>CM076657.1:7851396-7867192 GCA_038496675.1 Rachycentron canadum | reverse complement strand
CCAAATTATTACACTTTTGAAAAGCAACTAAAGAGAAACATTGTCTCATCTCTTTGACCTGGCAGGTTAGCAACAGACTAAATGAATGCAAACGTTTTGAGTCATCCTGGATCAACGCTGTCAACTTGTGTAAACTGGTGGCTGAGGCAGCGTGCAGTTCAGGTGAGAAAACTTCTTCTGGCTTGATCCATTGCTGAATTTATAACGATGGAATAACGAAAGGATTTATATCTTCATCATATCTGAAAGAAATATTACTTAAAAGAAAATAAAGTTTGTGAATGGGAGGTCCAGAATAAAGTTTACAACCTTTGGGCCTTTTTCAGAAATTTGATAAAATACATGTTTGTATCTGTGTGTTCCCAGGAGCTGAGCATTCATCTATCACAGTGAGGACAAACATACAAGTGGCCCAGTTGCAGGTGGAGGAGGCACAGAAACTATCATTGGATGCAGAGAAGAAGCTGGCTGAGATGAAAGTAGAGGAGATCCAAAGGAGGGCTGAATATGTTGCCTCTCTAGAGGACAGTGAGGAGCATGAGGTACATGAAGCTTATCTACGGGAGGACTGAGAAATGGATAGATACTGCAAAAGAGGGGAAAAAATAAGTGCATGGCAAAGTGCTGTGGATTGCATGACCATATAGATACAACTTCAAAAGCTCTAAGCTGCCATGTTTTATTTTCCTATTATGTCTCTCTTCCTTTTTGAGCCTGGTGTTTGATGTTGTAAGATGTTTACATGTTTGCATTTAGACAAAGAAAATTAAAATTTGAAAAGGACACAAAATAAATTATTCATCCATCCATCTACCCATTATCATTATTAGGTGGCAAGGGAATTGGAACCAAACCCAGCTAACACTGGGCCCTGAAACGATCAAAGTCTGAAATTAATTACTAACAAATTAATCACTAAATGTGCATGCAGCATTTCTTCGTGTGATTAATTAAAGCTGCGCTTTTCCTTATATGACAAATCAAAATGTCTGCTGTGAAAAAGGTCTGTAGGCTGTAACCCGTACAACCCCTGAGCAGAAAAACAAAAAAAAAAATTAAATAAATAAAAACAACATGAGTCTATTTCATTCCAGTTGGTGAGAAACATATCTGATAAGAAGAACAGACCAAACATGATGATTACAAATGTTCATTTGTTTTACATGTTTAGGAAAACTTGACCACAGTATGAGGGTATTAAAAAAAGCAAGATGCAACTTTCATACTATAAGATAACAAATAACCATAAGCTTTTATTGTCTGAACAGCTCTCCTTCAAACACATTCCTAACATTAACATGTGTAACATGATTATTTGCTGCACAGATTTAGCAGAAAAGAACACAAATTTCATAAAGTGTCCCTGCAAAACAATATCTTATACTTTACCTTCAGGTATTATATTGTATGTGGGGTTAATGTTTTGTTAACAGTGTATTTATCACTGCAATGCAATCAAAGTCATGCTCATAATCAGAGATACAGAGAAATTGAAATGTAATATCTGTGGAAATAGAACAAAGTTAAAACATGCCTCTAAATCATAACTATAGAGAAACTGAATTGATGCCGTTCTCAGTGACAGAAGATGGTGTAGCTTTTCAGTTCAAGAAAAAACTTTTCATCCCTGAGGCCATAGATGAGTGGACTAAGACATCTTGGAGCAAGACTAAACATTATGTAGTTAAAATATCTGACTTGAACAAACAACATGAAATCAATCTGAAGGACAGCTACTTCAATGAATGGACACCACAGCTGGATGAGACAGAGCAGCAGCTGAAAACCATGAAGAACCACTGTCCTGAGCCCTTTCCTTGATGACTTTTTATCCTCTCCTGATGCAGCTTTGGCCACTTTCATTATTTGAACATAGGTGAACACAATTATGATGCACATGATCAAGAAGTAAAATTGACTTAGAGCTGACCTAATGTGCTCCTGCCATGTGTAAATGAAAAAAATCTCCATTGAGCACACTTTGAATTGTGTGTAAAAGCTAAGGGAGACTGATGCAATTAAAGTGGAGAGAACAACAAAAATGGTTATTAAGCTGAGGCTATGAATGATGAGGATGCAGTGAATAGTATTGCGCGTGGAGCACAGCTCTCCGTGGCGCAGGGGCATGCAAACGGCCACATAGCGCTCCAGGGTCATTGCTGTCAAGGCAAAAGGTGTAAGTGTATAGCACAGATACAACAGGAAACAGATAACGACACACATCCCAACTTGCATTGTGAAGCGAAAATAGCTCAAAATGAGCAGAATATCAGTTACTAATAATATCATACTGTCAGACAGCAATGCAACAGCAAATAAGATGTAGCGTGTCGTTGTATAGAAGCACTCTTTTTTAAAAAAAGTTATAATGAGCAACAAGTTAATGCTGAGAAAAATCATTACCAGTATCTGAACAATAATGACCTGGTCATTGATCTGCCGTCGAAGAGACTCGCCAACAACTGAGTTGTTATCTGCCATATATTTTCTAAGCAAAAACACAATGATAAAAATTACATCCAATGTCAAGCTTCTCTGAATACAGAAGCTCAACAAACCTCCATGTTATTTCAAAGGTGAATGTCTTCTACTGCTGCCTTCTGAGAACGAGCTGTGTCTCATGACTTTAAAGACCAGAGCGTCCCAAAATAACAGCAAATGAAACTCACTGCTTTGTACACTGTCATCATCACCACTGACTGTTTGTCCCCCTCATCTGTTGTTAGTGCTGCAGTGACTGTGACGTGACTTCAAAGACACAAACCAAGTGTCATATTGTATTATTGAAAGAAGTATAAGGTGTACTGAACCTTAAAAATGTAAACAATCTATAGAAGAAACAATTACATGAATCTTACTTACAATGTTGATCATCACTGAGTCATTTTAGTTATTAATTTTATTCAGTTATACTTTCTCAGTCTTGTAATTACGTGGTTCAATTCCAAGCTCCACTACTCTGCATGTTGTGTTGTTGGGTTTGTAACTAAACCTCATATTGCAGAGGAAGTGCAAAGTGTACTGATTTTTAAAAATGCAAATGTTCTACAGAAGAAACTCAGTGAATATTAAGGCCCCCAGGATAAGCAAGGCAAGGAAGGCTTGTCCAGCTAAAGCTAAAATAGGTTAGTGCTAGACTACAATTCTAATAGATCGATTAGTATGATACTGAAGGAAAGGTGATATCTCTCACATCTGATCTCAGCACAGTTTACTATATCGTAAAGGATGAGTTTGCATTTAGCATGTAATTTACTGCCCACTAGTGGTGGCAGCAGGGCATTGCCTCTGCAAGCTAGCTTCAAACATTTTTGCCATTTTCGTGTGAGACCGTATCCCATTGACAAAGACTGGAACATGCCCATTGAGGAGGAAAGGATAACCACACTGAGGGAAAATATACTAACTACTAATAAATATGTTGAAGATTACCATGTAAGTTTTTTTTTTTTTTCCTCTATTCTGCACATTTTATATGTTTAGTGTCAGTTAAGAATAATAAGAATAAATTATCCTTATACTTCAGCAGACAGGAAGGAGAAAGGTGAATACATCCAGGCAGAGAGCAGCAAGATGCGGGAGAAAGACCTCCAGCACTAACTTCCAGAAAGACAGATAGCACAAAATACATATATATTTATATGTCTCATGATTATATAGTCATATTTAATCAATATTTAATTATTAAAATACTCCACATCTTTGTTGCTACACCATATGGCAGACCTTCAGCTGTGTTATATTTATATGGTTTGCATCATCAGCTCTTTATGACATTAACATTTAAGTGGATTGTGGCATTTTGTGCATACATGTGCAAATGTCAGCCTGTATGCCACAAAAAGGCTACAGACATTTTCTTTCCATACAATGAAGATAATAAGTTTGTCATAT
This sequence comes from Rachycentron canadum, assembly GCA_038496675.1. Classification (NCBI taxonomy): domain Eukaryota; kingdom Metazoa; phylum Chordata; class Actinopteri; order Carangiformes; family Rachycentridae; genus Rachycentron; species Rachycentron canadum. Next base: position 7,863,298 of record CM076657.1, on the reverse strand, counting down.
AATTAATCACAGTGTCATATTTTTTTTTTCTGTCTTGACCTCCAACTTTTTCATATGCACACATTCAGAGAAAGAGAGAGTATTGGTCAACAACAAAACAACATCAGATTCTGCAGCCTGCACGTAATTTGTGTCTCTGTTTGCTTTTGCAGATAACACCAAATACGTACATTTGCAGGCAGAGTCAACAGATCAATGCTTTTACGCAATGAAATGGTGCTGGTGCCTTACAAATACCCACTGGACATCACAGTTGTCACAGCGCAATAATTGTTGAGCAGACTGAAAGATTTTGAGCAGAAAACTTATTTCTCTGATTTACAAAGACAAGACAACAGTGGGTTGAGGGCATTAGATATAGAGTTGAACTGCAGAAAATCAAACATATCCTATATCAAATACTTTCTTCTACTGCAGCAGATCTAATTAATCTGCAAAATGCAAGCTGTTCGACAGTGTTCGTCGTGTGCCAGGCGTGTGGCCGGAGGACTTCTGCATAATCAGGCAGACTTTTCATTGCTGCGGACCAGAAAGAGTGTCCTCAGGAGAGGAGCAGCCTGCATCCAAGTCTTAAGGTGAGTTATAAGTAACAGGCAATGTCATAGAGGAGCTGTCAAATGCTACCTATTGGATCTTACGTTTCAGTATATTAGATATTGATCTTTTCTCCTTGTGTTCAAACAAGCTTTAACTTAAAAAAGTAATGAACAAAGCCTGAGGCATAAATGCCATTGGTAATGACTGTAGTAACCCAATTATATCCTTTCCTAATGTCTCTACAGCAGTTCTGAGGGTGACCTATACAGCAACAGGAGGTCTGGAGTCCAGAAGTCAGGGGAATGGACAAACACTGCACACATGAGCATAGCATCTTTGAGTGCTGCCCGAGGGCTTTGTGCTGTTCCTTTTACACAGGTGGGTGAGTCTCCCATTGGAGATAACTCAGTACATGCACCAACTAATGAACTTTTGAGAATGCGTCGTCTTTTCTTCATATTTCATACATACACAAACTGAATTTCACCCCCTGTTTTGCAGCAAGTGGAAAACCTCTCCCATGACTCCCTGATCAGAAGAGCAGCCTCAGTGGTGACAGACAGTTCAAGTACTTTCCTCTCCCAGACCACCATGGCTCTCATAGACACCCTTACAGATTATTCAAAGGTAGGTTTTCCAATTTATAACATTTTGGGTTGGAGTCAAAGGAGTAAAAAATTAAATGTGCTGGTATCAGGTATCACCATGTTTCATTGTTGACATTCTATTACATTTCTCTGTATTGTTCCTTACTCTCTGTTCTGCCTCTGTTTGCAAACAGGCTGTGCACACACGCATTGCTCTTCAAAAACGGTATTTGGCCTCATTGGGAAAAATGACCCCAGCAGAGGAAGATTTGCTCCAGCAGGCGATCAATGGCCAGCGTGCAGAGGTTAGTTTGTGTTCTCCTCTTTGGAGCAAAGTGATTGAAAACAAACCTAAAAGGTATTAAGTCAGTCAGTTTTTCCAAAATTACCCAAATTATTACACTTTTGAAAAGCAACTAAAGAGAAACATTGTCTCATCTCTTTGACCTGGCAGGTTAGCAACAGACTAAATGAATGCAAACGTTTTGAGTCATCCTGGATCAACGCTGTCAACTTGTGTAAACTGGTGGCTGAGGCAGCGTGCAGTTCAGGTGAGAAAACTTCTTCTGGCTTGATCCATTGCTGAATTTATAACGATGGAATAACGAAAGGATTTATATCTTCATCATATCTGAAATATTATTTAAAACAAAATGAAGTTAGTGGATGGGAGTGCTTCTTAAGGTCCAGAATAAAGTTTACAACCTTTGGGCCTTTTTCAGAAATTTGATAAAATGCATATTTGTATCTGTGTGTTCCCAGGAGCTGAGCATTCATCTATCACAGTGAGGACAAACATACAAGTGGCCCAGTTGCAGGTGGAGGAGGCACAGAGATTATCATTGGATGCAGAGAAGAAGCTGGCTGAGACGAAAGTAGAGGAGATCCAAAGGAGGGCTGAATATGTTGCCTCTCTAGAGGGCAGTGAGGAGCATGAGGTGCATGAAGCTTATCTACGGGAGGACTGAGAAATGGACAGGTATTACCAAAGAAGAATTACGTGCATGTCAAAGTGCTGTTGATATGATGGTGATACAGATTCAAATTCGAAAGCCTCCACCTTTTATTTTCAGACAATATCTCTCTTTCTCTTTGAGTTTGTAAGATGTTTACATGTTTGCATTCAAGACAATGAACATTTGAAAAGGGAACAAAATAAATGACTAACAAGTGATTCTTTACTGTTTAATGAATCATTATTTAAGAAGTTCATTTATGTTTGATTTGAGCTGGTTTTGAAGCTTTTGAAAAATGGGGCTTAACCAACATTGCAATAAAATGTTTATTTTATATTTTCTCTGAGCAAAGTCACTACTTTTATAAATATATGTATGATTCACAGTTTCTTAATGTTCATATCACTGTAAAAAAGAAAATGAATGTATGGAAAGTCAATTTATTATGTTGATGGGTCCTTGTTTGTTTCCATATCATTTAATAGATATTTAGTTTTACATGAAACATAAACTACGACAGGATGTGAAGTGTAGAAGTGGAACCTAATCATTATGGACATTACAAACACCACAGAACTTTATGAACAAAGCACAAAGCAGGAGGTCCATCAACTGTCACAACAACTAATGTTTCTACGTTAAAGATGTCTTTGTTAGATTAACTTAAAAAAAGCTAATGTAAACTGGATATTCCATGGCTCATTATCCATCATCATTTTAAGGTAGCAGTTAGCGTGTTAGCTTTTTGATGTGTCTTTCACCTTTGATGCACTTTTTGGGTGGGCAGGCCTTCTCTCTGATGTTTCCTCCATACTTAGTTCTGCATTTGACACCATCGATCATAATATTTTATTACAGAGACTGGAACATCTAACTTGGATTAAAGGAACCGCACCAGGCTGGTTTAAACAATTTTTTATAAGACAGATTCCAGTTTGTTAATGTTAACAATGACTCTTCCTTGCACAATAAAGTTAACCATGGAGTTCCACAGAGTTCTGTGCTAAGACCGATACTTTTCACCATTTATATGCTTCCTTGAGGCAACATTATCAAGAAGCATCACATAAGTTTTCACTGCTATGCAGATGACACCCAGCTGTATTTATCTATGAAGCCAAATAAAGCTAATCAGGTAGTCAGACTTCAGACATGTCTTAAAGACATAAAGGCCTGGATGACCTGTAACCTTTTACTTCTCAATTCAGAGAAAACTGAAGTTATTGTATGTGGTCCTAAGCACTCATGTAGTTACTCTTGATGGCATTACCTTAGCCTCCAGTTCCACTGTCAGGAACCCTGGAGTAATGTTTGACCAGGACATGTCCTTTGCCCCTCACATTAAAACAAGTCTCTAAGACAGCTTTCTTCTACCTGCACAATATTGTGAAAATTAGAAACATGCTATCTCAAAAGGATGCAGAAAAAAATAGTCCATGCATTTGTTACTACTACTTTTTATTTTATTTTCATTTATTTTGTATTTGTTACTACTGTAATTCAGTGTTATCGGGAGGTACCAGTAACTCTAACTAAGTGAAAAGCCTTGATTCAAAATGCTGCGCAAGTACTGCTGATTTTAAAATCCTTCTCCTCACATACAATGCCCTTAATGAACAAGCTCCATAGTATCTCAAAGAGCTCATAGTTCCCTATCATCTTAGTAGATCACATCACTCTCTTAATGGAGGTTTACTTGTGGTTCCTAGAGTCTCCAAGAGTAGAACGGGAGGCAGAGCCTTCAGTTACCAGGCTCATCATCACAGCTGCCCCATGATCATCCTGCTCAACTCTGCTGCTGCAATAATTATTATTTACTGTCATTAGTAACACTACAATTATTGCTTCCTCTTCTATTTGAACTTAATGCTGTCATTTACTAATGTACTATTATTATTAGTATCAGTAATTTCCATTATAATTGATACTCTTTACGTTTTGCTTGTATTCTACTGTGTTCTCCTTTCTCCTGCTCTTGTTCTCTCTCTCCCTCTCTCTCAACCCAACTGGTCAAAGCAGATGGCTGCTCACCCTGAGTCTGGTTCTGCTTCTTAAAAGGAAGTTTTTTTTTTCCCACTGTTGCCAAATGCCTGCTCAGATAAGTAGATAAGTACTGGTTCTGATTTAATGCTCGGCCTTGGATTTTATTCTATTTGTTGATATCAGAGCTTTTTACTGGTTTTGCTGACCTTGTCTTTAGCTTGTTTATTGTTCTCTGCACTTTTAATATGGGCCACATGTGCCATTACTTCAATTTCCTTCTTTGGTCACTAAGCAATCCTGTACAAGCTCCCTTTCCAAACCAGGCAGAAGTCTTTATTCCAGGTGAGGTACAGTGGCTTGCAAAAGTATTCATACCCCTTGAATTTTTCCACATTTTGTCACATTACAACCACAAACATAAATATATTCTATTGGAATTTTATGTGACACACCATCACAAAGTTGTGGAGAAGTTTAAAGCAGGGTTAGGCTATAAAAAGATTTCCCAAGCTTTGAACATCTCACAGAGCACTGTTCAATCCCTCATCCGGATTGCAAAGAGTATGGCACAACTGCAAACCTACCGAGACATGGCCGTCCACCTAAACTTACTGGCCGAACAAGGAGAGCACTGATCAGAGATGCAGCCAAGAGGCCCATGGTGACTCTGGACCAACTGCAGGGATCCACAGCTCAGGTGGGGTAATCTGTCCACAGGACAACTATTGGCCGTGCACTGCACAAATCTGGCCTTTATGGAAGAATGGCAAGAAGAAAGCCATTGTTAAAAAAAAAAAACATAAGAAGTCCCGTTTGCAGTTCGCCAGAAGCCATGTGGGGGACACAGCTAACGTGGAAGAAGGTGTTCTGGTCAGATGAGACCAAAATTGAACTTTTTGGCCTAGATGCAAAACGCGATGTGTGACGGAAAACTAACACTGCACATACCTCTGAACACACCATCCCCACTGTCCAACATGGTGGTGGCAGCATCATGCTCTTGGGGTGCTTCTCTAGAGCAGGGCAAGGGGAAGATGGTCAGAGTTGATGGGAAGATGGATGGAGCCAAACACAGGGCAATCTTGGAAGAAAACCTGTTGGAGTCTGCAAAAGACTGAGACTGGGGCGAAGGTTCACCTTCCAGCAGGACAACGACCCTAAACATAAAACCAGGGCTAGAATGGAACGGTTTAAAACAAAACCTATGCATGTGATCTGAAAACTGCCGTTCACAAATGCTCTCCATCTATTTTGACTGAGTTTGAGCTGTTTTACAAAGAAGAAGAGGCAAAAATTTCAGTCTCTAGAGGTGCAAAGCTGGTAGAAACATACCCCAAAAGACTTGCAGCTGTAATTGCAGCAAAAGGCAGTTCCACAAAGTATTGACTCAGAGGGGCTGAATATTTTTGCACATTTCATTTTTCAGTTTTTTTTTTTTGTAAAAAAAAATTTAAATCATGTATAATTATTTTTTTGTACTTCACAATTGTGTGCCACTTTGTGTTGGTCTTTCACATAAAATTCCAATAAAATATATTTATGTTTTTGGTCATAACGTGACAAAATGTGGAAAAGTTCAAGGGATATGAATACTTTTGCAAGCCACTGTATTGGCTGATGCAGGCATGTTTGAGTGTCCTGATATCTGATATTGACATATTGAGAACTTAAGTTGCATAGTAGGCGATGTACTATCATTGTGGCCTATGTACCATGTCTATCAATTATTGTTGTTGAACGATCAAGCTTGATTTCGAAACAGAAACTTTACATGTACTCCAAACTCACTACTTTAAGTATAGCATGAATCTGTTTCATATGGATTCGAGTAATTTTAATTTAGCCTCTCTTGCAAAGTTGAATTGAGACCTGTTTATTGACAAATAATTCTAAGTTGTGCCTGAAAAATAGACAGAAATAAAATTCTATTTTACACCATATGCAAAACATTCAAACCTTAAAATTTCAAAATTATGTACATATTAAAACTAATGGCACAGAGGATAACTTTGAGGTATAGCAGTATTTACTGTTAACACATTCTCCCTTTTAAGAAGTAGGCCCTACTTAAATTGTGAGTTCACAATCCCTTATAATAATATCAGAAAAAACAATGATTTTAACAAGTGACTCCACTCCTTGTCAGTGCAGTCTAAAAATGATCTTACTTTTTGAACAAAATCTTGTTGTTGGTGGAATCCTTTCCATAATGTTTTCCCCTTACATTAACAATCTGAGGCTGTTAGTGGCAAAAGCATGTACTTTAATGAACTTACTCTGACTGCACCATTATTTACATTGCTTGGTTTAGTGTCCTTGCTCAATGCTGCACCAGTTCCAATGATATCTGTTCCTTTCAATCATTTACAGACAATAAATATTGTAGAATAAAGCCCAAGTTCCTGTTCACAAAGTAATAAATTACAAACAGACGTGCATGGGAATGTCTGTTAGGCAACTTAATTTGTCAAGTAACATTTCATTTAAATGAGCTGATGTAGACATAGTTTTTTATTGCTTGAGAAAACATTTCATCTCTGAGGCCATAAATGAGAGGACTCAGACATCTTGGTGCAAGATAAAACATTATATAATCAAAGTACCTGACTTCAACAAATAACCTGAAATTAATCTGAACTACCCACCTCTCGATGAATGGGCACCACAGCTGGATGAGACAGAGCAGGAGCTGGAAACCATGAAGAACCACTGTCCTGAGCCCTTTCTTTGATGACTGTTTATCCTCCCCTGATGCAGCTTTGGCCACTTTCATTATTTTAACATAACAGAAAACAATAATGATGCACATGATTAAGAAGTAAACCTGTTGTACAGCTGATGTAATATGATCGTGCCACACATATAAACTAAACATTTCTAAAGAACATATTTGATAATGTTTATAGAAACTAAGAGATACTGATGCAAAGAACATGGAGAAAATAACAACACAAGGTGCAGAGCTGATGCAATGAATGATGAGGATATAGCGCACAGTGCTGTGTGTGGTGCACAGCTCTCCATGACGCAGGGGCATGCAAATTGCCACGTAGCGCTCCAGGGTCATTGCTGTCAGAGTAACTGGAGTGAGTACAGAGCACACATTAATCAAAACAGAGATAATGATACACAACCAAACTTGCATGGTACAACGAAAATAGCTCAAGATGAGCAGTATGTTAGAGATAATTAACACCAAACTATCAGACAGTAATGTAACAGCAAATAAGATGTAACGTGTCATTGTGTAGAAGCACTCTTTTTGAAAGAAGGTTTTGATGAGCAACAAATTGATGCAGAGAAAAATGATTACCAGGACCTGGACAATAATGACCTGGTCATTAATCTGTCGTCGCAGAGACTCACCAACCAGTGAGCTGTTATCTGCCATGTACTTTCAAAGCAAACACAGGTTTTTGAGGAACTGCCAAAAGTCCAATCAAGTATCATTCTTGTTGCAAAATGACAAAAGTTAAATCCATTGTCAAACTTCCCTGAATACAGCAGTTCAAACCCTTCATGTTAATATCTCTATCTCTATCTCTCTCTGAGAGACAGAGTGCCGTGTCTGATGACTTTAAAGACTAGTGCATCCAAACAACAACAAATCGCACTCACTCCCTACTACACTATGATCATTGCCACTTTCTATTACTCCCTCTCATTAGCCGCGTATTGTTAGTGACCCACACAAAATACCTGAAGGAGTTGTATTAGGAGTCAGGGGTGTTTGTATTAGGAGCCCCTCTACAAGGAGATTAAAGAATACATCCGTGACCTGCTTGCTAAAGGGTGGTTAGTTAAGTCTGTGTCACTATATACACTTGTAGTCTGCATCTGGAAAAAGGATGGTCCACAAAGTTTATGTATTGATTACAGACTTTTGAATCAGAAGACATTGCCACAGCTGCCCAGAGGGCCACAGCTGGTTCAGTATCCTAAACCAAGGCAGGACTTCGTGTCTGAAAGCTCAAGACACAACAGCTTTTCATCAGTCTCTGGGGCCTGTATGAGTGGGTGAGACAGACACTGTGAAGTGACCTTAAGTAGTCATGATGAGTTTTATTCGGTTGTGTGCTGAAGTACAAGCACCAACGGGCTGTCCTGAGGTTTGAATTATCTCCCAGTCCAGCCTGCCTCCTAGTCAACTAGCCCAAATTTATGCCTGCTTCCTGGTTGGTTAACCCAGCCTGTACCCTGGATGTTAAGATGAACCAAAGGCTAAACCTTACCCTTGGCCTGCTAGCCTCCAGTCTGTACACCTGTTCCCTTCTGCCCTTGTCAGCACACCTCCTACCTGTTTGTCTCCAATCTGCACCCCAGCCTCCTGTCTACTCCTGTCCCTGAGCCTGACCCTCATCCTCAGTATACCTCAATCTCTTCCTCTCTGTTAAGGCTAGTCTGGGCAACCAAATACTCAGGAGACAAGAGGTCACTCTCAGCTAAAGGATGATTATTGACAATTAGAAACTGAGCCGACACAGGGAGACAGGGACACAGGCTTAGGCAGGGGCAGGCAGCTGGCAGAGGGCAAGGTCAGAGCTGGAGTTGGTGCAGGCAGTAGAATGGGGTTGGTCCGTGTCTTGCAAAGAAGACAATATTTCAGGTGAGTCAGGGTGGAGACGCTGACGGAAAACAGAAATTAACAAAGCTAATCACCCAATTCACTGGTAGAATAACGACTTGAAGGTAAATGGTTATGTAATAGCGTCTACATTTTGGCGGTGACAGAAAAGTGTGATTTGGTGAATTGCAAACAAAATGAAAATGTGTGTGTACTTTTGGCTCCTTTGTTTAAGGCACAATTACAAAAGTTAGGGTTTTGTTGCTTTGGTTCAGGCACTCACTTTGCAAAAAACAGTTGACAGTTGACAAAAATCACATTATGCTTGCACTGCAACCCTAACACCTCCAAGCAGGTTCAATTTTTTTATTATTACGTGACGTGTGTGGAAAGGCAACTTACGTGTAAAGTGTTACTCCAGGGGTTCACTGGATGCATGGCATGTGCTTCATGGCTGCCATCACTGATATGCTGTGAAAAACACAAAGCAGACATCTGCTGTATCGCTGCTACTTCCAGCTAAATTTCTCTACATAAAGTTTGCAGGATACTTGAGTGTTTGATTTCTCTTCATTATAAATTCAGTCCTGATATTTTTTTTTTTTTTACAGAAGATATCCCTAAGCTACCATTTTTCCACATGCAGCTGCTAAAATATATTTGTATATTTATTTTTTTCACATATCTGACATTCAGATCTGGCCTAGACATAGACAGCTTTAGCAAAGGGTGTCAGATTTGTGTAATGTTGCTGGCATGTATTTGTAGTAAGTTTGAGCAGTTTCAGAGAGAATATTGTTACAAGAATAGAGCAGGAAATTATCATTACTAGAGATGCAGTAAACTGAATTATGTTGTGGCCCATTCCAAAATACACCAGGCACTGTGCTAAATCATTATTGTATTTTTTGTCTGTTCAATTAGCTTGTCATTATCTGTTGAAATGGTGAAATGTGTTTAATGTCTCATTTTTAGTGTTGCAGCAATTGAAAAAGAATCGTAAGGCGTGAGATGAAAATTAAAGGTTTGATACTTTGAGCTCAGCATTCGTTTTTAGTGTGTCAACAACGGCGAAAAAAAAAAAAACAAAACATAATTTAGTTTGGAAAGTCTTATATATTTCATTTGGGACCTCTGACCCAGGGGATTTTCCCTCACTTTATACACTCACTTTCACCTCAGACAGTCCAGTCTTTAAACCATTGCACAAATAATTACACAGTTGAAGCTATTGCCTAATCTAGTACTTTAAATCAAGCTAGTACTTTTGCTCCATTTTTTTCATCTATTTGAATGTCAAACATTACATTTACCCTCTAGTCACTAGTGCAGTTAAGAAGTAAATACATTTCTTTATTTAAACTCAAGTGATGTCCTGTTGTGTTCCTTTAAATCAGTTGAAGGTCACAGCTTCTGATATTAGATTCATCATATTACAGTTTTTCGTGACCAGTAAAAAACATTTCTTGAAATCTGCCATGATTGCCTCAAAACTGTAAACACGAAACCCAATTGGAAAAACATCATTCACAAAACCTCTGACTCTTCCTGCAAATTCATTCACTTCAAAACAGTGCTCAAATCTATGCTCAAAAATTGTTTTCAAATCATACACAAGCCAGTCTAAACAAAAACACTATTGAGCATTCATTACACATTGAATGAAAATGGAAAACAGTATTCAGAGAATGTAGCTCCAAAACTGTTAAACTTTACAAGAGTAAAGGCATTTTATGTTTTCCAAAATATCATAACATACTAACAGATACAGCACTGCCCCATTTAAGTATATCACGCAGTAAAGTACAGAAGTTCTGGATTTATCACATGCAAACATGAATCGGCAGTACACCAAAAGGACATAAAAAGCACATTATACTGTAAAAACTGTAATATCATATACACCTCCTGATTATGGTGGCTACAGAAAGGTGTGTTGATCTGTGTTGTGATTGTGTTTTTTTTTTTAATTTTTACATTTTTTTAAAATTATGAATCACTAGTACATCATAGTGCATAATGTGTTTTAATGAGTGAAAATGAGTCATGCAAAGGAGTGAAATGAGATCCGTATCTGTAACTGCATGAAAATTTTTATGGTTTTGTAAAATAAGTGACTGATACAATCAACTGGTTCAGGCCACTGGGCATTTGGTTCAAAAGAGGAATTGAATGTAACAATAATTCAGAAAGTTTTTCTTCCAAGAGAGAAGTGGTGATGATAGTTTACCAGAGTGCTAAGTGTCTCTGAGAGTTTGTGTTTGGCTTTGGTTGCTATAGTAATTGTCTATGGGGATTGGGCAGATTGATACTGTCAGCTATGATACAAACAAACAATCAACCATTCCTTATAATAAAGGACCTGTGTTACCTGTGGAGAAACATGGCCTCTTATATAGAGACTAGTCTAATAATAAAGGACAAATACCCAAATAAGGAAAGCACATGCTGTCTTAAAGGTTCGACACCACAAACAGCCACAAACAGCAACTGACATTTGACTGAATTTCGCACAGCAAAGGAAATGTGTCCATATTATATATTGCAGGACTGACAGAAACATCATCCAGTTACTCTGAAAATCACTACTCGTAACAATGTCATGCAATGCCTGATACACATCTATCATCACAGATACTGTGGTTTTGAGGAAAAACACCAGCAGGCCTGCTGACGTATTATTCTCATGAATAATGACCCAGCAGGCTGGTTAGGTGTCATTACATGTATCAGCATGGTTGTTGAACCACAGCTCAAAAATCATGCTTGTTATTTCTTTTATACAAGCCGCAGGAGGCATAGCTTTTCAGTGCATGAAAGAAAACTAATTAAATTTCTGATTAAGGCAATATGAAATAAAAAAAAACGAAGAGTGATTTTTACAGACCAACATGCTGCATTTTCCACTTATAGCTATTGCACTATGAGGTAAAACTTCATGACTGATGGCTGACAAGTATCTCACTGTATATTGTTACTTGTTACAATGTTATGCAGGTTCTGATACTGGTCCAACATCACTAATAGTGTGGTTTAATGGAAAAACACTAAGGCCCACTGACTGATTATTCATGAACACACACTCATCAAGCCATACAGTTTAACGTCCATGCTTGTCATGCATGAAAAATTGAAAGCAGACAGTGAGTAATTTTTATTCTAATTTGTCAAATGTTTCTTTTATGCAAGCCAAAGGAGAGCAAGTTTTTCAGTGCATGAAAGAAAACTTCATCTCTGAGGCCATAAATGAGAGGACTCAGACATCTTGGTACAAG
>CM076657.1:7827102-7850896 GCA_038496675.1 Rachycentron canadum | reverse complement strand
ACACACACACACACACACACACACACACACACACACACACACACACAAACGCCTGTCTGAGCCATGAGATATGACCCTCTGTAGAGAAATCCATTTAGTCTGTGTTGTAAAATATTGTGATTTTTCTCACTTTCGTATATATTTCTTCACCTGCACAAAGTTTTCCTTGTTTTATAAAAACATAAAAAGTTGCTAATAAATGTCCTTGTCTCCTTAGAGGGATATATTTTAATTTATATATAAATAAAGTAACAATATGCCGCTTTTGAGTAAATTAAGTAAATTTGGATGTCAAATCTGAAGCCTATAATGAAGCTCTGGGATTTTGTGCCAATTGACCAATCCACAAACAGAGGGATGATCCTCCTGTTATCTGAAAGTGCCTTTTAATAGCACTGGGAGTCAGGCGTTCCTTGGGCCCCTGCTGACAGAGTCAACACAACCAGAGCTGCTTTGCAGGTCATAAACACTCTGTTGACAGTGGTCGGAGGCTTATTATCCTCACAGCAAAGCACAGCGAGCTGGGTGTACCAACTCCAAACACTCCTTGCTTGAGGATTTAGATCATAAAGCCCCTGTTGGTAGCTCTCCTGCCAGTTCAAGCTCAATCAATGTGTCACAGGATGAAAATCTGTATTTTAATGTATAAAGTGTAAACTGCCAGTGTCATCAACAGGTGATCTTGTATTGGCTAAATGTGTCTATTTATATTTGAGCTGATATGATGAAAGAAACAAGCCTCATATCAGTTGAATGTGGGCCAGAGGTCACTCTGCTTTGTGTGCACAGTGTTTCTGCTGCCTCTGCTCACGGTGAGCAGCCCTCTGAAGCTGCTGTGGTTCAACAGTGTGGAGCTGGCAGCTCCACACAGATAAGTGAGTATATACCCCAGGGGGCCAGAGACAGCCAAACCCCTCAGTGGATAAGAAGTGTCTGTGCTGTCAGCTTTGGTTCCCAGCGTGGCCTCTCCTCCTCAGCTGCCCCTCCTGCCCCCACCGAACCCCTCCCTGGCCCTTTGTGTGTGGACCCTGCTCCCTGTGGACTCGCCGCTCTCTGGCCTTTCACATGCGACTGTGTCCAATCACCCTGCTCACCCCCCTCTGAACCCAGAGCCTCTGTCTCCATCTCCAACCAGCTCCTGACCCTGACAGAGAGAGAGAGACAGACAGAGAGATAGAGAGGGAGAGAGAGAGAGAGAGAGAGAGAGAGAGAGAGAGAATCAAATGAATAACATGTAATCAGCTTGATGAATTGTCTAATAAGGCCCAGTTTATAAAGAGTTGAAATTTTATAACTCAGGTAAATGATTATAGTTATTTACAGTTAGTAATAACCAGGTTGTGAAAGAGCTCTGTTGTACTATGTAAAATAAGTAGGTATGTAAATAATTGTAACCCAATTGACACTAAAAATAATAAGAATAATAAGTGTAAGGAAGTAAAGCAATAAGCATTCATACCTCCATGATATTGATCTCTGAGGTCAGACTGTTCATTGCAGGTGTCGTCCTGTAGGATGATGAAGAACTGTGAGAGGGATTCTTTAAAACCTGGAAAACAAAATGTATTGCTTTACTAAAGCCTATTATTATTTATATACTATGACTATATTAATATTACTATTGTTATATTGACCTAAGTCATATATTTAAAGATTGTGTATAATAACATGTCTGATTAGAAACTGGTGCTGAAAAAACTAAGTAGCATTCACAACAACAGAAAACTGGCACCATGCAACAAGTGAAAAGAAAAACAGGACAGTCCAACTTTCTCTAGTGAAAACAGTTGAGGCATCCGTCCTTCATCAGTCTCGTCTCCTCCTCCTCCTCCTCCTCCATGCTGTTTTCGTTCTCCTCCTGTGTCAGAGGTTTGCTGGTTTGTTGGCTTTGGCCCTGACCGCCTGAAGGCCCTCACTGGGTCGACCCAGCCCCAGGAGGATTGGATCACACCTTCCATAGAAGTCAGCTGTCAGATGGTGAGCTGCACCTGCTGTCTGTAACAGGGTGGGCCAGCCGCCACCGCCCGGCCAACGCTGGATCACATAATTACTGCCTCAAAGATGATTATGCTGTTTACTCATGCTCATACGCACAACAGATGACTGTTCCTCACTCGCGGCTCCCTCTCCCCTGCCTCTCCATGAAGGCATTTCACCTAGAGATGAGGAAACGGCTGCAGCCAACCAACATTCAGACTATCCAACCAACAGGTCTGATGCCAGAAATGACCCGTAGCTATTAGCTGTTCAAACACCCCCCTCCCACATCACTTTAATTCAATTCAATGGGCCCAGTGAGGGCTGATTTAATCTACAAGGAACAGTGTATTCCTCTGAAAAAAAAAGAGAGCTGCCTTTATGGCTTTGAGGCAGCGTTTGGATTGTGGCTGTCTGTGCTGTAGATGAAACTCTCACAGAGGTAGACTCACTAGTCGACCTACAGGTAGAAACAATATTCAGCGTGGAACTGAGCGGAATATTTTCCACTTTTCAATCTGGACGAAATGAAACATTGTCCTCGCGTGTCCACTGGTGTCAGCTTTAGATTACAACTAAATAATAACTTCTGTGGACATGGTTGGGACCTTCTCTTATGGCAGTCACCTGTCAGCATCAGCTAACGGCTCACAAAAGAAATCATGGAAAAGCACAAACAATAAATCACATCTACAGGTGAAATAATAAAACAATACATCCATAGGTCTCAGAGGTGATCTGGGTTTCAAAGATTTTTATTGTACAACATTGTATAGGGCCTGTCTGTCTTAGTCATGAATAAATAAGCGTGTCATCCCATAAGTAAAAAAAAAAGAAAAAAAAAGAAAAAAATGAAATATAACAACCAAGGAAATCATTTGTTTTTAGTAGTGGTTAAGGTCCTGCGCGAATATTCACTTTATAATAAACAAGAGGAACGTGTGTCCAGGTGAGTTTACCTGTACGTCCCACAGGTGAGAGCGCACCAAGGAGGAAGGAGGAAGTTTCTTTTCTCGCTAGATCGTAAAACTCGTTAATGCACCGTCTATATGGGTAACAGCCCCCTCCCTCCCCCCCTCCCTCTCCGGGAGCCGCACTGAGCTGTGGGGTTGGGACATTCCTGGTTTGACGAGCAGCTTCGCCGCTGCCATGATTTGCTGAGCAACTCGACACTGGCTTCAAAGATGCGAGTGTAGAAGCAGCGGCGGAGACGGAGACCGAGGAGCGGGAGAGAAGTTTCCCCGACGGAGGCAGACAGAGCGCATCGAGCCGGGACTTACCGTTTTTACGCAAACGCATGGACTCCAAACTTCCCAGAAGAAACCCCCCCAGCACCTTTACTCGAGTTTAGACCGGGGGAGCCGTCGCACCTTGGGGTCCGAAGCCTGCGCTGCTCCGCGGCTCTGAAAAGTCTCTTCCCCTCCACCTCCGGCTGCTTTCATGTTTCTCCCGTGGCCTCGCGCTTCCAGCCCGTGTCTAATGGAGGGCCCCGTACGGATTTGCCACCAGAAGAATGCGTCTTGCTGCTAACTCACCCGACGGCTCGCAGCTTTTGCCCTCCTGCAAGAGAGGTAAGGAGAGGGGAGGCAGAGAGGGGAGGCAGAGAGGGGAGTCCCGGGCCGGCTGGCCGCCTGGCCGCCTGGCCCGGAGAGGGGCTGGGGGAGGCTTCGGTGCGCGCTCCGGGCCAGCTGGGCTCGTCTGGAAGCGACTAAAGGAAAAAGCTGGCGCCGGCGGAGGAAGCTCCTGGAGCCGCTCGATCCACGTCTGAAACGGTGGCGAGCTTTTCCTCAACTTCGACCCGCGGTGTGAGCGGAGAGCAGCGGCTGTGTGGCAGTCTGGTGAACGGGGGGCGCCCGCGCACGGAAATGAATGTTATGCGCGTGTGTCCACGAATAAAGAGACATTTTGAACTTTCTAAACATTACAAAACACAATCTGCTCTCACTTTCAATGAGGCGTTCGACGCGGTCCAGTTGACCTCATGTCAACACCGTAGTTTGTGTGAGGAGCCCGAATCTGCTGATCCGTTACAGTTTGGATGCAGTTGACTTCAGGCTTCTTCTCCGTTAGGTTTCAATCTGCAGACAGAACAAGAAAATCCTCACACAGCTTTGTGTTACCTGGCCCCTGACACAGCTCGGCTCTGTTGTCTGTGAGCTGAATGAAACGAGAAAATGCAGTAAATATTTGTTTGGTAAACAGCGACGCTTCACTTCAACATCCCCGCTGAAAACAGATGCCCCGCGTTTCTGCCCCGAGAGACGACAGAACATTTTTTTTTTTTTAGAAATAGCAAAAAATGTCCCTGGGTTGACACATTGGTGTCACGGTCATAAAAGGTGAAAATGGACTTGGGTATGTGAGACATCACTTTGTTCTAAAGTTATACTTTTTTTATTATTATTATTATTATGGATCCACTTCAGGAGCCAAGTCTCTGCCACACTCACCGCTGTGCAGGAACATGGTGGCTTAGACTAATATTTGAAGGCTTTTTTTTCTCTCTCTCTCTCCCTTTTTTCAAAGACAGAGAGCCTTTATTGTTTTAGATAAATCCCCCGAGGGTGTCATAAATGTTGGTTTGGTAAATCCATGTTAGTGCTGCTCTAAAGTTTGGCAAGTCCACAAATCACCGTGCAAAGCAAACAAAAGCAACTGTACCTGCCTGCTTGAATGAATGAGTTTATTATTTACTGACTGGGAACATGCTCTTGAAAGATCTTTGATTTTGGGATAAATTATCAGTTGACTTGCTCAAACTGTAAAAACTCTAGACTTTAAAAACACAACTAACAGGAAAGAAGGTGAAAGGAAGGCTCAATCACACGTTTTCTCTCGATGAAGAAAATATCCCCAAAACAAGGAAAAAGGTTTGATTTGTCTGAAAAGGTCTGTGCTAACAGCTCAGGACGGAGTGTGCAGTTGTTTGCATGCTTCACTGCATTTCAGGAACTTTTAAGGTCGACACTTTGAAAGTTGTAGTTTTTGAGTTGTTTTGCAAACTAATAAGATGAAGCCGGACCATAATGAATAGTCTCTGTTTTTCATTTGCGTTCAAATAAGTTAAGTGAACACTGTTAATTTGTAAAGTGAGCTGCAACATCGCTGCTGAGGATTGTTAATGTTCTATCTGTGAGGTTTCAGAGCTAAAGTAAAAAGTGATAGTGAGGATGTGACTGCACAGTCATTTCCTCCGTGCGCTGCTCACCCCTATCACCAGAGCTTCACAGGGACTTTTGTTACATAGGGGCAACTCTGAGAAAACTGAACACTTAAAAGTTATCGAGAACAAAGTCCTGGAGCCCTCTCGAATGCATGACATCCAGTCAGGGGGACACACATGGCTGCCCTCAGATAAAACACTTTCAAGTTCAAACAGTTGCTCATGCATTGTTGCGTCCATGGGGGACAAGAAGACACTTCCGATGGCTTTCAAATCCCTTCAGTGCTCCCCAATATTGGGTGAGCTTTTGACAGGGGCAGAGAGAGATTTGCCCTTTGTGTTCGAGCCTGGACACTGACGGGTGCTCAGGACATTTCCTCCCTCAGGTTTTGGTCCTGAGTCTGTTCTATTTTTTTTTTTTTTTTTTTTTTTTTTTTGAATAAGGTGTTGTAGCGTTTTCTTGTGGCCACTTTTCCTTCAGCCTCCATGATTTCCTTCACTACTTTTCTGCCTCGCTCTAACCACAGTGTGTCCAGTGGCTACAGTTGCATGCTGGTCAGTCTGTGGAGAATCTGGTCTCACTGACTCTTCATCCCTGCTTTTCTCCCAGTAAGCTGGTTTAACATTGAGCCTATAGAAAGAGGTTTTTACACTTTTACTTTGAAAGACTGACGAACACAATGTTTACAGATATGTTTTCGATTGCAGGAAGAGCCTTTTGCCGTCACATAACTTTTGTTGCACACTGGAAATATTTTTAAATGGCATCATACTGTCAATATTAAACAGTTTTTTAATGGAAAATGAAAACATTACTCTTTTGAATGGGAAACTAGACCCAGACATCTAAGCCACATTACTAATAGCTGCTTGATTTTTACTCCCTAGGTCATAAAGACCCAGGGAGTATTTTTAGTGTAACTGTCCATGTTGTTAATGTGAGGGATTTTCCCCACAGTTACTATGTATCAGTACAGTGATTGAATCAGAAAACAACAGAGCCTCAGAGTCTTTTTTTTTTGTTGTTGTTGTTTTGTTTTCACAGCACGGTTTTGTGACTTGTAGGGAAATTAATAAACCATTAGTGGCCCCGGCTCTTATCAGACAGAGCCGAACAAAGCACAGCTATGCCATTAAGCGAGTTCGAATAATGTCTGAGCCATTAGGGTGCACGCTAATGATAAACACATGTTGCTGTAGGAGAACTATGTTAAGTGGGCAATTTGAATGTAAGCATGTGTAATGATACCAGCCCCTGCTCTCATAATGGCTCTCTTGATTTCTCTGATGCAGTGTTATAATCACAGAACCGCACATGCTCCAGCAAGTGATTGTTGAATGAAGGAAAAAGCAGGAAGTGAGGTTGTTTGCAATTAGTCGATTAGTTGATCGACATGCAATTAAATGACAACAAGGCTTTGCTGGTCACAGGATGCATTTGCTACTTTTCTCCATTTTAGAAAAAGATCAGAAAAAGATAAAATGTTAAATATTCTCAGATTTTATAAAATAAATGAAAATATCAGCTGCAGCTCTTCTCCTAGAGAGGGTCAGAGGTGGATGAGTGGATGCATGTCTATCTGAGGTGAGTGTGGTGGGAGAGGGTGTGCCTAAATCGGTGACTGAAGTATATTTCGGGCACCTCCCACATTCTCCCGCTTTCTAGGCCATACAGATTTGAGGCCAGGCTGCAAACCTCAGCCATGGCCTTAAGCAAATGGGAGTGAATATAAAACCTAAATCACAGTGCGGTTTGGTTGTTTATTTGGTTTCGCACTGTGATCTGTCATATTGTTGCTCCAGAGGATCAACCTCTGGCAGAGAAAAATGTTCGGAGAGCCATAAAGCAGGAGAAAGGTCTGAATTTCAAGCAGCCACGTTATTTTTCATCATCCTCACAATATTGTGACCGCTGGAATTAAATCTCACTTATTTTCTAAATCTCTGATGGCTAATCCATCTCAACTTCTTAGTATAATAAAGTACACGTTAGTGAACTATTGTATGGTCGAAGTTTGGCCCCTTTGAGCAACTATTCCCAAACTAAAACCTGGCTTGTTTTTAATTCTTGACACCTAGCTCTCCTTTTATTTCCATTGCTCAGGGATTGAGTCATCCTTCAGCATTTTTCCTATTTTCGAACACTGGCCTTTACTCTGTGAGCCTCAACTCCCATTCGTAGAGGACAAACGCAGGGCTCAGGCACCATTAGATGGACAGAGGGGAATATTGGGCAGCCTGCCAAACAGCCCCCATGTTCAAGGAGCCAGGGGGTGCTGATTGACAACACCCAGCAGCCATGAGCAGGGGGCCGATGGGAAAGATGGGCAGGTCAGAAAAAGAGTTTGAGTCCTTATGACTGCTGGGTTGGTGAGTGCACCCTGCAGCTGCAGCACTAAAAGAAAGACTTTACTTTCCATCCTTAGTTTCCCTCCCTAGAATTTATCCAAGGGACAAGCTGTGAGAGGAATTGGGTAAATTGAGGCTTTGTTGAAGTAGCCATGAAGGCAAATGCAGTAGCCGAAGGTGTCGCTTGTGTTTACACGAAGCTGTCATTAGCAGCACTTCTTATCTGCTCTGAGTTCACACTGTCATTACTTTAACTACACAGCACATATGTCTCTCTATGTGACACCCCCCCCCCCCAACTCCCCACTTCTTCCATGTCCCCTGACTCTGACAGATGATCCAAACACCCCAGCGCTGACTCGCTGTACTATGCAAGCATGTTACTCCAGGAGGTTACAGATAGGCTGCGTGCTTCCTCCGGCACAACTCCTCTGAAATGTCAAAGGTGAGCTGACTGTAGCCCGATGTACACACCAGCTTTCAACAGACGGTCGTGTTGAGTTTCTAAAAATTCAGAACCTTGAAGGACCTGAAACTGGATAATGACTTTCGAGAGATTTGAGAAATAAAATGAGAAACATCAGGGCGTAATTGTTAAGACAAACAAACAGTTTTTGGAGCAGCAGAAACAGATGTTCCAGCCAGCCACTGAAATGCAGCGGGACAGAGCCGTAAAGGCTGGAGATAGGCAGGGCGAGGAGATCTGCTTCTTCTCTGAAGATGGTTAGTTTTCTGTTAATGTAACTGAAATACAGGCTTCAACTAAATGTATATGTCTGTGTTCTCAATATGATAAGTGAATGTAAACCCAATACCACACACACGGTGCTTTGAGGAAAACGCGCTGTCCAGGCAGCTACATATAATGAAAATACCTCAGCACCAGATATTGTGTGACGCATAAGGACACACACTGAAAGAGATTTTTACTGTAGGAAAAAAATGATGTACTGCAGACTCACATTAAATCTTATATAGCTGGAGGGCTTGATAAAAAGACCAAAAGACAGAGGTCAAAACAGGTCCTGAGCCACTTTGAAGCTCACTGCAAATCTTTTTTTTCTCCTTACAGTTTGATGTGTGTCTCTTTCTGTAGATGCCTTTTATTATATGCTCATAATCATTTGAGGGAGTGCTTCTTGGCTTGTGTAGCTGTATTATATGTGCCTTAAACATGATGCAGAACACCACATATAAGGGAGGAGAACAAAAAGTTCCCCAGGAGGGTTCAACGTGGCAGTTTATGCAGCACTCGCCTCTTTCCAAAAACAACTATTTTCCTCATAATTGTGAAGTGAATACACGATGAGACCCATTGTTCCACAGTTCTTATTATCTCATGTAGTTTACTTAATGACTCTGCAGCCCTAGGGAAGATGTCAGGGAGTGAACTTCTGAACCGGACCCTTGCTGACAGCTCACACAGCAAAGTATTTCAGAACATGTGAGGGGATTTTTTTTTGCATCCTCAGCGTCTTCCTGTTTGCAAGATTCACTTCTTTTTCCCTTCCTGTAACTGACCCTACTAAATATGCCTGTCTTAGACCGTCGCCTCAGCGCGGGCCCCATGAGTTAAGAGTCTTTTCTTCTTGAAATTCAGAGCGACCACAGCTTTCTATTTCAAATGTTGAACCAATAAGTCACATCTGACATGGTTTTTTTTTTTTTTCAGTATGTGTGTGCTGTTGAAAAGCCAGCACAAGGATCAGCAAGACTATATTAAGGCAAAACTAGTGGCTGGCACTCCCCTCCAGCTGACAAACAGGCTACTTGTTTGAAGGGCTGTTTTTCTCCCAGATCAGAGTGTGAGGCAGTGTGGGTACCGCTGCTGCCTGCCTCCAGACTTGTGGTTATGGGTGCCATTTTGGGCCTTCCCTCCTCCAAAATGTGGCCCCTTAGGGAGCAACGGAACCTCTTATTCTTTAAAAGATGTTCAGAGAGAGTGCAGGAATTTAAGTCAGAGGATAAAACATGCACAGGTAGGGCCAGCCTCCTGCATTGTTCTCCATCTATTCAGATGGAGCAGATACTCAGTCGTGTGCTGTATATTTGGCCTTGTGATAGATAGAAATACGCTTCCGTTTTGACTGACTGTAATGAGTCATAAAGATGAGTCTTACAGTAGCAAAGACATAAAATCCTTGACAAAAAAATGTTCTGAGTTAGCATGTGCCATGGTTTCTATATCATTTCTGTGTTTTGCTGTTGTCATTAGGTTGTGTTTTTCTTGGCACCACCAGAGCACTACGTCATCTGCCAAGAGCCCTTTTCACCTCCGGCACTGCGGCGTCGAGCAGTGCCTCGGACCCTAAACATGTCGGCGAGGTTTTTTATGAGTTGACCATAAGCCAGAAGTGGAAAACTCACGATGATGTGTGTGTTATGTATCGCCACAAGTTTGTTTTGTGATCACTCGATTGCCGCACAACAAGCGTGGAGTGTTACAAGGCGAGACAGATAAACATTTAGACAAACTAAATAAAGCGTTTACACACTGTGTTTGGGACAGCATATTTATCTTTGGGTCCTCAGACTTGTACATACAAGGAAGCTAGTTTGTTTGGGTTTTTGCAAGAGATTTGCGGAATTGATGAAGAAGACTAATTATATCTTAACCCTTTTACATGTGTTTGTTTTTGTTCTGCAGGCTAGTTGTGGAGTTCAAGGCTGTCTTCCCATAAACCCCCCTCTGCAGCCCTCTACCCTGTGTGAATATGACCATCCCTCCATTATATATGTAATGTCCATTTATCATTCTGAGAAATGGAAATGCACACATTTTTTTCTCAGGCTTCTCCCCTGCAAGTAACCCAATTTAGTTTTAATTCTTGTTGGTTTTAAATACTCACTGTGTAAAACAGTTTCTTGGTAGGATCTGTTTGGACTCTCTGCCAATTTGTTTGTGTTGCACATGTTTGAAATTACATTATTTAATATATGTTTTAGTTTGAAAGAGCTTTTGGTCGGCAGCCAGAGACCTATCAGGAGGAGACTGAACAGAAACTGTTGTCTGTGTCTCTGCCGCTTGTTGCTGTAGAGACACGAGCAGTGATGGAATCCAGGAGAGTTTGGGAGGGACGGGAGACTGGGGAGGAGGTGGGGGCAGCTGGATCAGATCACTGCTTGCTCATAGTTCACAGCCTACACAGCAGCATTTTAAAAACACAGATAGTGTCATGACTCCCTTGGAGAAGGTGCACATTTGACAAACTTGATCATTTCTTCCTCCCCTGCATCAATGTGTTTTTTTTTTTTTTTTTTTTTTTTCTCTCATCTTCCAAACCCAGGCTGATGTTGAGGAATGTGAATCTGTGGCCTCCTCTGCCCTGGTGCCACGGCTGCACAATCCCACCTCCTCTCTCGCCTGGCGTGATGAATCAGACTCTTGGCACATGTTAGAGATCAGTGTTATAACACACCCTGCGGGCAAGAGGGCCTTCTTGTGCATTCCTCCTTTCCATCAGAATTACCTTTTCGTCTGAACAGACGTTCCCCTGTGGGCTGAAAGGCCTGTGAAATCAGCCGGAAGAGCCCAGAGAGATTTGACAATGGGCAAGGGTTGTTAGTTACATGTGCTTTGCAAAAGGTCTTGAGGTGGACTTGTATGGTGGCGATACCCGGGGATCTGTTTCCAGTGTCCGAGGCTGCTATTGAGTTTCGCCCCTGTGGTTAATCCCACTGTTCAGGACCTTGGGAAACAACCATACCCCCCCATGCTACTGCCCCCCCCAGCAGATTCCCAGGAAAAACAAGACATTGCAGAACAATCTCCAATTAAGAAGGGTCTTACATACTGTACCATTCAGTCCCCACTCTCTCTCCCTCCGTCTCAGTCTCTCTACCTCCCTTCCTTTCTCTCCTCTATCAGCTTCCTCTGTTTGTGTCCTCGGCCAACAAGCCTCGGGGCAGAATTAGCGCTGTCTCCCAGGTCCCGGCCCTGGCACTTTGGGAGGGTCGGTCTTTGGTGAACGGAGGCGTTGGGAAGGGGGGGTGGGGGGTGGTGGTGGTATGTGTGTCCTTGGTAAACAGGGCTTTGTGGGATGTGACTGTCTGATCCCCGGGGCCTCTCCTTTCATTCCTCCTCCAGTCTGATCCCACACCACAGTGTTGTCGTCAGGGCTGCGGCGTCACAGAGTTCTGGGACCTGCTTGGCCCTGGCGTCACCCTGCGCCTCCCGGACTGCTAATGCACTGCCCTCCCACAGACGCACAGAGAGACTGCAGTGTCTGAAAAGCAGACCGTCCTTGAAGATGTATCCCATTTGTCTTTTACAGTCTGACTCAGTTTAAATGATTTACTGAGGACACTTGCATTAACTTTCTTCAAGATGTCAGGTTCAGAAAAGGCAGTCATTTTGTATTATGGATCGGCTAAACCCCCCCAAATGTGATTTTGTCCTTGCGTCTCAAGGAAAAACAAAAGGAACCTCTCCTCTTTATCCTCCTAATTCCCTTACTAGATTCCAAATCATGTCTCTCTTTGTCTTGTTGTCTCCCTTTCTTTAGCTCACTCCTGTTCTCTAGGTCTGTCCCACTTTTAATAATGTCTCAGTCTCTAATCAGACAGAGTTAGGCCGTACCAGAGTCCCAGTGTTTCCACTCATTAGTTTCCTCTGTGGCCCCAGGCTGCCTCACTGGGCTCACCCAGACCAATAGAAGAAGCCCATAATGGTCCCCTGGAGTCTCTTCTCTCTGGAGGCTCTTCCCAAGTTTCTGGGCCGAACTGAATGTAGTGAGGCTGAATCATCAGTCAGTTTTGGCAGATGTGGATGCGAACTCAGCCATTATCTGTACGTGTCTATCTTTGAGCCAAATAAAGAGGGAGGAGAAATGAGTTGGGGCTTGGCAACTTTTCACCTCACAGTGAATGTTTCACCTCTTTATACCCCCATCTCCTTTTACTCCTCTCCCACAGAGCTTTTCTTCCCAGTTTTCCTCCTATGTTTTTTCCCCATGGCCTCTCATCTTCTTGTTTTGAATTTATCTCCCATCTCTTGAGTGTGTGTGTGTGTCTTTCTCTGTCTCTTTCTGTGTGTCCATTGCTCTCTCTCTCTCTCTCTCTCTCTCCATGGAGCTAAGGAATGTGTGTGTGCTGCAGATCCTCTGTCAGTGAGATGTGGGGCGAGTGCAGACAGGTTTGGGGTATAGCATGTGAATCAGCTTCAGCACACATGTCAGATTAGACCATCATACCAGAAAAGACTTGCTCTTTCTCTTACACCCCACTGCTCCCTCACCCTTAAAGTCTTTATCGCCAACTCTGATCTCCAATCTCCAATCTCTTCATTTGCTTTCACGCAATTGTCACCATTGTGTTGGATTTATTGGATTTATACCACTGTGGTATTGATTGTCGGGGCAATCAGGCTTAGCCCCCGTTATCGAATCAGCGTTGGAGCTTTTTCACGATGTTTGCTGTTGGCTTTCATTCAGCTGTGCAGTCGTGTGAAGCGGAGAGGCCAGGCCCCGCACCAGTTGTGACCTGTTCTTCCTTTGCCCTCCAGGTCTTTGATGCACCACCACATTGCCTTTGTCCCTGTTTACCCAATATGACAGGGATATGGGCCATCCCCACATGGGGGTAGATGGGGCTTTAAGTAGTTCCGGTGGAGAAGAAGCCTAAAAAGAAGCACAGGTGCTAAACCCCCCTCAACTCAAACTCAAACCCCTTTCCCTTACCTGAGGGCAGCCTGTCAGTGTGTTTATTTTCTCCTGTGTCATCACCAGGGATCTCTTTTGTCCTACAGGGGGATGGATGGTGCTATTCTCCTGTTGAGTTTTGTATTGCTCCCAAAATGGGTAAATAAAGGTGCTGCGTCTCAACAGTACAGTATATCTCTACTACAGATTCTTCTGGAAAGAAGCATGACAGATAACACACACACACACTCACACACACACACAAACTGAGTTACAAAGATTGAGAGAGAGATACAAGCTGTCTAAAAAAAAACTGCTGTTACTCTCACTTTCACACACTAACGCCAGGTGTCAGTCAAACATTTCCCAAACATACGTGGGTCAACCCCTACACCCCAGAAAAATAGGAACTTTTCCACTTGAACTCACTGACACTAACCTAATTTATTTTCATAAACTGTCCCTGTGTCTGTGTATCAACTTTCAACAGCAGAGACTCTTTTTTTGTATGCAGGATGTCTCTTCAATTTATAGCTGCTCCATCGCTTTGAGAATGGCCATGTATCTCTAACGTAAGTGCAAAAACAGAGAGTAATACAAGATGAGATTTGGATAGGAGGAGGAAATCTGGAACACAAGATTTTTTTTCCTTCAAGATATATAGTCTGGAGCTTTGAGGAGAGCAGAGGAGTGAGGGAGTGAGGTGGCCAGAGATCGACAGAGGAGGTGGCTCTCAGACTGATCATTTGACAGGGGACTTACTCTTTGCCAGAAGGCCACTTCAGCTTTTGTCCAGGCATCTGCTCAGAAGGAAGCAGGACTGGTCTTCCCATGCAGCCAGTGCTGCCAGCATCGGGACAACTCTCTGTGACGAGTGATACAAGATATCCTCACAGTGTCTGTCTCCAGTGAGGCGGCCTCATAGTGGCGGATGTCAGGGGAAAGCCAAACAGATAAGAGGCAGGAATGATGCCCCTGTGTTTCCTCGTTGTGCCAGATCCATGGGGCAGATAGGCAGCTGTGTGTGTGTTTACACAAGGGCACCCAGTCAGAGCTGTGGTGCCCAACCGCTACACCCACTGGGAGGAAGTAAATGGATAAAGTAAGAGAGAGGAAAAAACAGCAGATAAAGAAAGAGGGAGTTACAGAATCAGCTCTGGTTTCTCATCGTCCCGTGTGCCAATGTACCCGCGCTTGTCTGTGCATTTTTATAGCACTGTTGTTAATTATTGTAATTATATATCATTATTCTAGCAGAGAGAGAAAGATAGTTTCCACTGATGACATGGGGGCAGTGTGCAGGGCCTGTCGCAACTCGTGGGATCGAGAATCGCTAGCCTGGAAGATGTGGGTTTGATCTGCCCGAATGAGAATGCACACACTTAAACTGGAGGCTAAAAGTCAGAACATACACCACATACGTAACATGGTGTATATTCTGTCCTAAAGTCAAAATTACAGATTCTCATTGTTCAGTGTGAAATTTGAACTACTGAGAAACCAGCATAGTTGTTTTTAGGGGTTTTCATGTTTCTTTCAAGATCTTATTTTGGAGCATTTGGTAATGTGTATAAAGACACTGAAAATGTACATGTGCGTGCGTGTGTGTGTGTGTGTGTGTGTGTGTGTGTGTGTGTGTGTGAAACAGAGAGGGTTTGAGGTGACCTCTGGGGGTTGGTCCAGAGCCACCAGACACCCGCTGGTTCACCCTCTCTCTCTGCTCTTCCCTGACCTTTGACCTCAGGGTGAGAAGGGGCGTGAGCCAGGAGCTGGGAGAGTTTATTATTTCCTGCCTTTTCTCATCCTCTCATGTTGCCCTCTGTAATAGAGGGAGCGGGAGCAAGATGAAGAGAGTGAGAATGAGGACATGAAAAAAGCATCTGTGTCTCATTGGTTAGATCACAGAAGAACAAACGTCTGTCTAGCATCACTCACAACTGGTGCTGAAACAGCTGATAGTTGATCAGTCGGTCATGTCATTCATTCATCAAGCAAAATCCAGAACATTTGTTTTTTCTAGATTTTACTGATTTTGTATGTTTTATGAAATTGTAGATTGTATATCTGAGGATTTGGACTATTCAAAGCAATTTGATTGTCATCTTTGAATCTAGGAAACCATGGCCACTTCTCATTATTTCTTTACAAATGCAACAACAGATTAATCAATAATGGGGGAAAAAAAAATCGACCAACTAACTTACCATATTACAACCTCAAGAGGAGGCCAAACAAATTGACCCGCTTGATTGTCAAGCAGACGAAACAATGTTTAGGTTCGAGAATTCGAGTTAGAAACCTGTTCAGCTTCACTGATCCCACCCAGACATCATCCTTTTAATTTGACCCACCCTTCAGCCCCGGTTGGCCCTTCCGCTAACGTCTGCGAGCCACCGAAGCGCCAGTGTGACTATCACAGCTGGACGGCCATTGTCCCTCTGGCCTCAGGCTCAAACCCTGGTTACCAACCAGCAACCTGGGATCAAAGCTTGCCCGGATTACTCTTAGAAAAAGGAGGAGGAGGTGCCGCAGTCGGAGGGGGTCGGGTTGAAAAGGATAGAGGAATGCTCCTAATTACGTGCCCTCCACTCCTTTTCTGTCTCTCACTTTGGCTCTTCTCTTGTCTCCCTGTGTGTGTCTGGGCCTGCACTTCAGGCTACAGTGAACCTATGAGGAAGCAAAACAGTGTGACAAGAGAGTGATATTAAGAGTGAGGCGACAGTCTCTCCACAGCCACTCCATTAGCGGGAGATCTCGGCAGCACAGTGGGAGAGAGCAGGGGGGCAGAGAGGCTGGACATTCCAGCCTCCGTGGAGACACTGAAGTGGGTGAGAAGAAGGGTCAGAGGAGAGGGTGGGAGGTGGAGATCAAGGAGTGTGTAAAGAGGATGTGTCGTGAAGATTAGAAGGATTGTCGTATAGGATTCATTTGGAACCTACTGGATTTTTCCCCCTGCTCAGATCCGCCTCCTAAACCCCCCCTCAACATTATGTCATGTTTCCTGGTAGAGTTGCGCTTTCATGTGTTTTCTTATCTCTTCTCTGTGTTGCAGGATTGCTGAACAGACAAAGGTGTACGTGCTGGGCAACACGGCTGCTGACAGGGGTCAAAGTGCACCATGGACAGTGGCCTAAGGGTCCTCCTGTCCACTGTGCTGTGTCTCAGCCAGTCCCTGCTTATTAGCTGCTCATGTAAGTTGTTGTATCTCTTCTCTGAGTAGAGATGGAAGTTTACCTTTTTCCTGAAAAAAAGGAAACTTCCTGTTGTAAAAGTGTCTATGAATATTTGTTTGAAGGTCCCATATTGTGTAAAGTGAGGTTGAGTGAAGGTTCTATATTAATACTGTGAAAGTATCAAAGTGCTACAGAGAAAGGCACACAGCCTATATTCAGAAACTAAGCCTTAACATGAGCTTTCAGGACTTCTGCAACTTTGTGATGTTACACCAAAGCAGTCACTGCTCTCAGCCATGACCCAAGCCCAGCTGGACCCACCATCCAACCTTGCAGGATTTGCCTGAAATCTGTTATATTTTCATTGGCTTACTCAGACAACAGTCAGGAAAAGTTTCAGCTTCAGTTGGGGTAGGTTTCTCCTGAAACAGAAAGGATAAACTTGATAGATGTCGCAGCAAGAAAAACAGGGCAGGTCCGCCTGAAGGTCAAATGTAATCTGGCCAAAATGACACAGCTAATGTCTGCTAGAACCTGAGACGTCAAACATTTCAAGGATTAGTTAACTATTTCTCACTTACCTCAAAGCCATGAACATTTATTTTTCCAGGAGGCACAGTTTGTGTGTTGTGGTTTTCTTTGACCACTGAATGTAATTTTAAGCTTAAGAACCATCTATGACAAAATCACTGATTAAAGATTCTGATCCTCTTTTTCTTTGCTCTTGTCTCTTCACCAGCTCAATACCCCTCTTTCACCTCTGAGCCTGCCTCCTTGGTTCAGAGTCGAGGCTCTGTTGCTCATCTGCAGTGCTCAGTAAGTCCTCCATCAGCTGTGGTTTCCTGGCGCTTCAGAGGCCACCTCCTGGACCGGAACACCTTGCCTGGTGTGGTGCTCAGCGGTGGCTCCCTCACCATCTCCTCCCTGAAGTCCAGCCATGTTGGTCTCTATCAGTGTGTGGCACGCTTGGACCACGGGCCGGCAGTTGCCAGTCGTCTCGCACATGTGGACATAGCAGGTCTGTGCACACTTCTACTCACTTCAAAGCGGGCGGGGAAAGAAAGAGAGGAAGTTGCCTTGAGAAAAGGAAGGCCATTTTGTGAGTGTTGAACACTCAGAGAGAATGCCTTTCCTCAGCTGCCTGCTGCTGAGTGGCGGAGGGGAAGGAAGCAGTAGGAGTTTTTACTTGGGCACTCTTCCAGATGCCTCTTGACCGGTATCCTTAATGAGCTTTGGGCTTTCCTCTATGGTGTGTTATGTTCCTGCTGGGATTCTGCTTGGTGTTGGACACTACACTAAAGGGGTTGACCCTGATCTGCAACTGTATCAAGTTGAATAGAATCATTCACTGCAACAATAAACAAACCCAGCGATCCAACACAAACAGCTCAGCTCAAGTAGCGCTGCTGGCCTTCGTTCTTGACTTCACATAGAGTATCTCCTGTTTTGAAAAGAGTCAGTTTAACCAAAGAAATCTTTTTCTCTGTCCATGCAGAAATATCAGCATATAAAGATGGTCGACGCCGGGCATTATCAGTGCAGGAAGGCAGCACTGTTCTTATCGAGTGTCCTCTGCCACATAGTGTCCCTCCAGCTCTTCCTAGACTAAGAGTACGAGGGGAGTGGATGGAAGAGTCAAAAGGTATGAGACCAGTGAATAAATGTGCAGTCTTTCTTTTTGTCTTTTGACTTTGACCAGAGTTTAACAATGTGATGGTAAGTAGACAAAAATATTAAATAAAAAAATTCTGCTTCAGTGTTTATACTGATAATATCACTTGTTATTATGAGATAATTTTGCAAATCAATGACCAGAACTGCTTCAGCATCAGTGTGGTTAAGTTTCTTGATTTAACAGCTATTTTTTTCACTTCAATACTTCACAGTATTTTCAGATGTTTAAATTTACATTTGGTTATTTCATCCATAAAATCTCTCTCTATAAAATTAACTCTTACAATATTTAATAATCATTTATTAATCTAATAAAATCATATGTACCATGACTGAAGAACTCATCAATTTTGTCTCCCTATTGTTTGCCTGCTCATGGTGAATGTGCAATAACACAATGCACAATTCAAAAACTTTAATTAGAACAATATCAGAACATGAGACACACAGATTTATTATTTATATTATTATTATATTATTATTTTCATTACATAACTCAATGGAAAACCCAAGCATTTCAAATTGAGTTTTGTTGACTTTTCTAAAAGAAAATTAGTTTACTGTCTTTATGCTGTGCAAGTTGTCTGCGCTATTATTTAAACTTCTTTATCTTCCTCTTTTCAGGTGACTATTTAGTTCTCCCCTCTGGAAACCTTCAGATCATCTCTGCTTCAGTCCAGCACCAGGGCATATATAAATGTGGTGCGTTCAACCCTATTACTGGGGAAACCGTCATGCAGCCTCATGGCACTAAGCTGTCAGTGAAAGGTCAGTCTGATAATGTTTCATTTAAGTTTTGTTAAGAAGTGCTCATCTGTCAGCTGTGTTTTCTGTTACTGTCTAATAACATTGTTAATTTCTTTGTTCTGATTTAGACTCCTCCTCCTCAGTGCGGATAGTTTACCCCAGCGCCCCTATGACTGTCTCGGTGCAGCAGTCACAGCCGCTGACACTGGAGTGCATTGTGTCTGGTAGTCCTGCTCCGGCAGCCAAATGGTTTAAATATGGTAAGGAGGTCACACCGGGGCCTTTTCACCAACGACAGCACAACAACCTGGTCTTTGTTATGGTGACGAGGAGTGATGAAGGGATCTACACCTGTGCTGCTGAGACCGAGCAGGGGACTGTGATCAGCGCTAACTACACTCTGAACGTTCTTGGTGAGAAAAAGACCAGAAAGAACATGGAGACTGTTTGCAGCAGATGGTGGTGGTGAGGTTAATGTTTGGTCCTTTCCTCTACAGAGCCTGTGTCTGTCGTGGAGGGCCTGAACAACCAGCTTGTGTCTCTTGGCTCCTCCGCTCGATTTACCTGCGTAGCAAGAGGAAACCCCTCCCCAAACATCACGTGGCTGTTCAACGCTGATCCCATCACCCCATCGCACCGCGTTCGAATCACTGGATCCTTGCTTCTTATCGCAGATGTGACTCCGCAGGATGTGGGTGTGTATCAGTGTCTGCTGGACAATGGGATTGGCACGGCACAGTCCTACGGAACGCTTACAGCACAGTCAGGTATGTGTTAGTTATCTTATACTGATTTGTTATTCAGGTTTATTGTATTATTTCTTGTCTTTTTACAGAAGGCCGGCATCTTTCTTGGTCATAGGTTTGGCACAAGTGATCTGGCAAAATGTTGGATGGTTGGCACAATTAAACATTTTGTCTATAACATAAAAAAATAGTGAAAACGACCCTCATAATAGTTATAGTTTATAATACAATGATGTTAACCAGAGAAAAGTAACAAATCCTTGCGTTGTTTGAGACGATGGAACCAACGTGGTTTTTTCTGTTTGGGTTTGGGCAACACTCCTTGTGTGACCTTTTCCTTGCAAGTCTTTCGGTGTCGGTCAGGACCAAGGGATCCAGACGTTGCAGATGCCAAAGGGAAGAGTTTTGGAAACGACAGCTTTCTTAAATGTTACAGAAATTCTTGCTAGTGTTAGAAATTGTTAAGGCATCTCACCAAACAGGGTCTCTGTGGGCCTGCACAGACAGTATCTGCAGGGAGTCCTTGCACAGTGAGTGTGTGTGTACTTTTTTGAGACTGGTAGGAGAGGCTTGGCCAAGGCTGCCCTCCTCCTGAGCCTTGAACTGAGCTTGAGCGTGAGAGTGAGCTTTGTGCACGCCGTCGGGGATAAGCCCCCGGACGCTGGAATGTAAGGAGTAGCCGTGGAGGGTTATGACGAGGACCAGACCACCCAGCTGTCAACATCATACACAACTGCCTTTTATTTATTAACACATCACAACCCTTCCCCACCGCTCTCCCCCAAATCCCCCAACGCTGTACGCCAGGGCCCCATTCCTCAGCTCGCCCCTGTATCTGCAGAATGATTAACACAGCTACATGTGGTACACAGGGAGCCCGAATCAGACAGAATCAGGAGGTTTCACTGCAATAGTTTCTTCCCTTCCACCGACAGCAGGAAGAGGAATGAGCTTTAGTATCAGCTGCAGTGGAGTATGTTTATACACAAAAACAGAACATGAAGCTGATAAGCAGGATGTGTCCAGCAGAGGTAAACTCTAAGTCAGTTTGTTCTGGGTTGTTTTTCAGGTACCAGGCACAAGGAGCTTATCGAATGCCCTTTGCATTCAGAGTAAACACTGATGTACCATTGATGTGTGTAATCTGCTGTTGTAATTCATCACAGAGAGCAAACTGAAAAATGCTTGGTTTTAGGTTTGGTATCACTGTTTCTATCACCATGACAACTCCCCGCTCTCATCTGTTCAGCGGGGAGATGCAGTGTCCTTGTTCTGTCACGTGATTGGCTCTTTCGTTCCCATCAGCGCACACTTTGCTCCCCCTGCCCCCAAGTAACAAAGCTAGCAGCTACACTATAGCAGCAACCATTGCTAAAAACATTAGCACGATTAATAAATAGTTTGTTAAGCAAAAGTCAAAACATACACTGGTTTAATCTTGATTGAAACAACAAAGATAGATAAATCATTCTCATTTGTTGCCCTCATTGTCGCGATTGCCACGTCCTTGCTTCATGTACGTCCACTTTTGGAATGTAAAAACATATATTGACTTGTCCTCTAATAAGATAAGCACCGTCTAATCTGAGCCTCTTGTCTCTGCTGGTAATCCTTTGTGATTTACTATCACATTTACTCCCAGGTGTTCTCCTCTAATGGACTGACCTTTTCCTGGGAAGGACTTGGCAGCATTTCACTGTCCAGGTGTAGTAGCACTTACTCAAGATATATCACTCCTCTCCATCATGAGGGTGCCTTGGCCTTAATTGCCTCCTACTGCATCAGTGTGTTGGAGGAGGAGCCGTGACTGTGGTTAGGCTATGAGTCAGAGCTGTGGAGAGGCGAGTGTTGCAGGGCAGAGGAGCAGGAGAGTGTGTAGAGCTGGGATCTGATTCTCTCCGGTATTTTAATGGTTGGCGTGTGGAATGTGTGGCAGCTGGCCGCAGTCCCAGCATCAGGTCTAGTGTTACCAGCTCCGGGCCTGTTTGTTTTACAAAGTGAACTAGTGCCGCACACACCTCAAACACCCCGAAACTGGACCCAGGACCCTGCAGCGTGACCCTGTGGCCAGCCTCGCTGCTTTAACCTCCTTATTCACATGTTTTGGTTTTAATATTCAATTATGTTGCTCTTTGACCTCTGTGGTGTGGCTCAGAGTCCAGAGGTCCCTGCTCTCGTAGGCTGTGCTCAGTGTCCTCTAAACGCCTGTGAAAAATTCCACCCGCTCTCTGCCAAACCGGTGTCAGCCATAATAAGTCTCGCAGCTTGTATGATTTGCCCAGGTGGACTTCTCTGGCTCTGGTGAAGATTTAATGAAAAAAACAAACAAAGCATGATTATGTAGTGCTGCAGAGATCCAGATTTTTTGTGTTATTTTATGTAGATTAAAAGGCTTGTTCCAAATGTAAAACTTTCCAGCACTGGTTGTCCTCTGTGGACCTGTGGGGCCACCTCTGTTAGTCACTGACTGAATAACATTGGTGCCATTGCTTCAGTTTTTATTACACTGTGCTTTCTCAGGAGAACTAGTTTCTCCAAAAGCAGCTCAATATTTGCAATAGAAAAACATATTATATTATAAATAAAATATACAAGTGCTTATGGTAATTGTATACAGGAAATACACTGGAAATACATACTAATTGTAAATTGTAAATGTTTTTGAACTTGCAGTGTTCATATATGATTGATTAGTTACATTTAGGGGTGTAAACAAAAACCTTTTACTTCGTTACAATATCTAAACTACTTAAAGGTCCCATACAGTCTAAAGGTAGATGTGCGTGTCTTCTTTGATTATAAATCAGGTCTAGTTTCTATATTAATACTGTGAAAGAGTCAAAGTGCTCTGTCCACAGAGAAACGCACATAGCCTGTATTCAGAAACTGAGCCTTAAAACAAACCATCAGGACAACAAAGTAGTCACTGCTCTCAGCCATGTCCCAAACCCAGCCCACCTTGACCCACCATCCAACCTTGCAGAATTTGGCTTTGAGTTTTTATCTGAAATCTGCTATATTATTATTTGATCGCTCAGAAAACACAGACCTGTTGTTACTAAAGCAGTAGTGAAACTACACTGAGATGTTTTTTTTGTACTTAAAACCACAAACATATCTCATTATGGACATCAACACTCAGGAAAAGTGTGAAATGTGAGAGTTTAAATAACTTTCCTAATCCCAAAGACTCAGCTGCTGCCTCAAAATATTAACAAACTCAAATAAACTGCTCTTATCACACAATAATCAGTTCTTGTGAAGATGTTTACATGTGAATAACATTTCTCAGTGTTTAAAGCAGACGTCCAAACTTCACTTGAGTTATTTGCCAGTGTAGTTTTATCTAGACAAAGAAATGTTTGGATAGAAGCCACTTTGGTTCTTCAACTATTATTTGTATTTAACTGAAACATCTACAGACTGAAAGAATGTTCAAACCTCAAACTGCAGGATTTTTTTTCACAGTTCCAGCTTTATTAAAACTATCGTGTATGCAAATGAACTGATCTGTTCATGTTGTTATGACCTCAGTTATATTTCATATTTTCACTCACAGATCCACAGCTGCGTTCCACTGCCGCTGTGCTGCTGGAGGCTTCACCAACTCTCCCATCCATGCAAAGTGACGAGGGTCATGACGAAGCCATGGGCGACACAGTCATCCTGCAAGCTGACAGGAGTGTTGACTATCCTACTCCGGAGGCACCGATCATCATCAGCCCGCCGCAGACTCACAAGCCCGACGTGTACGATCTGGAGTGGAGGGCTGGCCGTGACGGAGGCAGTCCAATCATCGCCTATTTTGTCAAGTATCGTAAGGTGAGGGGAAAAAAATACAAGCTGCCACATTTCACTTTTTTGTTGCCATTGTCCTCAAGGCAGATTTGAGTTTTACCACAAATGTGACCTTTCCCTTAAGTGTTTTACACTAAACCAACTGAGAATGGGCGAATGTAATTAGTTCATTAAATAAAGAGGGTAGGGCCAGGGCCTGGACTGAGCAAACAGTTGGTCATTTCCTCTTTAAAATCCTGTGTTTGCTTCAGTTATAAGCTCACACTTACTATAAAACTTGACCAATACTAGTTAAGACTTTGTTGGCAGCAGGGTTCAGTTTTCCTGGAGTTGGAAATTGTGACAGAAATCTCACAGGCATTGTTTGTGAGGCTGTTGCCTGTCGTCGCTCGGGCACGGAAAGAGACAGAGCAGTGGAGGATTATAGGTGGACAAATGATTTTGTTTTTGTCTCTGTCATTTTGAGTCATGTGCTTATATTTGTGTGTGTGTGTGTGTGTGTGTGTGTGTGTGTGTGTGTGTGTGTGT
>CM076657.1:7810773-7826602 GCA_038496675.1 Rachycentron canadum | reverse complement strand
GTGTGTGTGTGTGTGTGTGTGTGTGTGTGTGTGTGTGTGTGTGTGTGGCCGTCTATGTGTGTGTCAGGTCGATGAAATGGGAACAGTGGTGGGGAGTTGGCATACCGTTCGTGTCCCTGGCAGTGAGAAGACCCTGCGGCTGTCGGAGCTGGAGTCCTCCAGTCTCTATGAGGTGCTGATGGTGGCGCGAAGCTCAGCAGGCCAGGGCCAGCCAGCCATGCTCACCTTCCGCACCGGCAAAGGTCAGTACAACTTCTGGCTCAGACTGTTAAGGAACTGTTATTACAGCGTAACTTCAGTTCCTGTGTGCATTAGGCTGCTTAGTGTTCCTTGTCATATTCCCGGGGATAACTGACCACTGGAAGACACCACATTCCATATTTTCCTACATTGCTTCAGGAGAACGAAGAAAAGTTTCAGCTGCCTAAAACATCAACACTAAATGTCACTTCCTCGGAGTTCAAGAGCATGTGGCCATTTCTTGACTCAACATTTTGCGCTGAGGAGCACAGGAAGTAAAGTTAGCGGTGTAAGAGGATTAACTGGACAATTTTGGGCTGTTATTTGTGTTTTCTACCTCCAGTGCAAAACCACAGAATCACTTTATCTTTGGAATTTACAGAAGAGGGAGAACAATGCAGTATTTTCAACCAAGATAAGGTTTTGGCTCGAGCAAAATGAAGTCAGCTCACATTTTGTGTGAACTGAACTAGAAGCAGATGGCTGAAGAGACACCAAACCATAAAGTTATCACACTTCATCGCTAAATAACTGTCATGTGATTAAAAATGTATCATATACAGCCATATATCTTTAAATAACTATGTCCATCACATCCAATATCCACTTATAACCCTAAATGCAATCATAATGATCAAGGTTTTTTGTGTTTTTGAGACAAATAAAAATAAGAACAACCACAAATGTTCTGAAAACTAACAATAATGCTGAACCACAGCAGGGCTGAAAAAATTTTCCCTGGTCAGAAATATGTCATATACTGCCAAAAACCATGGATATGATTGTATCCTTAGGGTGGTTGTTTCACAAAATGGTCCTGAACTAAAAAAAAAATGCCAACTAGTCCAAAAGCAGGCTTTCATGTCCAGATGTGGCTTCAGACTCACCAGAGCAACGGCATCTGACGTTTGACTTCTTAAATTTAAAAAGGTCTGTGAGTTTCAGGGTCTAAACTATATTTATTAATTTATCTGTTTTAATAGTGTTTTCTGTAAAATGCATATCCTTATATTATGCTTGTTTGAAAACATTCTTCATTGGCAGAAAATAAAATTCTGGTTAAGAAATACTAATGTGAATACTTTCTTTTCCCTCAAAAAGAAAGTCAAATTAAAAAAAATATCACAGTCAGCCTTTAAAAGGCTCCACATGTAATTTCTCTATTGAAAAAATGAAAACTCTTCCTGGGGTAGTTAAAAACCGCAAATACCCAGAAACAATATTGAGGACGTGACCTCTGCTGCTACTAAATTGTTGTGTTTTTTTCTATCTTTACTTAAGAATCAGTTTAATGTAATTACCATGAAGTTTCATGTTCTGTATTTGGATACACGCTCACATCACACACTCGTCCAAACTGTCAAGAGTTGACAAGTGGAAACCTGAAACCCACCCTGATAAAACCAGAACAGCTCTGAAAACCGGGGAGGAAATTTCAGATTTCGGAGCCAACATCCGGAGCTGCTCCGTGTGCCTTTGGTGGAACCGATAGCCCTGAAAACCTGTTGCGCCTTGTTTTCTTACTCATAAGCCTTTCTCTCGTTTTTTTTTTTTTTTTTTTTCTGTTTCTCAGAGAAGAGCACCACCTCCAACAAGAATCCGTCCAAGCCCCCCATCATTTCGATGCCCCCGAAAGCTCCGGAGGACAAAACCCCCAACACACACTTTGGAGTCATCATACATGACAGAGGTAGATGTAGACACAATCTGGGACTGTCTGCAAGCTCTTGCTTTGCTGCTGCAGCTGCTGGACTGTGCACAGATGTTTGCGAGGAAGTGAAGCAGCTTTCTGTCATGTCCATAGTTATTGTTGAGTTCATGGCCTGACTCTGTTGAACAGATCTCTGAGCTTGATATTTAGATGTGGTCTGTTTTGTTTCTTTGAGTAAAAACAGTGAAGTGATAGCTGACACTCTTTGGATGAAAGATCATGTGTGATTTCACATAGTTTTAGGGTCAGGTCTGAGTGTATGTGTGAGTGTCTGCGAGTGTGTGCATGTTTTACTCAAATTACAAGCGAGCTTATTCTGCTGAAACTCACATTATTCTTTTCACTAACCCTCTTTTCTCTGTCTCTCTCCTGCCCTCTCTAACTTTGTGGCTAAGAGCCCAAGCTGTAAGTACACATTCCTCCATGGCATGCCGCTTCACTGTGATGTGTATTCCTTCCTTTTTTCTTTATCTGTGAACTTGTTCCATCCTCTCATCAGATGATGTCAGATCTCATTGCTTCTTTGTGTGTGTTTTTAAAAAAAAAAAAAAAAAAAAGATTCACAGAAGTCTGCGCAACTCAAAGTTTATCCATTTTTGTCCCAGTTCCCGAGGCCCCTGACCGACCAACAATCTCCATGGCGACTGAAAGTTCGGTGTATGTTACCTGGATCCCGAGAGCGAATGGCGGTTCGCCGATCACGGCCTTCCGCGTCGAGTACAGACGTGGCCGCAGTGCAGAGTGGGTTGTGGCTGCGGATAACATCTCACCCCTCAAACTGTCGGTGGAAGTTCGTAATCTGGAGCCTGGTGAGTTTTTCACACAGTTCAAAACTTTTCTCTCCAGTCCAGTGGAGCATGACATGATTCCTCTGCCCAGATAAGGGTTTCTTGATCCCTCGCCGAGTGAGAGAAACTAAAAAAAACACAGCTCATCATCTGGTGACTAGTTTGGTTATCTCAACTTTATTTTTCTACCTAGATTTTGATCAGTCGGCCTTAATCCAGACTGAAGTTACCTGTATAAAACTGACTCATTCATCCATCTGATATCTGTTTTTGTTAACAAGAGACTGATAACTGTTGTCCCAAAGGGTTTAAAGACAATCAAAGCTTCGTGATGAAATTGTTATTACGCACTTTACACTTTACACACATTAGCAAATCAGCAATTATTTGTTTACACTAAGTGCCTCTTAAATGATGAGACTCAGGAACCTGGACTCACTCAATGTCCACAGCACCACCAGACCGTGATGCAGTCTTTCTCATTGTGCCCATTTCTCAGGCTCCACCTACAAGTTCCGTGTCGTAGCCATAAACATGTATGGCGAGAGTCCCCACAGCATTCCCTCAAAGCCATATCAGGTGCCACAAGCCAGCCCACGTATGGCAGACCGCCCTGTGGTTGGACCTCACATCTCATCCACGGATGCCATCAGCGACACACAGATCATGTTGCGCTGGACCGTGAGTACACCACTGACACACACTGTGTCAAGACCTGTTGAGTTTCTACATGCTTTATGTGTTAATTGCTGATCTCTGAGAAATGGGACTGGGCAATAACAGGACTGCATAGAGGATTTAGACAAAGCAAATCCAAACTGTCCTGAGCTACCGTACTTATGGTTGACATGCATACACAGTGCAATGAGGGATTATTGCTAGGGTTTCAGGTGCAACTGTTGGCCTTTAGAAACCTGAAAAACTGTGGTAACACTGCTTTGGATTTTTACAGGGTCAAAACTTGAGATTTAGTTAAAAGTTTTGCTTTCAAGTTGAAAGTAAGTCACATCACATAGCTACTCTGTCTAAAGTCAAGTCTCAAGTCTCATTATTGAGATTTAAGATCAAATATTAAGTGTCAGGGTTGAGCTCTGGAGTTTAAGTATAAAGTAGCATAAATATTATAATATTATTAAATATTATAAATACAAGTAGTTTAAAACTCAATTTCAGGGAATAATACTCGAGTCACTTTCGACCACTGCGTAGGACCAGTGAAAGAATAATGTGTGTATGTGTAATGGCATATGTATTGTGTTGTCCAGCGGGCTCACCTGTGTTTGAGCTGCTGGTGCTTCTCTGGCAGCTGAGACTCAATCAGACCTTTAATTGAGCGGCTGTGCCGATTAGAGCGCTGCTCTAACACAGATTAAGAGGCCCTGTCCGTCCATGTTTTTATTCTGCATTCTTCAAAGCTGTTCCTGCTGCCTACAACAGTTTGAGCTGCAGATGGATGTAGATAGTTCCCCGCAGTTACTTAACCTCAGACAGTCTCATTATTTCCTGGACTTCAGGCAGACAGTGCAATCACAATCTCGCTCGCAGTACTGTACATCTGCTGATAACAAGCACCACCATTAGTTGCCGGAAAATTCCCTCTCTTTGTATAATAATTGCCCACCAGATTGCGGTAGTCTAATGTAATCTTTTTTTCCATCCCCATGCAGTATAGTCCCTCTAGTAACAACAACACCCCAATCCAAGGTTTCTACATTTACTACCGGCCCACAGACAGCGACAATGACAGCGACTACAAAAGGGATGTGGTCGAAGGTGAGTGGAAATGCACATTTTAATGTTTGTGTGTCTGCGTTTCTACTGCAAATCGACTCTGTATCTGGTGTGGAGTGTTTGTCGAGAGCCTCATCCGGTGCCGGACGTTAAGCTCATGCTGTGCAGATAAGCTGGGAGTTGGAAGGGTAATGGATACTCAGCATTAAAAGAGTGGGGTGCAGTGAAGAGGGGCATTTTTTTCTCTTTGATTTATAGAGAGTGCTGTCCCTGGGCAGCAGGGCTTTCTGAAATCTGTTTTTAATAAATGGTTGCCAACTAATGGGCCAGAGCTGAAATATGAGCCCAGCCGAGGAGAGGGTCTCAGGTTGTTGGGTGGAATGCTAACAGTGGAGCCTGGTACAGGAAAGGAAAGAGGGATGTCCTTTTACTCTGCCCAACTCTTTAACATCTGAATATTTGGCTCTCCACTGCCTCCTCACTCTCCATTTTTAGCACTGTTTTGGTGATTTGTATGTCAAAAAATATTTTGTTTATTTTGTCAGGATTCATAAAACCACGTTTCCACAAAATCCATTAAAATGCTGATGAAGTAAAAAAAAAAAAAAAAACGTATAGTAAAAATCCAAACACTTTTCAGCCAGCACAGTGTTAAAACCATCTCCGGCATAAAAAAATCACAGGGGCCGACACATGATACAGGCTTCACAAGTTTCTACCAGGATTTTCTACTAAAGCACATAACTTGACAATCGTTTGAAAATGTCCAGATGCTTTTTTTTTTTTTTTTTTGCATCAATAAACACATTTTTCTACATAAGTCCTTTTTTCTTCATGGTTTGTTTCTCAGCTGTTTTTGACTTAGTGATTCAGTCAGTACTGAGGTTCAGCACCCTGCCCTACACGCCTGCTGTGGGCACGTTCCCCTCAGATCTTCTCCTTGTGTGTTGTTTAAAGCTGCATATTTGAAAACTGAGTAAGTTGTTGAAATGTTGTTTATTTGTGAATTAAACTTTGCTTCTGTATTATTCAGTTTTACAGCGCAGAGGAGGTTTAGCTTTATCAGCAGGTTTCTTTTTGGAGTTCTTAGTCACAAGTATTCAAATCTACCTTTGGGCTAGAGGTTAACACATGTGCAGTCATTTATTATACTTCATATTAAAAAAAACACAGCAAGAAACAGCAGCTTGTTTCAGCCTCATTTGTCAGAAATGTAGCATTTCCAAGTTGGAGATTGTCGTCTCTTCTGTGATTTCAGAGCATGTGTGATTGTGTAGAGTGGTGAAGCTGTGTGTGTGTGTGTGTGTGGGGTTGGGGGGACTGGGAATACTGGAGCTAAGCCAGGACAAACATCAAGCTGCCATATATGGAGCTCATCTAGAGTAAAGCAACTGTCTGGGCCCTTGTGGGACTGACGGAATATGAGAGAAGGGTTGGGGGGGGCTGGGCCTCTGTGTCAGTGTGAGGCACGAAGAGTAAGAAGGAGAGAGCGGTAAATACTGATTGTAAGTTTACACAGGCAAAGTGAGTCAGCACTGACTTGTAGAAGTGGTTTCTCACCTTTGTCCCCTTTTGCTCCTCCTCCTCCGTCTCTCCTCATTTCTCAGGTGTGAGGCAGTGGCACATGATTGGACACCTCCAGCCTGAGACCTCCTATGATATCAAGATGCAGTGCTTTAATGATGGGGGAGAAAGCGAATATAGCAACGTCATGATCTGTGAGACGAAAGGTAAGAAACAACATGTGGTGAGCAAATCTCCACTTCATCAGACGTCCGGGCATGCTCCTGCAAAGGCTATAACTTTAATGATGGGTATGATCACCATAATTACACAACATAAATGTACAGAGTTTTATGACACCAGCAACAATAGCTCGCGTTTTATAGTTTGGTGCTGTGTTATTTTTCTTTTGTTGCTAGCGGGTAAAAAGCTGCTTCTTTTGTCTCCTCCTCCCTCTCTGCTGCAGCACGACAGTCGCCGGGGTCGCCCAGCCAGCACCCCATCACCCCACCTGGTCCCCATCCGCAGGAGCCGCCCAGCCCTCCCGGAGGGCTGCTGTACCTGATTGTGGGCTGTGTTTTGGGAGTGATGGTGCTCATCCTGCTGGCTTTTATTGCCATGTGCCTGTGGAGGAACCGCCAGCAGCACAACATGCACAGTGAGTTTATAGAAAAAGCTAAAACATATAGTCGCTGCTTACACTGCAGGATGTTGCATGTGTGTTTTAAAACCATCTATCATTTCCCATATGTTGTGCCCACTGTAAGTTGTACCATAGTTGACTCTAAATGAGTCTTCCAGGACCAGCAAACAAATGCAGAATTAACTCCATTTTATATTTAAAGGTAGTTGGCCTCAGAACAGCTTGTGCAGCATATTCCAAGTGTTGATAGTGCAGATATGGATCCCACAGTGCTTGCAAATTTGTTGGATGTGCTCTTTACCAGACATTTTGGATCATTGAATTGTGACAGTATGTAATGTGAGTTTTGGAACTGATGCTAAACAATATTTTTTAATCTCATTTTGATAAATACAAACAGTTTTGTCCTCAGTCCCATCTCATAAAAGAAAACCTCTCAAAGTGCAGTATTTACTTCAGTCCTACAACAAGCTGATTTTGAAGAAACTGGCTAAGTAGCTAATATTTAAATTTTTCATTTGGTGAGGTTTTTTTTTTTTTTTTTTTTTTTTTGTGACTAGACTAGATCAAACCTTCAAACTGGACTCTACTTCAGTTCTAAGCGCCATTGCCTCTCTTTATGCCGCAGAGTATGACCCTCCCGGCTACCTGTACCAGCCGGCAGAGATGAACGGCCACGTTCTTGAGTACACCACGCTGCCTGGCACCAGCCGCATCAATGGGGGTGTGCACGGGGGCTACGGACACAGTGGCCCCATGTTACCCCAAGGGTGCCATCACCTTCACCACAAACTGCCCAATGGCTTGGCGCTACTCAACGGCTCTGGTGGCCTGTTCTCACCTGGCCACCCACACGGCCACGATGGCACCCTGCCCCACAGCACCCGAGACTGCGAGCACTCGCACCCTCACCACCACCACAACGTGAGTGTTGCAGTTCAAACACCACAAAGTGCTGCAGACCTCGGGACTGCATGCCTTAACCATGCTGTACAAGCATTGAATGAAGAGTCGTGTTTTACTTTGGCAGGTACAAGTTCAGTTTAGTTTGGCTAAATCTGTTTGTGTTCTCTTGTCAGGGTGGAGGCATGTACACAGCTCTTCCTCAAACAGAGACCTCTGATTGTATGAGCTGTCAGAACCTCTGCAACAACAACAGGTCAGAGAAAAATCTTTTTGATTTAGCTTTGTGTTTATGAATATATTTTCTTTGTTGTGACATTTGACTTAAATTAGTTTTTAATTTAAATTTTTTATTTAAAACAGAAATCTGGCAATTTAAAAATCAATAATAAAAATAATAATAATCTGAAAACCTGCTTTTATTAGGGATTTGGGTGTGAAATTTTTATCTCGATGCTCATGCCAGAAAATGTTCTTAAGTGAAACACTATAAACTACAGTGGTCACTGTCCTATTGCAGCAGAAAACAACATGGTTGTTTGGTAACAAAATCCGTCTGAAACTCAACCTGTTGCATCTTTATATTTCATTGATAATTGCTAAAAACGAAGACGAAGATGAGCTGTATGAATATCACAGAATGAGCGGGACAGAGCAAATTAAACATAACTCACTTTTCATAAGATGTAGCTGAGACAGTTTCACTTTGCTTGTGACCCCTGTCAGCCCTAAACACACACACATTTGGCCTCCTGCTATTCCTGTTTATGTACTTAAGGGTCCCCAACATCACAGTTTACCCTGTGTGCACCCAGCCAGCAGACCTAATGAGCCCTGTGTTTATTTACCTCCGGCTTCTGGGAAAAGAGGGGGTGTGGTCATCATCCAATCAAGTACTGTTAGAGTGAAGCTGAGTTTAGGGAAACATGGCGAAGATCTCTGCGTGCAACCGTCTGCATTTGGGAACTTCACCAGAGAGCAAAACCACAATGTGTCACAGTTATTTAGAGGCAGTGAGACTGGACCTTTAATCTCCGGTTCAACTGTTAAATGCCTTTTGCAGCTGTGTGAGAGTGCTCCAGTTGTGTTAGAGCTGTCATTGTTTTGGACACTGTTAGGAGTGTTAACACAAGGGTCTTCTGTGTCTGGCGGAAAACCCACAGATATCTACAGCGAGAAAGAACTGGCACAGTCTTGTAAATCACAGTTGAGCGTTGTCAGTGGGTGAGCACTCAGCAACGCACAGGCACCTTGTAAACTAATGTATGTGTCACACTTTTCTTTCCATCCTCCTATGTCTCTGAGCAGATGTTACAACAAGACCAATGGCACTTTCTCTAGCGGCACTTTGCCTCTAATGCATCGCGTGGCGCCGTGCCAGCAGGATGGGCTGGAGATGGTGCCTCTTGGCCAGGTTTCCTCACAGTGCCACGGCCGAGACAGCCAGATGAACTCTGGTGACCAGGAGGCCGACGCAGGGTACCAGCCAGACGAGAATAAGGAGTCCTCGCCCTCGCAGCATTCCTGCTGTCTGGTCGGGAACAATGAAAACTGTCCAGCAGACAACACTGGTGAGACACTTTTTTTATTCCAAATGCACACAAAATCTTTCCATGTATTTTAGATAACCACAGAAAACTAAAACTTCTCACTGCCTTTTTTTTTTTTTATAAAGATGCAATTGTGCAATTTAATTTCC
Organism: Rachycentron canadum; assembly: GCA_038496675.1. Lineage (NCBI taxonomy): Eukaryota > Metazoa > Chordata > Actinopteri > Carangiformes > Rachycentridae > Rachycentron > Rachycentron canadum. The sequence goes on along the minus strand of CM076657.1, from coordinate 7,817,384 downwards.
TTTTTATTTAGAAGAAATGTCAGCTTGTGACAGTAATTGTCAGCAGTTAAGTATTTCATGATAAATGTAGGAATGATGAATAATCAAATTACAATCAGACTGACTATATAATAGTATATAAAAACTATATAAAATATATTTGTCAACCATAGCTCAGTCCACAGAGAAATGCACACAGCCTGTATTCAGAAACTGAGCTTTAAAACAAGCCGTTTGGTGGTCTGAAATTTGTGATGTCACAACAAAGCAGTCACCGCCCTTAGCTATGCCCCAAGCCCGGCCCACCTGGACCCACCATCTAACCTTGCAGGATCCCATATTTTACACTTTCAACCTTTAAAAAATGAGATGTAACATAAGTAAGTTGTATTTAAAGGTGCCAATGCTGGTTTTGCACAGATCCAACGCGTTTCCCTCCTTTATCCAGTCTTTGTGCTAGGCTAAGCTAATCTGCTGCTGGCTAGAGTTTCATATTTACTAGACAGATGTGAGTGGCATTGATTATTTTTTTTTTTTTATTCAAGTCTTGACAAGAAAAAGAGTAAGCATATTTCACAGAATATAAAACTGCTTCTTTTAGACATTAGAGCTAAAGAAATAGATTCCCTGGGGATTAAGTAAAAAAATTTATTTCTACGACCTCATGGTTCAGCACTATTGCGAAATCGAAGTCTTCTACATGCTTTACTAGCAAGTTTTTTTTACCATCTCCTCATGTTGTAAGCAGACAAACTATGTAGCATCACCACAAATTACACTGTGGGCCTCTGCAGAATCTGTGCTTGTCTTTTTTAATATGAAGTCTAAACCAAAGACTCTCCTCTGTGTGTGTGTGTGCAGCTGAGGAGGAGCTGGAGTGCGTGGACACGGAGGGGCCTGTGGTGTGCTGGGAGAGTCTTGGCCTGCCAGACTTGGACTGTGACGAAAAGCCTGGGTGGATCTCCAGCAGCAGCCTGGCAGGAGAGCTGATCCAGCCAGGCCCACAGGAGGTCTGAGTGCAGCCCACACACAAACACACTCTCCTGCAGTGTGGAGGGATTTAGAGAGAGAGCAGAGACGTTTGTGGAAATACCACAGAAGAAGGAAGGAAGAGGACCAGCGATTGGACAGTTAGGGACACTGTGTGTTACGGTGACAAGGACAGAAAACTGTTGATGGACTGAGCTGAGCTGAGCAGCGTGGGAGAAGAGAAACTGAGAGCAAAGCCAGATGGAGAGAAATGCCAAGAGAAAAGGAAGCGTTGCTCAAAGACACAAAAGAAACTATATCCCACTGGAGGGAAGACTCTCGTAAAGATCAAAAACTCTTTAGATGACTTATTTATTTTTTGTAGTAGTAAAATATTATTTCATATGAATGTATCTGTTTTAAAGAAAAAAAGTTTGTCTTTTATATTATTTATGCCTTTTGGATGAGAAAAACCTTTTATTTTTTGTTGTTTTGTCCCTTGTGTTCCACTCAAGTGTGGAGATTAGCAATTGTCTGTGTAAAGTTTTGTAATAATATAAAGAAAAGATATGGAAGAGTACACAACAACCTATTTTCAATGTGTTTCCTCCCCGACTCTGTGTGCTCCGCCAGATGAATGATTTCCAGAGTAAATTTCCCGACCACGGTTCAAACCCATCGATATTTCTGGCAGGTCTTTGATGTGGCTCTGTGATGGGCTGTCCCACCGCAGTGACCCCTGAACGGGGTGAACATTCCCCTCACTGTTCAGATTAAGGCTGCTGCTCTTTGCTTCAGTGAATACTTGATAGCTCATCACTTTACGCAAAATGCTTTGAGAGGACTGTTGACCTACTGGCCCCAATCTGTTCAAGGAGCTGCGTAGTTGCATTAAAACAGAATTGTTGAGTGTTGAGCAGCCCCCTCATGCAAAACTTTGCATGTCAAAACTTCTGTTGGTAAACACAGAAAACTTCACCATCATTTCTGGTTTTGAGACCACAAATCTATCTGAGCAGATGAAATTCTAAATTTTAAGATTAAAAAGCAAATGTTCCATTCAATGTAGACCATTTGTTTCATTGTACTATGCAAAAGGAAAACATGAGTGAACATCTGTGTTTTGGATTATCCGGAGTAAATGGGACATTGTGTCTGAGGAGACATAATGCAGTTAAGTTTTTCAAGTAAAACTCTTCAGTAATTCAAGTAGCATAAACAATTTTTCTTGACCTCCTCTGTGTTGGTTCACAGGCAGAAATCTCACAATGTCAAAACCATGATATATGAAACCAAAATGATCTGCAGAGCCACATACCACCAGGAGCTAAGTGGGGGAAAATATGTTGCAGTGATTTGGGTAAGGTGACCCAAACTAGGCAGGCTGAAAAAAAAAAAAAAGCCATCTGCCCCAGTTTGATGACATTACATTACATTACATTACACTGAGCTGCCAACATGTAAACTGTGTGTTGTAGCTGTATTATTGCATCGTAAAGAACAAAATGGACTGTGGTTTATTAGACACGGGTGGAGGTGAGCTGATTCATCAGAAGTTGCCATCTGATGCTGTTGCTGCACTGCAGATAACTCATTCATAAAACAGTTGTAATATACTCGTCTTAGGTTTCAGCCCGAGTCAGCCAAACCCATTTTCTAAAGGCTTAAACCCTCCATTGGTTTTAAAATAATCTCCATGGTGTGCTGGCTGATTGGAGTTGATAGGATTGCAGTGGGGGAGATGACAGGGCTGGCTGTGCTTCACCAAGGATGACTGCAGTGCAGGCTTTCCATGCCTGGTGCCTGTCTGCCTGCGTTTGTGCCAGAGTTGGCTGCCAGTGCTCAGGCCCCGGCTCGCCTGGCATCTCTCTTCCCCCTGATGGTATACAGGATATTCCTGGCACACGGATTTACTCGCCTGCTGCTGAGGCGTGGTACAGCTTCTTCCGGCTGTTATTTTTAGTCTTCATGGCGGCTGTTGTGCTTCTGAGGCTGGTGGCATTTGCCCGGTTGACTTGACTTAAACTGACTTCTTTCCCAGGAATAGCTGCCTGAGTCTTGAAACTGTAGTGTTTCAGATGTTCACTGATGAAGAAAATGTTTTTGAGTAATGAGGAGAAAACATAAAAGTCTTATCAAGTTTTTGTTTTCAACTTTTGTTTTCATGCGGTATCTTATTCAAGTCTCCATTATGATTTGCTGCCTGCTGTTTGGAAGAAAAAGGAACTAAACAATGGGAAGGAAATGAAGCTGGAAATGAAAGAGAAATGGTCTTGGGAGAGAGAGGAGATGCTGACAGATGCAGGCTGGGCTGATGAGGAAAAGATAAGGGCAGGGTTGTCTCTAAATGAGCTGCTTCTCCATCTCCCACGTCTGTCAGTCGGCACTCTCCCTGCACCCTCTACCCACGCAGCTACACCCCTTCATTAAGGAGCCCATGGGAACAAGAAAACTCATTGTCCGTCCTGGAATTTCTGCCCCTTGCTCGCAGAGCCGACCTGTTAACGCCGGTCCCTCTCCCCTCCGCCCACCATTCTTCCTCTCTCCTCTCTCCAGAAAACCCTGAATGAATGCAATTCTTATGAATCGGGCAGTCTGTTGTTAACTTGCTTGATTCAGCCCCGAGCAGTTTTATCTTTGAGATGTCACAAACCCCAAGTGAAGCATGTTGTGGTTGGATGAACTCCAACGGCATTCGAGTGGGTCCCTGCAAATGATGAGATCATGAGCAGCATAAGGCCAATAATCTGTATTTATCTGTGATCAGCTTCACATATTGGTGCATGCAGTTGCCACGTAGCTGACATTTTGCATTGTCATACCAGTCAAGTTCCTGTATTTATCGACTGCACCTGCTGGATTTGATCAGGAAGCAAAACAACAACAGAGGCTCATCTTTATCCCAGCTGCATCCATTCAACTGCCCCCATTTTCTCCCTGTCAACACACTTCACAATTCCAGCATAATCAGTCTGCTCTGGATCAATAATGAGCCTATTGATGACAAGCAGGTTGGACCTGTTGACATGAGCTAAGCTTCAGAGCAAGATTGATGGTGCTCACGAGTCAATAGAAATTCTCAGAGCCAAACTTACCTAAAAATATATCAACTGTGTAGTCGTTTCAATGCACAGGCCACTTTATGATGTCTGTGCACAACCATGAGTAATGCAGTATGTTTATTTTAATATGGATGAATTATTTAGGAGAACATTTGTTCTGTCTGTGAGGGTATCTGTCGAGGTATCTGCCAGTTCAAAGGAGCTGAAATGCTCTGTGTAAATTTATTCAGGAATGAGAGTTTTCAGCCTGGAGCTATGTGCTTTCAAACACTGAGATGTGTCCTTCTGCTCCAATGTGCCACGGTCTCTCACTCTGTTCAAAGTGACAATACACAGAAGTTAATGAACAGAGTCTCATGCACGTAAAGGAAGAAAAACAACACAGCAGGATGGTTGTTGGAATTGAACAGAAATTGTAATGAACCATATATTTCAAGAAAAACAAACAAACAAAAAAAAAATACTCTTGTCTAATGAACCCACAAACCAGATGGTTTTAATAATCAACACAATACAAGACTGGTGAAGTATTTGAAATGGAAACCACAACCTCAGGTCTACATGGTGTCACGCTCCCTAAGTTTATATGGCTGCAAAGATTGCAGGAGACAATAGTGCAGTCTTTCACTGATCAAAGTGTTTTCAGTGTGTGTTACAGTCCAGTCTGGTGTTAACAGATCAATTCATCCAAATGACAAAACAATAATTCTCCAATTTACCACTAATGAGATTTTGGTCATGGTTGATTTTCTTTTATTTGTCCAGGTTTTTCCTGGTTTATCTGTCTCTAACCCTAACCATAAAACAATGCATCTTGATTTGTTTGTGCTCTCAGCATATAAAAATGCATTTAAAACAATTTTCCAGGGACGATGTTAAAGCTTCTCTTGGAGAATGCACAGAACATAATGTCACTGTTCTTTAGGTTCTGGTTCAATGGTACAAGTGGTTTCAATAAATACCCGTGCACAGCGAGCTCTGTGGATTAGAGGATGCATCTATGGTGACGTATTTAAAGGAGAATGTTGTTGCAATTCCTTTAAGTTGCACCAGAGACCAAGCAAACTGATTTTTAGTCCAAGTCCATAATGAAACTGAATATCTTTTTGGTGTTGCTGTGCTAGAGGATTCCCCCATCCTTTAAACTCCTCACCAGTCGTCTCTAAGCCAAAGCTGAGTGAACACATCGACGTCACACTTGACTCCTGTGCAAATAAGACCTAAACTATCTGAATGACTAGATACCATAGAGACACATTTGAGAATATGTTTTTCATTTGTCATTTAGATGAACCTACTCATACACAGCGGTCATGAGCTGACAGTGAAGTGGTGAGACTAATGCAATTGAAATAGAGTCGTCTTCAGTCATCCTCTACATCCAGCCGAGTGAAATAGAAAGTTATCCTGGCTCCTTCGTCTGTGTCGTACAAAGCCTGGCAGGTGTACATCCCTGCTGCGTCCCTCTGGAGCTCCTCTATGACCAAAGCAGACGTGTTGACAGGAACCTGCATGTGGCCCAGGCTGCTGGACTGAGACTGGAGCTTCGGGCCCTGTCCGTAGTTGTAAGCCACTGCTATACTATTATCAGTTCCTGGTTTGGTAAAGCCCCAGATGAAGATATTGGGCATGGTGGAGCCACAGTCCAAGGTGACTGAGCCTCCCACTGTTGCTGAAGCATGGGAGCGGATGTATTCCACCTCCTCTGGGTCAAGTATCTCCAGACCTGTAACATGAGACAGTCAGAGTCACACAAAACTGCACAGAGAGAAAAGCTCTTGACAAAAACTCTCCTCTGCAGTCATCAAAAAACTTTTACAAGACCTCACAGTTTGTTGGGAATGGACCGCGTCAGCTCTCGAGGATGAACAACACATAATTAAATACATTCACAGTTTATATGCCTCGGGCCTATTTGATGGATCAAATTTTATGACCCTCCCTCTGGCAGTGCTTAGCAATCTGACAAAAATAATGACAGCAGTTTGTGATAAAGAGAGTCGACTCGCCTCAACTTGTCTCCAACTCGACTGCTTTGTTGTTGCATTAAGCTAAAGTACAATGAGCCCTTACCTTGAAGCGGCAGAGCCAGCCAGCAGAGGAGCAAGCAGGAATAAGGAATCATCCTTCAGACTTGTGGTGCTGCAAATTTCAACTGGAAATCTGAAGTCAAGGAGGCTCTTTAAAGCCTATCACAGTGCAAAAAGCGTGTTTCCTCTCCTGTCCACACTGCTGTACACACTGAGTGGTTGAGCGAGGCTGGAGGACTGACAGGGAGAATCCTTTCAAACTACACTGGACTCATTTTAAATTATTCATCAGTGTTTCCACCTCCCCACTGTCACTACGTTTGGCCTGTCTCCCCTGCTCTCCACTCACGACTGGGCTAATGGCTAGACCTGAGAGGGAGAGAGGTGTGGGGTGTCAGGATGATGCCGCTGCTTCATATATTATTGAATAAACTAGTGGAGATAGCCTTTTTAGAAATTCCATCACTTCCATCATGAAATGAAAACAGGGCCCGGCAAGGTCAGAACATGCTCTCACACACCAAACACACACACACACACACACACACACACACACACACACACACACACA
>CM076657.1:7781905-7810273 GCA_038496675.1 Rachycentron canadum | reverse complement strand
ACACACACACACACACACACACACACACACACACACACACACACACACACACACACACACACACACACACACACACAGACACAGAACTTATTATTTATCATATGAGTGGCATGCAGCCAGAATCAAATCACCACTGACTCCTTTTTTCATGACTCAGTTGACAGTTATTGTATTGTCTCCAACTCCAACAGGTGTGAATCATGCATGCTTGGGTTTTTGCATAATTGATGTATGGATAAAATCTGTAAATGCTTGTGAAGTAGAACACTCATGTGTGTCTGTTCCAACAAAAAAAAAGAAAGCTCTGTTTAGAGTAGATTTAGGAGGAGACAAACAGCGAGCATCATTAGTGGTGCCACACAGCACCCGCCAGTAAAAACTCTGTTTCCAAAAGCCTTTGGTCGATGTTTGGGCCTGTTAGCTGCAACAGAATAAGCTGGAGCTGAGCAGCGAGGCCCTGCAAGTGGCCCATAAACCTGCTCTTACTGGAGGCAACCCCAAACTGAGGAGCAGGCTCTAATTAGTAGGGACTTAGTGTTCAGCTCTTTTTTTAGGGGGGGGGGGGGGGGACTATATTTAGAAGCTGCTGGAAGACAGACAGATGTAATAAAAATAAGATATAAAACAACATGGTTTCTGAGGGCAGAGTGGACTGGCAAATGAAGTCAAAGATGTGGCAGGCAAGCACTGACAAGACGATAAACACATTGCGCACATTTTGATGTTTTTGATCAAAGAGCCAAGATGTATATCACAATGGAAAATACTGACCCGAAGTTTATGTGGGAAAGACGAAGATGTTTGCACATAAGCGGCAACAAGAGAGGCAGAGTATGAAAGTGTGCAACAGAGAAATACAGGCAACGTTATTGGGAATTAACAAATTTGGGAGACTCTTAACTCCTAACTGTTAGTTATTTTCAATCCACTGGCCAGTACTCGTGTAGACCTGGCTTATAGTGCATGTTACTGGCAGTGAAGGTATCTCAGCTTACAGCCTGCCAGAACTCCACCAGAAACACTTCAGTAGACTTATTATCTCTACTTTATACCTGAAAAACACTGCAAAATAGAATATTTCATATTTTTAAACCAACAAATTTGTTCACGAGTGAAACTAAGAGAGTAACTTGGTTTTGTCATGTGGTTACGTGATGACATCTGACCAAGCTCTGTTGGTTGGAGAGGGCTGGGGTACAGTCAAAAGCTCTGAGAACCTCAAGTTGACCTTGAATTATGTCCATAATTGCATCCCCTACTTCATAAAAGTGAATCAACTGTATATTGTATGTGATGACTGTAAATTAGACTTTAGATGAGCAATAAAATGATCCCCAATATAATACACTCATTCTGTGCACAGTAAAAATGTAAGACCATGCCAGTTCAGCTCGGCCTCTGAGACAACCATCTTGCAGCTGCTCCACCAGGCTATAATGTCCAAGCTATGACAAAGGAGAGAGGGAGTTTGATTTGTCATTAATGGGATCAGTAAGTCCTTTTCTGTTGGAGTAAAAGCTGACCAAATTCTTTACTGGTGAAGCACATCCTTTCTAAGGGCTGCAGTCCTGCACACAAGGGCCTGCCACATCTGCTGGCTGCCTGCCTGATTTTCTGCCTGGCTGCTTGCAACTTTTCAAAAAAAAAAAAAATTGGGAAGGAAGAGGACCAGGCGACTGGAAAATGTGAGTCGTTGAAAAACAAAATGTTTTGGATGGCAGTGTGTTGGGGGGGCAGGAGGGTTGGCTTTGTTGGGGGAGAGTTAGCGACAAAGGGAAAGTTGCATCTTATCTGGACCCTCTTAGCCCTGTAAAAGCTTTCAGGTGCAGTGCCCCATTGAGCGGATCCGGCCGGGCCAAGCTTGAGCAACTTTTTTTCTTTTTTTGTTCTTGGCAGCAGATAAGAGAACAGAATCAGACCCAGATCACTGGGACTATATAGGGATCTGGGTAACACATTACTGCCACCCCAACATGTGCCACCCGCCCAGACTGTGGGAGCTTGGCAAGACTGTACTTTATGTGAGAGCAACACTGGCAAAACAGGTGGGTTCCTCGAGCGTGCCCTATGATTAGATCAGACTTTACCACTGGCATTGTTGACGGCAAAACGAACCTCTTATTTCAGAGGACCACCTGTACTGGAATGTGTTACTAAAGCTTAACAACAGATGATTCAGTCTGTGTATGAGAAAAATAGTCTGTGCTGGCTTACAGTGAAGATGTATGTTTCCACTTATCATCAATAAGATTCTGATTTTCTTTTTTCTCTCTTTGTCAGAGAGCGAAGTAAAGCCACTGTGTTTATTTTTGTAACTCAGGCTGTCCGCTGATATTGACTTCCTCTTGTTTGTGAATGTAGCTGTAATCTGTGCTGTGCAGTCTTCAGATTTGAGCACCATACATCTCTTGCTGGCTGCAGCTGTAGGTTTTACTCCTCCTCCTTCACCTCCTCCCTGTTTTTTCTTCACTTGACAGTTGTATCAGGGACCACACATTGAGGAGGTGGAGCATGGCTTTTGTACTACTCTGGTAGACAGGCTAACATATATTAGCCAGCCTAAGGTATATTTCTGCTCTATCATCATTTATCTACCAGGCAGGCCGAGTGGAGGTATGAGCAAGGCTGTGCAGAGGCTCGTAAAGCACAGCCGCCCACCCCCATGACCTCCATTTCCCTCTTGACTCACTTCTCATCGCGCAGCCTGAGACCTCGCTATGCAGGCCTCCTCTCCCCGTTGGGCCTCGACCTGAATCACAGAGCAGAGCACAGCCACACCTGACTGGCCTTGGGACAAGGGCAGCAGGAAGGGGCCTCTATATAACTGAGCCCCAGGAGGACACAGGCACAAAATATTGTCTTACAGAAGGGCTATGAAATACCTCTGCACTCCTGCCACTTTTATTTTCCTACTAATGTCCAGTTTAATTTTGGAATTCTAGTCACATTTTCTTACAACTTACAGCTTCAAGTACTTCATGTAGAAAATGTTAAAAATTATATTATACTCCAGGTATTCACATCAGAAACAAGCATCACATACCTGCCTCCTTAAACTAATACTTACTACTACTACTAAATAGTCATCTGTTCTCAAATTTACAGTACTGTGCAAAAGTCTTAAACCACCATTAGATTGTTGTTTTAGCAATGCTATAATGATGATATATTATTATTTCTCAGTGTCTTTATACAACCAGAAAATATAGGAAGACAAAACAGCTTCTGTAGGCTAAAGTGGTAAGTATTTAGTGTGACCTCCTCTTACACTTGAGCAATAGCAGGAACCTGGCTCTTAAACTTAAATGTAATGGAGCCATAATTAATATCATTGATAACACTTCTATTTGTCCACTATTTCATGTCAACATGATGCTGTGAAAAAGGTCCATTACACCAGGTTTGTGCAGGACATGACTGCACATGCACATGCATCAGCAGGTCCACTCTGAGGGAAATCAGCAAAGAAACTGGACACTCAAGATGTGGTATTCAAGCTGTTAGAAAGAAATTTGAAGAATCAGGAGAAGTTAAGGACAAAAAAGGGACTGGAAGGCCAAGAAAACTTTCAAAATTTGATGAGAAGTTTCCACAGAGTTTTTTCTTTGAGAGACCGGAAGAAATCCAGCAAAGACCTGGCTCAGCATCTGGCAGCTTCATCAGGAGCTGAGTTGATTCTTCTACAGTCTGAAGAAGCTTGATCAGGAATGAGCTTTGTAGAAGGGCAGCAGCCAAGAAACCACTTTTTCAAAAGGGGAAAAGAATAAAAAGGCTAAGATATGTTAAAGCTCACAAAGATTGGAATGAAGATCAGTGGAAAAGAGTATTATGGAAGAACGAATCCAATTTGGGTCCATTTGTGGACAGTATGTGAGAAAAAGAGTTGGAGATGAAGAATAGTCGTGGCCTTCACTGAAACATGGTGGAGGCTACGTCCTGGTTTGCGGCTGCATTTCAGCCAGTGGTGTTGGTGATATTGTCTGAATTGATGGGATCATGACGATGAAGAGTACAGACAGGTTTTAATTCATCATGTCATTCCTTCTGGAAAGAGTCTGATTGGGAATGGTTTTATTTTTCAGCATGATAATGATCTCAAGCTCACTGCTAATACAGTGAAATCATATTTGGAGAGAAAAACAGCTGATAAAACACTGACAGTCATGGACTGGCCTCCAGACCTGAATATTATAGAGGCAGTATGGGATCAGCTGGACAGAGAAAGAAATAAAGAACAGACTAAATCTAAGGAAGAACTCTGGGAGGTGCTGGAAGAACCTGGTATAATATATCAGAGGATGACTTCAGAAAACTTCAGGACAGTCTCCCCAAAGGAGTTCAAGATGTGCTTAGTAGCAAGGGGTGTCACACTAAATACTGACTTTTACCTATGAAGCTATTATGTCCTTAAAATTATGATTTTTTTTTTTTTTTAATTTTGGGAACATAGTTCTGTTTGAATATCAATAAAGAGACCGAAAAATGAATATGGATGGCCATTACAAGACTTTTGCACAGTGCTGTATTTTATTGAGAAAGAAGGAAGAAAATCATGCATACAGTAAATTGAACCAGTGCTAATTTTCATAATAAATTTAAGGGGGTCGGTTATCTTAGCTGACTGGAAACAGGAGGAAACAGCTAAGAAGACTGCTTCTCATGCATAGATGACTGTAGCTATATGTTTAATGTACAGATTTGAGAGTGGTATCAAATTACTCACCCAACTCTCAAATGTCCATCTATTGTTCTAAGGTAGGAGAGGAAATATTCCAGTGGGAAAACACAATCTGGGTGTCTGAAATAATTCCTCTTTTAATTAAGGTGTCATATTCAGTACATTTCCAAGGAAAAGATTCTGCTCTGAATGAGATAAATGTTAATAGCTGAATAATAGCTGAAAACAAAAGGCTTCTTCTGATGTTTGTAATAGTAGAGATAGCTTGTTCTGCTTCTGAATGGATGAGCTCAACTGGCTTTCAAAAGCCCATAGATAAATTTCCTCTCATAGCCAAACTGAAGATCACTTCCACTGTGCAAAAGTTACATCATAACAAGTGCTTTAGTTTTAATGTTTAGTGCTGACATCTTGTTTTTCTCAAAACACGAACAAAAATCTGTCATGGGGAGAGATTATTTAACGTGTTCCCAATTAAAATCAACTTGTGTAAACGATTTACTTGAATCAAGTGTTGTTCTCTTGAGACCAGTGGAAAGATCTGCTTATTCCGTCTTGTTTAAAGATGTTTACACTCACAGAGCCCTGTAACAAGAGCACCCATATTGGATCGAACAGAAGTTATCTCACTCCACTGACAGAAGTTTTACTTTTGCTTTAAGACGAGCACGTTGATAAGATTCAGTGTGAAGCTACACAGAGTCTGACTGTGGTCATTTTTTACAGTGTGCTGGTTTGAGTGGATCAAGCTTGCGACATGCTAGGCTGGGTATGTAAACCACAGAACTACAGAGAGCCTGGCACTCTCCCCTCCTGTGAAGTGGAAAGCAGGTCAATGTCAGTGAGCGTGTGTGGAGTCCTGGACGAGCTGACCTGGAAAGAGGCAGATGGGGAGCAGGGTTTGAGCACCATGGAGGCCTTCTGCAAACAACATGTGGAACGGCTTTGGTGGCTAATGTAGCGTGGAGTATTTATGTACTGAGCACCGACTTGACCAATGTCCATCAGGATTCAACTGGCAGATATGCCACATACAGCCACGACCTCTGCAACTAATTCCACAACAACTCACCCACCCACCCCTTCTCCTTCTTCTCCAGGCTTCATCCCCTTGGGACACCCAGACTGCTCCTGGTTCAGCTGTTTAGTGTACAGTAGCTCATACCCACAATCCTCTCTGAGCAGGTGGTTTGTCATAGGCCTCTTTGTTTTCTGCAGTCTGCCATGGCAGCTGAAGGCAGACACCAACATGTTACAATCTAGTGCTTTAGGCTTTTTTCCCCCTGCACTTTCTCTTGTTTAATTTATTCAGTCATAATATCATTAAATCAGATTTGTAGAGCGGTCAACACAGTGGTGGTCAGCTCAATAAAGATTTCATCTAGTGGTTTTACATACATACACAGGTTTTTATAAAGCCTATAGGGCCATATTGACGACACTGACTTTGTCTTGGATGAGAGGGTCAGTACCACTCCAGACGTGTGAATGAGGTGCTTGGTTTTACCTCTTGTGTGTTTATGTAATCTGTCCTCGTTCCAGGTCTTCATGGAGGATGGGTGGTTCGGGTCCTCTCTGTTGGCAACACCTGAAAGTGGCCCAGTTTCTTCCATGATCATATTCTTCATTAATGTTGACAATCTTTAATGTTGTCATTATGATTGTACATAAATATAGAATAAATATACTTTGTTGTTCTATTCTGTGCACATCTATTGTATCTGAAGAGGGATCCCTCCTCTGTTCTTTTTCCAGAGGTTTCTTCCATTTTTTCCTGAGAGGGACTTTGGAGGAGCTTTGATTTGAGGGTCTAAGGACAGAGGGTGCACAGATTCTTGATGCAAATTTCTGTTTTGTGATTTTTTGCTAAATAAATAAACTTGATTTGACTGAAATTGTTGTACATTAATTGTGTAACTATAGCCAGCAGCAGCTTAGCTTTGCGGGGAATGTGTCAAAACAGCAAACCTGCTCCTGTCCAAAGGTAATAACATCCTCAGACAAAGCACATGTAAAGCTCAATAATTAACATGTTGTAACTCATTTGTTTAATCTGAAAAAAGATGAGTGTGAGGTCACCACAAAATCCCTGAAAACTGTGGTGCGGACTTTCTAATCTAACTCTCAGCAAGAAAGTGAAACTATGTATTTTCTAAAATGCTAGACTATTTATTTAATGCAGAAAAATATAGCTGCAGTTGTTTAGATACTTTATCTAGAAGTATGATTTTAAACACTATGTGTGTCTGCGGACCATTTTCCAAAACACACAGTGATGATCTTTTCTTTTTCCAACCTTCTTTTATTTTCACACTTCATGAAAATCTACACAAATTGAGAACAAAACAATTGACACCACACAGACTTGATTCTTGCTTAATAATCAATGCAATGCCTTTTACAGTTTTTGCTGACAACCTGCTAACCTGCTAAATGTACAGATTTTTTTCTTCAGTGTCAAACAACATATTTCACTGTTTCTGTGATTCCTGCTGTATAGTGTATATGCTGCAGCATTTGGGGAACACTTTGTAATATTGTGTAATATATCACCAGAAGTGTGACAGTAAATTATCAGACGACGGTAGACTGACATTTCAATTGTGGAGCCATTTCCCTAAAACCAAGAATCAGCCTCAAAATGCTTAAGTCATGACAGTGAAATTGCTATTTTGTTTCCACTGGTGTAATGGAGTTGTCAAACATGGTTTAACTCCTTCGTCTTCTAGAAAAAAAGAAAGAAAAATCCTGTGTGTAATTTACGAGCACACCACTAATTTGTACGAGTTGGAGTGTGAACGTGCATGATACTGTGGTTGGCACGATGCTTGCTGATTCAAGACTGGCAGGAGTCAGAGCTGGAGAGGAAGTCTGATAGCTCCTCCAGCAGACTTTCATGACTTTGGACGGGATCCAAAAAATAAATTTTCATATAATATGCAAATGTTGCATGTGTTGCAATGAAAAGAAAAAGTTGCATTGTGTGTATAGGCTAATCGTTTAAAACTTGGATGGAAAATGAATGTTGACAATCATACATAAATGAGTAAGAGTATTTATTGTTAATTAAAGGTCCATGAGAGCAACAGAAAGTGTTGAAAAGACAATATGTGTCATGTCATATTAAACATACACCTCATCATGCAATTCATGAATAAATTGAAGTGATTATTTCCTGTATATTATATTGTAGTTTGTAGTTAGTTTATTGTTGGAGATTAATCTTCCTGTTGATTTGATTTGATTGTTTGAAATCCCTGTTCTCTGCATTGCTCTTTGTCTCATTCTCCGAAGGCATTAAGCTCAGCACCATTTGTGTAACACCTGTTGGCTCAAATCTGAACCATGACAAAAAGTGATCAGCTTTCACGCTAACGCACATTCATGAAATGCAGAAAAATAATGCTAATGAAATCACTATTTTACAACAGAGGGAACAAAAGCAATTGATCTTTCTCACTGAAGCTTCACAGTCACTCTGAATGAGTGAAAACAGGATTGAGCCTGCTCACAATGTTTTTAAAGACCTTGTGAGCAGAGAGAAGAGAAAGAGATTGTGTTGCACTGATTTTACTTTCAATGATCCTTTAAGGTTGATGACTTTTTAACACAGTAAACACACTTCTTCTTCTGACTTTATGGCTGACTTTCCATTCTTCTGTATTCATGACTTGGCTGGACAGTGTCTTGTAATTGCTAACACCTCAGTGTAACATCTGTACAGATGTTTTTTATGTCAGACAAAAGTAATACACACCATCAGCAACGTCCTGTTCTCTTCAGCCACTTTACAAGCTCCTGCAGTGGATACTGGCTCATTCTCAAGATGTTTCTTCCAGTTATATGGAAAGGTGACAATAAAGTGGTCAGTAATTTGTCCAAGTACCAGTTGTTGTTTTTGTCCCTTATTAAAACTCCAGATGAGTAGAAAGAGACTCGTGTAGGAAAATAAACTCTGGGTATCGTCTTTCATTTTGGTAAATTGAGGTTCTTTTTTTCAACATCAGAATTGATGGAGAACATCAGTATTTCTCAGGTTGGATTACAGATGTGATATTAGACAGGCACAAACTGTTTATTTAACAGAAAAATGAATTGATTTAGACTGGTGGAACTGAAATCTAGGATGGTGACAGTTTTTGTAAGACACACTGGAGGACTGGGTGTGAGCATAACCACTGTCAGTTTTTAGTGTATGATGGTGCCTGAAAGATGAAGAATCAAAGAAAATCTGAGTAGATGCTGTGTAGTTTCACCAGCAGCTGAAGGTTGCGCACACATGAGTACATGAAGCCGTTGTCTGTTTCACAAGCTCATGTGAAAATGTTAAACTGCCAACACTGTCGCTGGCCTGGAATGATATGCTTCCATTCAAACAGAGTAGCCATGAAAACAAACAGCAAATTATCTGCAGCGTATGGCCAATGAGTTTTACTAAATGACACAAATGCATGACAGGCTGCAGTATGTACTCTGTAGGTTTCTCCTCTCGCTGCATGGTTTTTTATACGGTAAAGACATTAAAGCATTACTTTTTTTTTTTAAAAACAAACTTGAACCCTGGAGTGACTCCCCCATCTGGAAGCAGTAGAGGACTTGTCTAAAAGATAAAAACGATATGAATCGCTGCTGGCAACTCAAATGTCCAGTCTGGGATCAATTACATAGACAGGATTCAGAGGAAAAGAGAGAGAGAGAGAGAGAGAGAGAAAGAGAGAAGGGGAACACAGATTGTGTATCATGGTCTGGCCCAGCATTGAACAAACACACACGCTAAACAAACTACTCTGTAGCTTGTGTGCACAGTTCCCAGTGTCTGGTTATGGATTGGCTGAGACCGCATGCTGCCATGTTCCCGCCCCACTCACACACTGCATTTAACAAGCGACTGATGGCAGTTCCAGATGAGGCCACTCTCAGCCAGCTGCTCTGTCATGTGGGCTGGGGCAAGGATTTCAGCGAGGATCAATAGACTAAGCTATCTGTCTCTTTCACAGCGTTTATAGTGTACAATAGTCTCATACAAATATGTTTATTATTCAATTTTAGGGATTATTTCCTAGCTTTATGTTCAATGCCTAATTTTGACCAATGTTTCTTTAGCCAGAATTCATCTCCTTCAGCACCATGAATCTGCAAACATCTGCTTAGCAGTCTTGACCGAAATGCATTGTGGGATGCTCAAGAGGGAGGAGGTTTGCAATGGAATGAATATGAATAACACAAAGTAAAAACAGACAGCGCAACCAGGAGGGGAGAATGGGAGAAAGACAAAAGATTTAATAGGATCCAGGCTGGTTTGAGCTCTCGCTGTTTCAAAGGGAGACGCTGCCACATGTACGTCTACGCTCACTGTGTGTATAGGTGTGTATGTGTGTTCGAGACCTGAGCAGGCAGGGCCAGGCATTCACAGCTTCACCAAAGGTCACGGCAACACCTCCAGTCCCCATAACCTTTTTCTAGGGTCTATCCTCAATTCACAAATTTTGCAGGACCTCACCTCATGTGGCCCCATTAAACGTCACAGGTAGGGCCTGCTCTGTGTCTCTCATTACCCTCACTGATGTAAATACACACAGTTGCAACTGATTGGATGTTACACTTCATTCTACATTGATATTTTGATTTGTAGGTCTCTCACATGCAGTGTGGGATTAGTCTGAGCTGAGTTCAAATAAAACTAATATAATTTTATAGCGCAGTTAGTTCGTATAAAACTAAATTACAACTTCAAAGCAACTTTCCACTGTCTGCCATTAAACAAGAATCTTTTTTTTTGTCCTGCCACAGGCATTGAAGGGATATTAGTGGAAAGAAAACAGTTTATGCTTCTTTTTTTTTTTTTTTTTTACTTTTTCAGTTTCCTTTCTCTTTCTTTTCACTTAAATATTCATATTTGCACATCTTAATTATATGTTTCTGATACAAATACCTTTGCTCAAATAAAAATGATTGAATACTAATTCGAATATCTAATGTTTTTTTGTCAATTAGGTTTATCCACAGAAAGAAATAGCAATAGCTCATGACTAAATAATTTTTGTTGCAGAGGATTAACCACTAACCAATAAACCACACAAAGAAACATCTGGATTTGCGAAACATCTGGAGTCTGGTGTGACTATTCTCCTCAGCGTCTCAGTGAGTCATACCTGTGTTTTTGTGTTGGGCACAAGCTATGACTTGAAGGGGACTAACAAGGTGATTAAAATTCATCAGAGTGACTCTACTGCCATCTACTGTGTGCTGCCTGCGCAGTGAAACAATGATTTCCTGTTGAGCCAGGGAGCTTTAATTACTAAGGACATTACTCTGATCACCAATGTGATAAAAGCAGAGCAGGTAAATTTCCTAAGTCCAAATCATTGTAAACTGATGATAATAATGATGATAATAAAGAGTCTAGAGCAGCTAGTTTTGCCCAGACTTGCAGTAAATTTGTAATCAGATCTTCTGTAGTTACACTCAGTTGGAAGCGTATCTGATGATGATGTGGTCAACCCAGCTTTACACTGAATCCTTGCTGTTAAGCATATTTTCTCAGCAGATATGTCCAGTTGATCACAGGTATTTTGCTATCCAGGGGACAGTACTCTTTATGTTTCCAAAGACAGTGATGATGAAGGTTATCTTTTACTAACTTCAAGGTAAAATTGAAGCTAATATTTGTATGTATTTGTTACTCAATGAGGTAAATGATTTCGCTTTAGAAGCATTTGTGTAATTCCAGTCAGTTCAACCCAATAAAGTTACAAAATTTGACCCTTTGTGTTATTGTGTTTGCTGCTGTCAATATGATAATTCTTTACCTTAAACTAAACAGATAAACATAACCTTAATGTGCCACTCTCATGGGTTTAAGCCAAGAAAACAAGTTGGCTTTCTACAGCAGGAGATTGGCCACTTGGGTTTTTAGGTGTTCCAAGCGCCTTGATCATAACACAAACAAGACTGTGGAGATTAGCCTGACATGACAATGCCTTGCGCACACAGTGGAGTCGATTAAACACATCGAAGCTCTCGGGTCAGATGAGAGCATTTCCAGTCAGACTAAAAAATGCTCTTCTTGTCTCAAAATGTGCAGCTCAGACACGTCACAGCGAATTCAGGTCCAGACTCTTGTCGATGAAAATCTGCTCAGCATCTATCACTGCTTGATTCAGCTCTGCCTCCTCCTTTTTCTGAGCCGTTAGTCATTTATATGTCTGCTGGCTGCCCTCCATCAAAGGCCCGCATTCTTTCAAAGTAAGGGCAAGAGGAAAACATGATTGTTGCTGACTTTGCCCATCTGGGAATCCACCTGTTTGAGATACTGGTCCTGTGCCTGCACCAGATGCCACAGCAACCACTTCTCCCCAATTACAATTACCCTCCTCACCAAACACACACACAACAGGTCAGACTAGCAAACTGGCTGAACAAACAATTCTGCAAATGGCTGCTGGTTATTAGGTTATTCAGTCTATTTATCAACGTCAGCCACTGAGGCATAATTGTCATATTCTGAAGTAGATTCTTTTTTTATCAGGTATTCCTATGTATTTCTGATTATAACTGTTGACAGCACTGTTTATTCTATAGTGTTACTGGCTTGTATGCTATTAGATGTAATATGCTGTGTGCACAGATTGGTGCAAAACCTTGTGTGCAGCAGCAGATATGATTATATTATGTATGAAATTAAGCATGAAAACATATTATACTATTTCAACCTTTTAACATTCACAAACACACATATTGAATAAAAAAATAGTGCCATTTGTGTCAATGTAAAATGGGAAAAACAAACAGAAGATTTGCACAAGAGCGCAAACACACACTTGAGAGATGCTATTGTCTGTTGAGTACATGGTGTTCTCAGATGCACTTGTATTCACTCTGAAAGTGCTGATAGAGATTGTAGGTGAGGGACTTGACTTCCTACATTGCTACACACAATGACAGGGGTAGCATTTGTCACCACGGAAACCATTAGTTTCTTGGCAACATTCATATCATCTCTGGCTGACTCTAAATTTGAATCTAATGATGGGATTCCAGCAGTCCACCGAAAGAGGAAATGTTAGCGAGCAAAGTGGTGACAAAGGCTTTGGTGGGGTGAAAAAGCACACAGGTGAGAGGGAAAATAATGATGGGGTACGTCAAACTTTTTTTCCTTTTTGACCAGTGAGTTTGCTCAGACTTCTCACCGCTCCTGGCCGGTGGCTTTCAAAAGACAGAAACCAGACATTCAGACTTGAATTATGCCACCTGTAATTTTCTTGAATGATGAGTGTGAGAGGACTAACGTGCATCTCCATCACTAAATGTCCACCTTTGCAAAACAAAATAACATTCCAGTAGCTCAGTCACAAATTAAGTAATTCACCCACTCAGAGGGACCTCTGCGCCTCTCAGATGGATGCATTTTTTTAATTAGTCATTTGTAATCAACTGTTCTGCCAAAAGAGATGAGTAGTTCCTACAACTCCTTTTGTCTAGTTGATGCCAGGAGTCAATCCTCTGTATAGGATCTATACCTATGCCCTCATAATTTCTATTGTAAATCTTTTTTTGTTACAAATCCCTTTATTTAGATATGATGTTGTGGAGGGTCCTCCCTTAAATACATCTGCCTGCTTATTTCTTCCCTGTAGCGCCGCCACATTCCCTAAGGGTAAACCAATTTACATTCTTGTTTTGCTCTTCAGATCCATGCCAGTTTCCATGACAACATAGTTTCACTTTCTCATCCTCTCTGGCTCACTCTCTCCATCTCCTTCCTCCCTCTCTCTCTTCTGTTCTCTCATTCCACACTGCTCCTTTCTTACGTTCTCTTGACCTTCCTCCGATGTTTCATTTTCTTTCTCTCCAAACACTGGGGTCGAAATTCCTCCTCTCCTCTCATTTCCTCACCTAATTGAGCTCATTCCTCTGCTCTGCCATAAACCAGCATAGAATAATGGACCCAGATAAGGCATATCTCTGGGGGGTACAGTGGTATAGAATTCACAGCATCTTTGTGCATTTTTATCATAATATACAAATGCACAATACTCTGTCTGTGGGCTATTTTACTGACTCTTAAATATCTCCAGGCCTGCCTATTTTGGCAGAAGTTATGGCTAGAGCCTAAAATGATTGAATCAAAACAATGTGCATGAAAGTATCCTTTCCTTTGATTAAAAATACAATTGTTTGGCAATTAGAGTGCCTGCACAATAAGAGCATACAGCAGTCAAAAAGAAGAACAGCAAGAATGAGCGATGAAAGAAATAAGATGCCTCTATCAAGTGACCGGATATGTTTGCTTATCCATCAATAAATTTAATTTAAATTTTAAAAAATGCTTTCATGCTAAATCCTTTCTGATCTTATTCCATTATGATTTGGCATTTACTGACAGAATAATGTGCAGTGCACATCTCTACCTAATGGCATAATTAAAATCTCAAGCTATTTAATTACTCAATAATTAAAAATGTCTGATGCCAACAGGTGTCATGGCGTGTCTTCGGTTGATTAATGCCAGTCCTTTGTGCCTTGTCTGGAAGGAGAAGGTCATCCAGAAGGTGGTTGGTCTCCTGCATGACACCTGACCGGTTTGCCAGCCCTCGCTCCACGTCTGCAGGTCAGGGAGTCGCAGCAGGTCTATGTGGATTGTTATTACTTTCACTGCTCCCATCTGACCCTTACCCATTTGCGTTTCATTGCTCTCCTTTCTAGTGTGAATCACTGTTGCTCCCTCCTTAAGGATTTGGGACTTGTGCTGCAATGCGAGTTCCCTTACATTCAACTGGTTGTCTCATTTGTGGGTGTCCTATAACCTGTATCTTAGGTTGAAGAAGCAGCCATTGCAGCAGCGGACGAGGACAGTATATGCTGTCCTTCTGAACAGTGTCCCATCTTCCCTTGAATTAGGAAATTACTTTAGCAGAGCTAAGCACCAGAAAGGTATGGATGCCTTTGGCTGCTCCCAGATATAGTCTACTGTAAATATTCTTAACTACAAATGGAATTGCCTGAGTAAAACACATGCTGTGCTCTGTCAGCCTTTCCTAGATAAGAGATCTCACACCAAGAAATGCCTTTATCCCTAGTTCTGGGGGGGGGGGGGGGGTATGTTCCCAAGCCTCATTCTGCTACCCATACCACCAGAGGGAGTATTCATCTGAAAAAAGGAACAGCTTTAACTGTGCAACAACTGGATGTTCACTTTGACTTAACTTCATCATGGTTTCCCCCGAACGGGCTCAGTTTACAGAGTCTCTGATTTCCCTCTGCTCTAAACTGAATTTGAAGTCACAGCCTGCTACTGCAGGATGTCAACCAGTCCGTGTGTGTGATCTCAGCTCCGGGAGGGAATGGGCGACGTTGCTGGAGCAGACGATCAGATGGAAATAAAACACTATCTGCTGTTATTATTTGATCGATCGAGTTCCCCACGATTAAGAAAAGGCGTCCATAATTCCGCAAGACAAGATGTGGCACAGTGTTGACATCACCACGGTCTGAAATTATTGTTAATATTTATAGTCATTTTGAAGAGAGTGAATAAAAATCCAACTCTCGGCCAGTGTGTCCAGTCCAGTGTGACATATCAGTGCAGTGACATACGGATGCCCGTGTGGCCACACTAATTATTGTCAGCGGCTGGGAGTGAATGGACTCGCAGAGAAATGCAACGTCCTGCCCTTCTACATCTTGAATAGTGGGAGTCATGAACCGCTGCAAGGTGACACGTCCTCTGATTTCAACCGAAACTTCAACCTAGACACGCCGTTGTTATTTATCGCCATCTGAACCTCCGTCAAAACTGCACCAGCTCCTTTCTTATCAAACATCGGGATCAGGACCGTCTTGCGCAGTGTTACGGCGAGCGGAGCAAGCGGTGGCGGCGGCGGCCACTCCGGGGAATGTCGACTGGCCGTCAGTCCTGACATCGGCCTCTTCTGATCTCAGACAACCAGCCAAATGGGGTAGAGTACACCGCAGTTCAAAACAGTCACCACCGAAGCATGCTAGCGCTTCTCGTATTTTGGAGGAGTCTTCTTTACGTGTCGACTCGTGTAACTTTCTCCTCTTTTAATGAAGTCTTCGGGTCGCTAGCAAGCCAATAACAAAGTTCAAATCCCGTTAGCTAGCATTGGTTCGCTTGCAGATGTGTGCTACGGCAACGTCGGCTTACGGGCAAGTAGCCTAGCGGAGACATGAATTAGCATGCTAAGTTAGCCCGTGGACCGGGCTGGCGCAGCAAGTCTCCGCTCGTGAGCGCCGGGGGTTCACATCAGGGGCATGTGTCCTTAAATCCTCCTAACAACAATGCGGTGCTTGCTCAACTTTATGTGTTAACCTTCTCGGTTTGCCGACGAGAAGATTTCAATCCAGATGTGTAAATTACCATTATTAGCTCGTCAGCTAGCTAATCTGACAGACTCAGCCAAAGCAGTGTTTGAATGGTTTTGTGCTAAGCAGCTACGCCGTGTTCAGTAGGTGACAGGCTGCGTAACGATACCTGTCACTTCAGCACAGACTCAGCGAGGGCATGTGGAGACCAACATGCTGCTAATACAGACACTTCACTGTCGCCATGCTCAGCGTTACCTGACACATATATACAAATAATGAAAGATTGTTTTTATATATACACACACACACATATATGTATATAAGTAAATAAAAATGTCACGTCAAAATGTTTTATTTTAAAAGGCACTTCCTGTCCCGCTGTGATTCAGATACCCACAGACACGCGTAGAGTGAAGCTGGACGTCAAAGCCATGACAGCTGAAATGTTAAGTTGCATAAAGTTAGCTGTCATATTGAGTATCTTTAGTGCCACTATTTGAACTGTAGTTGATATCATTTTATAGTTAAACGCCATCAGGTAGCCTGTAAAAGTGGTGTAACATAAATGTTTAAACAAAGTGCTCTCTCTCTCTCTCTCTCTCTCTCTCTCTCTCTCTCTCTCTCTCTCTGTGTGTGTGTTTGTGTGTATGTGTGGTCTCAGTACAGTAAACTTATGACAACCCATGACCCTGCTAGTTCAGCCTGTTGAATATGGTGTGAAAATGCTGCCCTAAGATTGTCCAAAGATACTACTGCTTTTCTCTTTCAGTACATGGCCTGTGTGTGTGTGTGTGTGTGTGTGTGTGCACAGGCACTTCATGCTCTGTGTGTATCTACAATATCCTGGTGAGCTATATATAGCACCTAACAGAGTTTGCAACTTGATCTGAATTGTCTTTCAGGGCTACAGTACACTGTGCGTTGCTTTCCACTGGAAGTGAAATATCTCTCCCTCATCTTTTAGTTCAGTGTATCTTTTTCTTTCCTGACTTTATTTAAAGGAGGCTTCACTGTTTAGCTGTAGGTGTTTTAGCAAGCCTGTTTGATTGCATGTTTTTGTGTGTTTTGTCCTCAGGGGCTTCTGTAAATGAGTTTGTAGTGGATAATTATGGAAACTTTGTGCAAATCAATTAATGAAGTATGTCAGGGCTTACCAGACCAAATATATTTCTGTTTTTAGTGCACGTAGTGCTCAACACAGGTATGGATATTTGAGTAAGTAATGCACAGACTTCTACACGCATGGTTTGGATAAAACAAATTGGAGATTTGATTGACGGATTATGTTTCTCTAAGTGTGGATGCTGACATATTGCATGTGAATGAAAAGTCTATTTCCTGCCTCTTTTGCTCTGTCTTGAGTTGATTTGAACAAATGAGCGCGTGGCAGCCACTGCATGTCCACACACACTGCTCCAGTGCAAGCAGAGACAGATTTGGTGAGCCTGCTGACAAAGTGTTTCTTATCTGGTTAGGTGATCTGAGAACTTTGGGGTGAGTTACAGCGAGCACCGCTAAGGTGAGCTATGAAAGAATAATGTGATATTGAGAACGTTTCCACATGGCAGAATATACTAAGACACTTAAGTACTGGACTAGTGAAAAAAAAAAAAAAAAAAAAAAAGCAAAGCCCTATCTTTTCCCCAATAGAAGGCACTGGAGTTAGGCATTTTTTATGACATGCATCCTGGGTCACATTAATGTCACAGTGGTTGTGGTTCTGTGCCTTTCTATGTGCTTGTTTTTTGCATATTTTTGCATATAGTTTCTTTCCACACTGATACAGCCTTCAACCTTTTAGATTACAGTAAATGCTGGAAGAGGTGAGAACAATGCCATTTGAACTACACCTTGTGAACATAACTGGGGTGCTGCTTGGTAGAAGTGAGGATGTAATCAGAACCATCTACAGGATTGTACCCTCAGATACTGTACACAGGTCCATGGGTGAAAGAGAACAGATGCTCACCTCTGTTTCTCAGCACTCACTTACACCATTCTTGGGAAGCATAATGTAACAATTGAAGTCTCAGTGGACACTGACATTGAGATATTTCTCAATGTGTCCAAACTGATGTAAACACTAGAGAATGTCTGATTTAGTAAAGCATTATAGTAAAAGCCATTTAAGCATGTATGTATGACTTGTAGGACTGTGTGGCTTTTGTTACAAGTTCAAAACATGTAGGTGTACTAGATGACAACAGGAAAATGAATCAAAGTGAACATTTTCAGACACAAAACCAACTGTAGGTGTGATTACAGGCTTAGTGACCATTGAGTCCACCATGAGACCTGAACTCTAACCAGATCTAACACAGTGTTACAAACATCAAAATCCAAAGGCAGTGTTTCCCTTGTACCTTTTGTAGCAGTGGTCTTCCAATGCAAAATATTGTCTCCATTGCAGTGTCTTGAAGTCATACTTGCACAACTCTACAGGGGGCTTTTAATTTGAAATGAATTAATTGTTTATTGCTATTCACTATGACCCCTGGCATACTATCCTCACACACCACCATGGTGCAACAAAATCCTTCATAGTTGGACTGGCCATCAGACACACTGGGAAAAATCCTGGTGAGCCACCAGATCAGTGGCCCATCAAAAAAAGTTTCTACTGCTGTTGCAGTTTCTTCAGCCGCCCTCTCTGTCTGGTTCTGTGCTCACTTCACATATTGTCCAAAACTTGGGTTTTGTCCAAGTTTTTTATCATTTGCTTTTGATACCAGTTTAACTTAAAATAAACTGCCTCTCATCACCAAAAACTGTGGGAGTAGAGTGTTGCTCGAGAGTCACTGAACAACATTTTTAATTTATGCATTGAGTGCAGAAAATGACTGACTTGCTGTTACTGTATAAGGATGCAAAGCGTGGCAGATGCTTGTTTGACTTCTACTGTCTGATATATGAATGCACAATAGTTTTTTATCTTTCCGAGGGTCTCATGGAGCTCAGCATGCCTTTAACAGTGAGTGCCATTGTTCCCTCTAAGTAGCGTGTATTGTAAATTGTATTACATATGAATGCAAAAACAGGCTCTAAGTGGGATTCTGCATCCAGATGCCAAATCTGTCAGCACCTCTTGTCCTGGGCTTTTGTAATGATAATATTATTTACAGTGGGTATGCAGTGATGAAATTTTTTAAGACACTCCCACCATTTTACTTAGAAGATATATTTTAAAACCCACTACTTTCAGTATAAGGGTGTGTACACTACAGTGGATAGAGTGGATGTTGTAAATAAGCAAGCAAAGACTAAACACGTGCAAACACTTTGATGATCTGGAGGTAATTTCCTACCTTGCTCATATCCAATCCAGTAATTACAAGTTTGCCTGTTTAATCCAGGTGAATTTTCCTCTTGGTTTTCTTTCATGTCCTTTTCACCAAATTTCTCTCCTCTTGCATCATGAGTTCAGCCTGTGACACTCACCTTACTGCCTCCCACTGTACCTTCACTGCTTATTCAGGTATGACCAGCTGAAACAAAATGCAATGTCAATTCTGACATTTCTCCCATCCTAGTCCTTCTATCTCACAATTTTGGCTTATACATGATATTTCAGTGAATGTTTATTTAAATTATTTTTAGGCTACAGTTTTGGCTTCTGTTTATGGTTAGTTCAGTGTTGTTTTGGGAAGAAGATGCTGTGCACAACCCCTAACACTTCCCCTGGGATCAACAGTTTCACTTTTAATTTTACTTTCTATTAATTCATCTAATGTGGAAAAAGGGTCAGATGTAAGAATTTATTGTTTGATAAAGCACGTGTGGAGCGCGTTCTTGTGCTCATTTTTCTTGGCGATAAGCTTTAACCTATGGAAAAGGCCAAGAGACTGTATGTGGTTGGACGGACTGGTCTGTGTATTCAGCTAGACGCTGAACGGCCTCTGTCCATCAGCCTTCTGTTTTCCAACTTGCCTCTGTGCCGCACTGCCTGCCTTCTGTCTGCACTAAGGCTGCAGTTTGATCTTTTTCCTTGATCTACTTGGCTTTCATCCCAGAATGTGTTGGAGAGGATACAACCCTTGACCCTCTGTACAAAATGAGCCCAGTTCTTCTCTGTCCCTGAGCTGAGGCAAAGCCATGAACTAGGCGCCTAGAGGCTTCTTACCGCTTAATTTCCAGCCTGTTGCAAAGGTCTTCATCTGTGTTTGGCTGGAGTAGCCAAAAATCCTGCATAAATTGCCCATATTTACATGCCTTCAGCGAAATTCTCATACTCCATCCAGTCCAGAACATGTCACAAACGTTCAGAATCCATTTTGAAGAACGTATAAATCAGAAACTTTCAGCCGAAATATGCTTTTTCTTCCTTAGCTCACTACTTTTTGTAAGATTCATAATGCTTTCCCTCGGTGTAAAAAGCAAGGTGCATCTTAGGTCATCTCCTTTGTTGTCCCTGTTCAGAGAGGCCTGTTACATCAAAAGACAGCGATGCTTTGAGATATTCACAAACGTCTCAGTTCTCATTTTTTTTCCTGTGGCCTTTCCTCTGTTGCAGGCCCTCCTCTCTGCACATTGCCTACTGGTTAGCCTATATTTACTCTGCCCCGTGACATGTTTTGTTGCCACAGCAACCTGCCACAACCCCCCTAGTGTGCAGATTTTATTTTTTTGGCTGTCACCTGTGTGCTGTCCCACAATGCATTGCAGTTTGCCCCCAACAAGCACTGTGAGCAGACAGAGAATTGTGAGTGCAGAAAAGGCAGATCACAGTCTTGATTGACTTCTCCTAAAAGTAAACTACATTTTCAAATCAAAGGTTCGACATAATAGATTTTTTTGTTACTAACTCAAAAAACCCTAATTTTTAGATGTCTGTTCAAATGGATGTTGACCTGCAGTAACCTGCTGTTATGCTTGACTAATACATTCCTACAACACCAGGCAGAAAAACAAACTGGATGTTGGGAGAGAAGAACAAGCAAATGATTGAAGGAATGAAGGAGGAGAAAAAATGTCATGGCAAAGATTATAAAGAGCAAGAAAAAGATATAGCTACAGGGTTGAATGTGATCAATAATCCATGAACAGGGTTTCCCTGCCTATTATACTCATAGCAGGCCCACTGGAGTGCTCTGACCAAAAAATGTCAAACATGCAGTATACTTTCTATTTTTTTCCTCCTGCAAAACTTTTGAACAAGTTCCAATTATGTCCTTTCCTTGCCTACAGCCTTTGACAGCACACAAATATAGCCTTCTCCCATTTAAAAGTTATGAGTTTTGAATATTTTCTCTGCGTGCAGAAAGCTTTCACACTGGCTGCATCAATACAAGATCATTTCTCCAAGATGGTCAGTAGTTTCCCAGTGATTCACCGCTGTGTGTTAGCAGACATAGCTGATAGATGCTTTCTAATTTAGTGACCTTTCAATGGTCACATTGTTAAGAGACCCGTGAGTGAAATATTTTTCTCTAACTTTGGTTTTGAATCTAACAGCAGCCTGAAAAATCAGAAACGTCATTCATCAAAGGGAGTCCAAAGGCAGTAATTTATTGGGTGCTGGCACCAATAATCACTCAGAATGTCTTGATGGCTGTCACTTGGAAGCAGTTTCACATTATTGGTCCCACTTGGTTCATCTTGAGTGAAAGTTGGCAGGGGCTTGATGGCTGATTCAACATCTTTAAACTTAGCAGTGCTTGCTTGTCATCATCCTTGTTGATGTTTCTAAAGTAGCATGGCTTGCAAATCAATTCTGCCCTTATGACAGGAGCACAGCTGACAGAACCATTCTGTGTTTTCAACAATCAGGAGACAGTGACAGTACTGTGCTGTGTTTTCTGTTCACAGGTCTAATGTAAATTAAACTATTTATACCAACAGTTGCCCAGTCTTAGCAATGTTTCCTGTTTTGGTGAGGAGAAACTGTGATACTTCCCCTCAGTTTCAATTATGTTCTTAAAGATGAAAATCAACTTTGTAACCTTGTTAACATACCCATATTGTGTTTACAATATACAAGACATATCATTGGCAAAATAAGCGGTGGACGCCATGACTACATATTTCCACATTTTATCTGCAGTGACAACATGACAGTCTTATAAAAACAGAACCAGACAGTCAGGGGTTCGTACATAACATAGCTAAAGCACCAATCCCATCAACCTGGGGGGTCAAAGATAAACCCAAAACATTGTCGGTACAGAGAGAGAATTTGCATTACCACAACCACTAATATTGTGTTAGCCACTGCCAGTTGCAAGCTAACAAACAATGTGGCATGTCTACTAGTTGCACATTTTGGCACACAACAGACTCCTCATATGGGTCTGTACCTGACTGAGGCTCAAATGTGTGTTTCTTTTAAGACTAAACATCATGATGCACAAATGATATATTTGCATTATCACAGCTGATAACATTGTGTCAGCGCTGCCAGTTACAAGCAAAAAAAAAACAAATTAAGTAACTAAGCTTACCATTCTGATACTTTTCCTAGTCACTGACCTTTGTGCACAACATGAAAAACTGCTCACTCTGGGTCTGACTGAAGCTCAAACACGTGACTGAGTCCGTCCGACGTTTCCTCCTCTAACCGTCTTGATACTCTGCTGTTTCACCTGTCAACCTAGCGCAAACAGCAGTGATGGTCGGGGCACAAGGTCTGATCCAGAGTTGGGTTTTTTTGGGGGGTTTTTTTCACTTTTTATGTGGGAAAGTGACAAAATTTTTTTTATTTTTTTTATTTTAGCAAGACAGTTTGAAGATATGACACTATTCATAACATTTTATGAAATTATCACAGTCCAATTTAAACCAGATTAATCGATTAAAGAAGGCCCACAGGTAGATTCACAGCAGAAACTCAGTACAATGTGCAGTATGTCTAACTCAGGGAAAAGTGGTCAGTGGTGACAACTTATGACTTGTTTGAAACCTTTATGTGTGGACACGAAGGTAGTCATTAAACTAGCCGCATAACCTATGTAACAGGGTGTAATATAAAAACAGGCGTGCAAAGGCCTGTCAGAGGTCTTTGTGTTATTCAATTTTAGCAGACTGTGATAAACGGCATATCAAACAAAACTGCTCAGTGAAAAAGATGTTTATATGAATATATTTTCTAAAAAAACTAATGTTAATTTGTGGCCAAGGGAAAATTAATTAAAATGATTGTGCCACTTAATGTCCTTAAAGATGACATGCTTTCTAATGCAGAATTTGTTTCAGGGAAATGTTTTGTCTTGAGTGGATTCTTCTGGGAAATGCAGCTCAGAAGCAGAGACTTTGTCGTCATTTTAAAAACCACAAGTTTCAGCACAAATTATCTGCACAGCAGGTCCTAACACAGTTTGTTTTTTTTTTTTTTTGTTATAATGATATTTGTTAGAAAACACAGCATGCACATACAGTAATTCTGGAGGATGTCGGCTAGACATTCAAATGAAGTATATGGGAAAATATTCAGAACATGTTGATGATAAGGTTGAGTGAAAAATATGCCTTAGGTGGAGAGAAGTAATTTGCAGTGAAGACAAAAAGACATTTCAGGAAAATTGGACTTGAATCAAAAGGAGCTGAAAATATCTTTGATTGGGTTGGATAAAACCTTATAGTTATCATACAGTGGTGATTCTCTCAAGCAGTGTTGTTAATGTCTGTCTTATGTTTACTGTTGCATTTCAGCTGATAACCTCTTTCACGTTACTTATTTATCAAACTTGCATATGCGTATGACATCCAGCAAATCATCACACAACCTGAACATCCAACTTGAAGCTACCAAAACGTCCTCTGGTGAACCTGACATGGATATTTGTGGTGGCTGTGCTATCAGATCTCCATTATTATTAGAAAAAGCTGAAGACCGATTTTTGATTTCGATTAGTCCTTCACTGAGGATTAATTCTGTTAACCGTCATACACATCGTGTTAGCCATGGCCTTATTCTAATACACAGCACAGCGTGGCCAAGCACATTTACTAATTTTCCCTCTCTTAGGCTACATTTTTACTGGCGCCATGTGCAAATGCAGTTTGCTAACCAGCTGATGTCAAAAAAAAAAAAAAAAAAAAGTCCCAACTGTGCGTCTCTGTGTAACTGTGTGTCCTCCTGCGTCATACACATTATTCATTCATCAGTACTGTTAAACACTTTGGCCTCAGTGTTTACTGGTGTTGATCCACAGAGCAGCACTGTGGCTCCTGTGTTTTGGACTTGGCTCCGTATTTTGTTCTCACTCTTGGCCCTGACTTCCCAGGGCTCTCTCGGTCTATTAATACCAGCTCGCTCTAAAAATACAGAGTACTGTGTGACCCACTGGGACTAAATAGGAGCTCAACCTCTTACCGTAGGCAAACTGACACACACGCACACACACACACACATGCGCGTATTACAGTTGCAAATCATCCATGGGTTTTAACATCCCTTTTTAACATCCCTGGATGATCGGCTGAAGACAATTAACAGAACATCAGTGTTTTCCACAGTGAAAGGCAAATACCTTTTGGCAGATTCATTTCAATCATTCGTTGAACCTCTAGGCCAAAGTCAGAACAGAGGTCTTTGTTTCCATTGATGGTGAAGGAATGTGAGAGCATGTGTTTGTGTGTGTTGCCCTGCTTTGTGTGTATATGCACTTATCATCATGGCCCCAAATGAACTGGCTTCATATGTAAAGACCATGTGCTATGCATTTTAAAACTCATTGAATTATTTCCCTAATTTGTTTGGAGCATCTGGACAAGGTCCAACAGTCAAATTGAATTTGTTTCCCAAAACAACTTGTGAAAATGTCAAATGAGAAAAGGGGAAATGGAGATGATTTTATGCCCTGACACATTTGTTGATTGTTGTTATTGGACCTTGAAAGAAGTCAATAAGAAACAGCAGTGTACACCAGGGCATGAATGTAATAACGCCATCCCACATATTTCTGTTTTCACTTTGGCTGGCTCCCCTCTTTGTGTGTGCTTTTATAATAAATGGTTGAAAAACAGCCAAGTAGATCATCTCTTTTGAGTTATTAGTCATAAAAAGCTTTGGTAACTCAGTAATGGACAACAACATGTTAATTTGTTAATTTATTTTTTTTATCAACCACAAAACAGTGTGGAGCAGATTTTGCAAATAAGGCAAAATGAGCTGCTGCTGTAAGTCAACAGAGAGCTGAGAAAGCTAACACTGGCTGGTGGTGGATATGCCAATATTGCAAAACTATACCAGCAGCCATTTGGAGTGTATGGAGCTATGACTGAGACTGAGACACTGAAGACTATGGATTGTCAGGGTCATTAGTCAGGATTGAAGTGTGAATGCACATCTGGGCACAGAAGTCATCCACATAATCAACAGGTGTCAGTAGGCTGCACATCATGAAGTCTAGCAGTAATAAGTGGTCACGAATAGGATTTAGCTGGTATGCTTGTCTCTGGTAACTGTACACATCTCGCTCTGCTTGGTGTAAGACAATAACTTTTGCTGCAGCCAAAGGCACCACCTTGTTTGATACCATTTGATCACAGCAAATAGCCATTATCTCTCCTGCCTCAGTTGGAGACATCTTTTTTTAGAACCGGCTCCACCTTGACGTGATGCCCTCGGTAGTGAAAAATGTTCAGTTCGAGTAGTGGTGTGAAACAGGCTGGAAACAGGCTGTTTTTCTTTTCCATATCATTTGCTGTTGTGGAACATGCTGTTGTGGAACATACAGGTGCTATATTAAATACAACGCACAAAATTATTAGTTTTACAAGAATAAGTGTCTCACTTGCTAGTTCCTGGTAGGTGTTTACAGTGTTTTGTCCAACCCATTTACATCCTTGTATCTTGACCTTGTATCAAACCTCACTTTGATGCACTGTACACCTCACATTGAATCAACACCTTTTCTAAAACCATTTCAACTGAAATTGAACAAGAAAGTCAGACTGTTGTATTAGACCATGACTGTAATAATTTATTACCATGTATTATATTACTGTTATCATTTATGTATATATTTTTTATTAATATTTATTCAGCATGGTAATTTTGCAATGATGATTGATGATGGGTTTTTTGTTTGTTCTTGTACCAAACAAGCATGTTACTTTGCAGCCGGAGAAAAATTTGTAAGCCAGGCCATTTCTCTGGCACTTCAATGGTTCATTTATGGTATGTCGTGACACATTTTAGCTTCATAACAAATTGCAGCTGCAGCCATGTTGCAATTTTAACAAAATGTGGGTAATTGTTCAGCCATAATGTTTGTTTATTCATTTTCTAAAATAAATATCATCATAAATATCATCATTTTTTCTCAGCAGTATAAATTGAAGTTATGAATTGTTATAGGTAAACTCAATAGTCAGGGAGGAGCACTCAAGAGTGTCAACAGCAAGCTAGCAACTATGTTGAGGGATGCCTCCCAATTCCTTGATTATTATTATTACCTTATTTCACACTATCCGACACACTTTTCTCTTGATGCTAAACAAGGAGTCAAGTCATGGGCTTTTTGAATCAGTGTTATAGTTTTATAGACAGCAAGGCGGTTACGGGTTTCGAACCTCCGGCCTGGTTCCTCTCTGTGTTTGCATGTTTTCCGTATGTCTGTGTGGGTTCCTTCCAGGTAATCCAGCTACCTCTCACAGTCCAAAGACATGCACGTTAGGTTAACCGGTGACTCCAAAATTGCTCAAAGGTGTGTATATGAGCGTCACTTTATGTTTGTTTCTGCATGTCGGCCCTGTGATAGACTGGCGACCTGTCCAGCGTGTACCCTGCCGGCGCCCAATGCCGGCTGCGATCGGCTTCAGGCCCCCAGTGACCCTGTATGGATAAGGAGTATAGATGGTAGGTGGATGGATATACTGAGGCTGGTGGCTGTGAAACACACTTGGTTGTTGCAGTGGTTGACATCCCTTAGTGTATTGTACATGACAACAGACCTCTAATTTGTGCACACAAATTATTCATATGAGACTGCAGATTACTAATTCTCCCTTTAAAAACGGGTAAACACTTGACTCCATGTTGCCCAATCAGAAAAATAGACAAACTCTCTTGATATGTTGCAGATTTGAGGGGATCTGGATTTTTTTCAGTGAAGTTGGTCACATAGCTCTTGGTGACAGAAACAGAGCATGATCACGATTACGGCAGGTGTAGCAAGGTAATATATCTCTTACTTTATTATCTGTTTGTCCAGGGCATCTGCCTGTGTAAATCACCCCTTCAGTGGACTGACAGTAGGCACTGATTGCTCCTGTCCAGAGTCCTGTCCTTGACATAGAACAGAGTTTCACCACGTAATAATATTTCATCCTCACGTTGCCCTTTGCCCTGGACAGACACAGCTGGTTCTTAAATCTTAGATCAACCACCTCGATCTACTTCATAGACTTTTTAACAGGCTCAACATTGTTGGCCATCTTCCAAATACAGTTTTAATTTTAGCATTTCATCAGCCTTAATTCAACAGTAGACTTATCATAAAAAAGACCTGCAAGGGTCTATTCATACAATACAGGATTATTTCCTCACACTTGTTACAATGAACCAGCAAAGTACTTTGCAGTCCGGCACCCATCTGTTCATGCCTTATTATTATTATTATGTGCTTATTTTTATCGAGCTACTGTGAGCTTGCAGGTCAGAGTGTTGTTATTTACTGGGCAGTGTACATTTGAGTAAATCCAGGAGTCGAAATGTCATCCTGCTTTTCTTTGGCTGTAATTATTTTTCAAGCTTTTAGCAGAGTGAGAAATTATGAACATGATTTCTTTTTAATGTGTTTTCTCTGTAATTGGTCAGCTGCAACTCTTTGTGGGTGACCATTTCCTCTTCCCTCTCAGGGTTGTGGGGGCCTGAAGCACAGCTCAGTTCAAGTTGTGTTAGAAATTCTTCAGACTTCTATGTCCGGTGTCGTACTTTGGTCATTTGACCTGTAGTCCTTTCTGGTGGAAATGTGCAATTAGTATTTTGGACCTGCAAATACAAACGTATGAAAGCAACATTTTTTTTGTTATTGACAAGTTGTGAAATCATTAAAAGGGAACCACAGGAGACACCATTGGACAAGGAAAGCTACAGCCTGTGAGGCAGATGGAGAGCTGCACCCTTGTCAACATGAAAACAAGAGCTAGACTGAAAATGAATGTTCACACCTGCTTTGGCAGAAACTGTTTGAATGGATTAGAAGGGGGGACACTTCCCTTAAGGGGCATTAACAGTGATTTTTACAAGCTTGATTTTATTGCAAATTAATTGCACAGCAGTCAGGTTGATTTGATTCAATTCATCATTCAAACGTCCCCATAATTAAGTACCAATCATTTCTCAAGCTTAGCTGTGAAATTTCTTGTTATGATGTGTGTTGAGGTCAGGATCTGATGAATGCAGATGGCATCAGTTCAGT
>CM076657.1:7722837-7781405 GCA_038496675.1 Rachycentron canadum | reverse complement strand
GATGTGTATAAGAGACAGATATATATATATATATATATATATATACACACACACACACACACACACACACACACACACACACACACACACACACACACACACACACACACACACACACACACCTCGGACAATATGCCAGATACAGGTGCTGCCATCTTGTACTGTGAAATGGAGGCACAACATCGAGGTCTCACCCATAAATGCACAAGTCAACCACAGCTGTTGTTTACGATGTCACACTCCTAATTAATTCATTAAAAATCAAACTTATGTGAAAAGTGAACACTTGAACATACGTCAGCGTGATTAGCACCACCTAAAATGACAGAAACAATCATTTGGCCAATGTCCATCTGCTATTATGGACAGGGCCGAGTTTACGACATAAACTGCAGCTGAACATCGGTTTCTTTTTTTAAGGAGCTGTGATCTCAGCAATCTTTATATACAGTCATTGGAACACATCAACACACAAAAGCCTCTTAAAATGATTCCTCTCTCCATAGTTTAAAGATATTCAGGCTACTATCGTGCAGTGAAACATTTGTAACTTAAAAGTAACATCCCTAAAAACAGAGTAGAGAGAGACATCAGCTTAATGCTATGGAGGGTAGCTAGTAAATCATGGCAAATCATAAGGATCATTAGATTTACAGTGCATTTAGGAAAGTATTCAGACCCCTTCAATTTTTTTCACATTTTGCTGTGTTGCAGCTCAAATTCCCTCTTCAGTCTCCATTCAATAGCCCATAATGACACAGCGAAAAAGTTTTTGTTTGCAAATTTATTAAAAAGCAGAGTTCCCACACCTCCTCAGACATCAAATTCAAGAACTTTCAAAGCCTAACTCCCTCAAATTCAAGGACACAACACTGAATAGTTTGAGAAACAGATCTAAGTTAATTATTGTTACAACACTGAGAATTTTTAGAAAGACAGCTAGAGGGCTTTAAAGAAACTCACTGACAATAATTCAAAAGAGAGAGCAGCTTGAATGTCGCAAACATTCTTCTAAATGTGCTGTGTTACAGTAAGGCCAGTCTACGTGGTCTCTTCCTTCTCTAACACAGGTCAGTAAAACAATATATTGTGTAAGTTGCGCAATAAAAGAGTCCCCTTGCAAGATGAAGATCTGAAATAACAGGAGACATGCAGATCGTATCATGGCCTATTTACTTTACTTAAATTGATATAATTAATACATATCTATTTTTCACAAAACCCTTTTAATGACCAATGTCTATTTTCAAAAACTTGCAAGGCCTTGTTTTCCTCCCTTTAAAGGTTTTCAAGGACATGTAGGAACCCTGAAAAGGAAAAACTGAAATATCATGTTATACAGACAAATAAGAGTAATACATGCAAAAAGGGATCCCGGAAACAATAAGAGACCCTTCTGTGTTTTTCTCTTTGAAAGACGACTAATTAAACTAACCAGCTAAAGTAGATACATGTGTCTGTTTCACTCCCCTATACTGTTTTTGTAGCAGATGTTTGAAGTAGCGAAGTGCTTATTGAATGCTCAGAGGAGAATTTAGCTAAATCATTTTATTGCTATATTATTTGGTTGATGTTTTGACCCTTTTTTCAAAACATGTTCCAAATACCTCCTGTTATTTTGATCATTGGCTAGATAATATTTAAA
Source organism: Rachycentron canadum (assembly GCA_038496675.1). Classification (NCBI taxonomy): domain Eukaryota; kingdom Metazoa; phylum Chordata; class Actinopteri; order Carangiformes; family Rachycentridae; genus Rachycentron; species Rachycentron canadum. The sequence continues at coordinate 7,779,760 of CM076657.1, read as the reverse complement.
TTTATATATCTGCAACAACATTGTTCTGTCATACCTTGCTGTCACACCTCCCATTAGCCTGTCATTATGTTAATTATTACATCTAATGATCTGCTGGACGGCTGGAAAATGATACAATACAGTAGTCTCTCACCCATTGCTCACAGGTTGCTTATCTTATCATTTTATTAAGAGCTAATCGTTTTGAGAGACTTTACAAGGAGGTTGAACTTTGACTTGTGAATTAAAATATCAACTGTGTGAATTAATCACGACATGTATTGAAATTGTTATGGCAGACAAATACAGAATTTAAATCAGAACTAGAATTACCACCTCACACTTGTGCACCTAAGTTAGCTGTTAATCAGCATGTGAAGCTATGGCCAAAACTGTGGTCACAGTGACCTTTGACCAGCAAAATGCAATCAGTTCATCTATGAGTCCAAGTGAATGTTTGTGCCAAAATTGAATCCCCTCAAGGCATTCCTGATATATTGTGTTCACAAGAATGGGGCAGACCAATGGGCAACCTGAAAACATTATGTCCGGCCGACAGCGCAAAGGCATAAAAACATCAAAATAGCACATACCAATGTCTTTATCTCACTTGTAATATTATAACATCCTTCATGCTTTTCAGGGACACTTGCTAAATCACTGCGTCCATAACGTTACACATAGAAAGCTGACAGCTGATATCTAGAAAAACCAAATAGCAGCATTCACCAAATAATAGCTGTTCTGAATGAAAGCTTCAAGATGCAGCTTTCTTTCCTTTATTTCCTTTAAAATGCATCATTGTGTCCGACTAATCCCCATGCCTAATGAAGCTTCACATCATCCTAATATCTAGAGGACATTTTACCAGTAAGTCCCACATTTATTAAAGACACACTCTGTATACTGATTTACAGTTTTCTGTTTATTATTTGAGCTGATCATTCACTTTGTGTCGAGTTAATGTATCAGATCAAGATTTGTTGGTTTCTGGGATTTCCTAGTGTGGTAATAAACATGAATCACTAAAGATCAATCATTATTCATTCAAATGAGCACTGTTATATGAGAGGATAACAATAAAATATTGAGGAAATTATATTATATCTACCTCACTTGGGTAGAGTAAGTGTACTGTTTGTCATGAGAGAATGAGCAGGGAGCTACAGCTAAGCATAGCAGCCCTGTTAGTTGTACTCTGACAGATACCTCCATACACATTTCATCTCTCGAGAGAATGGAGGCATGAGAGTAGAACGCAGCAAGTCATCATGAGCCTGCAGGATGCATGACTTTGTACTGTAAGAAAGGTGACTCGAAAACACTCCTCCTCTGTTAATGTATATGTTATGCTGCCTTATGTTAAGAAATGCCCACTGTGTTGCAAACAACATAGGGTGGCTTCATCACGAGTTAGTGGACACTGAGAAGACTTTAACTAAAAAAATGGCATTTTGACCTATTACTTTCATTGATTCAAAAAAAATATTCTGAAAGCCTTACAGTCTAAATGGCATGTATGGTGTATACATAAAGAGGCTTGAAAAAGCTTCTTCATCGTGCACCACAACAGTCTGTCACATGAGGCAAACAATGTGGTGCCTCCATATGGGGGGGGGGTAAAATATAACACAGGATTATGGAAGGTGAAAATGGAGATTTAAATAAAAGGTATGAATGATGCAACAGCACAAGATTTAACATCCAATTAATTATTTAAAAAATAATCTGGTCGGATGCTGCGTGTTATTTGTTTTAGGACATACTTTTACAAGAAGCTGAGAAGCAATTTCACATTAATGAGCTAGCAAAGAGGACTGTTAACCAACAGCGCCTACAGACACTTTCATTAGGGTTAAAGATCAAAATGTAACAAGGTAATTCTACATAATTAGGTATAAAAACAAATGTTACATGAAAATTCATTGATCTCTTGAGGTGTCTTTGATTTCTCTCGACACTGCCAATGCTTGCCCAGAGTTACTCTCTATGTCTTAGGAGGCTTGACTTATTAAGATAGCACAGAATAGAGAAAGACTTGTAAAGAAAGGTTTGGGCTCCAATGAATTTTAAGCAGGGTAAAAAAAAAAAATTGCCCCTAACTAATTCTTTAGGGGGATCAATGTGCTGTCTGAGGTAATGAGAAACCGAAATAAATGTAGAGTACAAAAGGAGACTCGGAGTGAGATATCTACTTATGCTGTTGTCCAGAAAAAGAAAATAAACTGATTTCTGAATAGATCCAAAAGTCATGGATTAGGATACAAGAACAGACTACTACTACTGGTTCAAGTTAAGTTTATGCACAAACCTTTCCTGTACCCTTTTCATTCTATTCACTCGTCTGCCATGGATGGTATTGTTTACTAATGCAAAAATAATCAAATCATGCCAGAAGATGAATCATACTTTTTGACTTTTTGAACCTGAAGGTCAAAAGTACGTAAATAATTTCAGCTAATCTTTCATTTTGTACTATCAGCATGATGCAGATATAGCCTTAGACCCTGTATTCGGCTGTATTTGACTCCCCTGAAACTGCATAGCCTGTTTTTACACCTTCATCTCACTAATCTGTCTAGAGCATGAGATTGTTAGACGTTTGGAAGATAAAAAATCAAAGAGTGTTGTGCTTCATCATGGCCCTGGTAGATAAGGCCCTTTACTGTCACATAAAATCAGGGGCTGCCTACTGAAAAACACTCCTCTCAGGCTCAGGCTCATCCTCAGGCTATTCCCCGCCATCACCACTACTTTCTCTATACCATCTCCACAAATACTTGATGTTCACTTCACTGAAAAACTATTTCCAAAGACAAATCAAACTTACTACCACATATTTCAACATGTGATTAATGTGACAAAAATTCCCTTGAGTAAAGTTTGCTGTTGTTTAGCTTATAATATTACAAGGTTTGCCTGGTTGTTCCAATAAAATAAAATAAGAAGCTACCATTTTAATGATATGGGTCTTAAATGCCCTTTAGGTAAGTTTGTTGTGATCTGTGTCTGAAATGTGAGCGTGTTTTTGTTTTTTTTCCTAACAATATTATCATTTCCAAAAACTATTTAAATTCACACTGCCTTGTTCCACACATACAATTAATAACCTTTAACATTTTCACAAGCGCCCGTTTAAGCGGTGGCACAGAAGGAAGCCTGCGGGTATCTGCAGATGACTTGCTCAAAGTTAACACAATGAGGACAGCACAAAGACAAACAGATAAAGGGACTGCATAATTAACCAACCTGGGGCTCTGGGATGTATTAGCTAACCAAAACAAGTTATGCTGTCATTTAGATCAGCTGCTAACCACCAAAGGAAAAGTATGTACCAAAAAAAAAAAAAAAAATCAAGACAGCAAGGCTGCACATTGATGCTGTCATTTCACTCATGTTAATTATGTGACTGCTTACCATACAGTATGTACACATTTGTCTTGACGCAAGTATGTATCGTACAATCAGTGAGCTGCATCAAAAGAGCCAGATAAGAGAACTGAGATGTAGATATGAGGCTGAAACTGTTTTCCATAAGGGGGATGCAACACTGTAATCAAATTAAGAGCAGTTATTTTGGAGTTGACACATGCTTTACTATGACAACATCAGAACGAGTTAAGATTGTCTGTTTGACTCATTGGACATCAAATCCAAGTCATTCATAACCATGACAGGTGGAGGAGGGTGCTGAAAGTCAGTCTTTCTTACACAGATGCTTCGAAGCAATTATATAAATTAAGTTGTCAGATGGGTCCTGAGGGACGTTTGTCTTCCAGGCTCTGCAAGACCAGTGGTCTTCCCTCACAAACAAAGTGCTAGATAGGAATGCAGCCAAGCAAGGGTTTGCCTCTGTCAAGACTACCAACATTTCTTAAAAAGAATTTCTTTAATCTAAAAAATGCACGTCATCTCAAATCTTACCAGGGAAAGATGCCAAGGACTTATATTCTTAGTCACTGTTGTGTTTTGTGAACAAAATAACACCCTTCCATTCTCTGGACTCTGAAAAACATGTTTACAGATTTCAGGATGCCCTGCAATTCCCCAACACTTCCTAGCATCACCTTTGTCACTGTATAGGAATAACTACACAGTTCTCTATATACTGTATGACTATCTTTGAATATCTTTGCCTGCATCATATAAAACAGCATCACTTTATAGACATGTAGAGTACAAAGTGTGATCTGCAAGACATTTTTTCCATTTTCACTTTATTAGTCTCAGATTCGTCAGTGAAGATAGGACTCCCTTGGGTGCCATTGTCTTGGTTAGACCATTTCTATCCCTAGCCTCTCTCTTGTCACTGCTGGTATACATTTTTTTCCTTTGTCCCAGGGGTTGTTGTCATTTTCAATTAGCTGTAGCCTAAACGATGTCTGTTGGCCCATGTCAATAATAATTTCAGTTAAGAGGATGGGACAGCTGTAACTTCAAGACATATTCCATTTCCATCAAGGTTAGCCAATCTACTAATTTGCATTTCATCTCACACCTGCCCCCAAGTGGATTTACAAACATTTAAAGCCTGTATTGCAAGCAAATAACTGATTTACATCCGATAAGGACAAGGGTAACCTCTAATTCGTGCCAAGTGAAACAGGCACAGCTGTTCATTGCCTCCATCTATTCCCCCGATATGCAGGTGAATCTCCTTTTCACTGGGACTGTGTCTGATGACTTTAACCATACATCTCTTGGTGAGATGAACCATTTTCAGATGATCTCAGGAAATTAAACTAAGCGGTGGAGTGGGCTGATACGACAATCGTTTAAGCACATTAAATCTCATGAAATATATATCTAGATTAACATTATGGCAAATTATAGCCCATTTGAAAACACGAGCATGCCTTCATGTTAGACTTCCATCATTAAGCCTTAATGGATACTGTATAACACTAACAGGAAACCATGACAGCATTAAACCAAGATATAGGTTGCACGATTATTACTCTGATGTTAAAGTTGTGTGGGTAAGACTCAAAGATATGTCACTTTAAATTTAGTATTTTTGAATGAAAACATGCCAAACAGCCTGGAGTCTAACGGGCTCCAATTCGATAACTTAAGTTAAATACTCAATCCTACGTTCCCGTGAAATTATTTACCAAACTAAAATGAAAAAAGTCCGGGGAGCACTTTGTGTAAGAAAAGAAAAAGCCTGATGATTTTGCTGAATCAGGTAGAATTTTACATCGTCGCAAAATTGAATATTGATTGCGTCCATGTTGCAAATGATAAGGTACAAATAGAGTACAGTATATGTGAAATGATAGTTGAAGATAGATGTGCCCAACTCACACTCCTTCAAAGAATGTGAATGAAACTGTGCTTGAAGCAAAAAAAAAAAAAAAAAAACTGAATAGGCTACTTTGCTCTGTGCATATCCAGCTGTCACTCTCACTCACTCACACACACACACACACACACACACACACACACACACACACACACACNACACACACACACACACACACACACACACACACACACACACACACACACACACACACAGTACAGTAACTTGTCCTGGAGCTCTGGACCTGCTGCATACATCACGCAAAGATTCTGAGCCTCACAATTTCTGAAATCTCAAAAGGCAAGTTTATTCCATACAGAAAATTATCACCACTTTTTTTTCTTTAGTGGTCAAATTTCCAAAATAAAATTAGATTTAAACATAATTTAAGTCAAATTCTGAAGTGACTGAAGCATGCAGACCACAAATTAGTTTCTGTATTTTTAGAAAGAGAAACTGGCCCAAAGGTTCATGGTTTTAATCTCCAGGACTCTTCAATATTATAGTGACATACTTAGTGACTTTAAATTAGAAACCTGCCTGAAAATAGGATGATGCTGTTTTTTTTTTCTTTTTTTTGGTGTGTCTCCGAATGGACCTGCATTATAAATGAAGAAGCAACAGAGGGACTCACTGACAGCAGACAGATATTTAAAGGTTGGATATTCCTCTGGAAGACTTTATTCTGTCTCCCATCACTTTGCTAATTGCTGTCAATGCAATGAAAGCCCTGTAAACTTCAGGAAAAACATTACAAATGATATTCGTAATGGAATAATGGCTTAATAATACCCCATGCTCTCTGTGCATCCTCCAAACCCAGCCCTGAAAAAGGCAGATCAATAAGATCAAACAAGAGTCTGTGAGCCCCCAAGCCACAATCCTCGAACCAACTGTCACCAGCACAGTCAGATGATAGTATTATACTAAACATTCAACCGCAGCAAGCCACAAAATTAGAGTTTGGGAAATTTGCATATCTCTGATTAGATAATTCCTGTGGGTCTACTTGTGCGGTAAGTGGTGTGTTAGAAGCCTCCTGCTCTGCTAACCTAAAGATGCACTCCCAAAAACACAAAGGAACTGACTCTGCCCTTAAAGGAGCTCCTTATTTTCAAAAAATATTTTCACGGATCCCTTTGAGCTCCTATCTAAAGCAGCTACACCTCAAAGCCACTTCAACGTGAAAACATTTCAGAGTATCTCTCTTGTCGACACAGTTGAGGGTTCCTCGTAGCACACCTTTGATTTGTGCTCAAACCTGGACATGTTATTCTAACTAACTGGCCATTAATAAATAGCCGAACTTATTCATTTAGAGACTTTGACATCTCGACACACTCAACAGCTTATTCATCCACATGCTTTGATTCTGACTCCATCCACTCTTAAGGAAAAGGAAGAAGTTATTAACAGAACATGGGAGGGAATAAGCCAGGATGAAGGGCAGCGGGTTATCAATCAAAACCGACAATAATACCTGGTTAAATAACACCATCACCATCTACTGTGCTCCCTTAGGGTGGTTTTATCAAGATCACCATCAGCAACGTGGTCATCACAACTTGTCTCTCTTCACACAACCTGCGATCACTCACGCAGCTGTAGCTGCCTTTCAAGCCGAATAGAAACAAATGGAAACACGAAAGTAAAATAGTTTACTCACCTGAAATACAAAAAAGTCGCCCCTCGTCTCACTTTTTCTTCTCTCTCTCTCTCTCTCTCTCTCTCAGGTGATCCCGGCTGTTCGCGACCGCCGTAGCGTGTCTCCCTCCCGACCCAAACGGAAGAATGGCAGCGGTGTACAATATCCAGTGAAGTGCGGGTCCTCGTCTCTGCCGCTCTATCGGGTTAGCCAGCGTAAACAGTACATCCTCAAGTGAAAAAAAAATAGAAACACACGGATCTGTTTCTTATTCTCGGCTCTTTCACCCTGGAGCGCCAAACCTTTTCTTCCACTTCAGGGAGCTTTCTGCCGGTGCTGTGCGTCGTGGTGGACGGAGCTGTGGTCTGGTCTCTTCTCAGTCAGCCTCCACCGCTGCAGCCGGTTTGAGGCTCTCTCTGCAGCGCAGCATCCCATCTCACTGGTGCTGAGGAAAAAAAGGTGGCCCTCGGTTAGTTATGAGGAGTGGCATCACATCAGTTCTTGACACCGCTCTATGGTTATTCTGGGTTTTTTTTTTTTTTGTTTGTTTTTTGTTTTTTTTTTTGTCCATTTGCAGCTGGAAATGCTGGAAATGGTAAAGTTGGATTATCGTAAGGAGTAAAAACAACAGATACCCGCACCTTGATTGAAAGTGGCACTAATATGTCCCCCATTAAAAAGCGCAGACACTGACATTAAGGATGACTGAGGCTACTTTAAAATCAATTTTAACTCACTAGCTAGCAAAGTACGAGGCGTGCATATTTAACTAAAGTTACACTAAGATAAAGAGCGTCCCGTGTAGATTATTTCCCACCATTGGCAGCTTTTCATTATTACTTCGTCTACACAACCATTTCAGCTAAAGCTAACTAACTAATTAAGGCAGCCGTTTAAATTTCCCAGTTAGCTAAGCTAGCACCGACTTAGCAATGTCTGGCGAAGTTTAGCTAGCTGCCTCAATATTGACAATATTGACCTCATTGATCTCAATATTGACCCTAAACACCTTGTTCATGTTTCGAGAACAATTTTCGCTGCTGGTTTCAGTGACGGCAACTTTACACAAGGAGTAAAAGCGAAATAAACGTTTTACCGTCTTCACTCGTGCGAGTCTGACATTTACTTCCCGGCTCCCTGTCGCCATTGAGCACAGTTTATAAAAGTAATGAGGAAAGTTTAGTGCCCTCCAGCGGTCACAGCGCGTAACTACGTGTGTCGGAAGTATTTTATTTTGAAAGTGCTAGCCGCAACTCTTACATTGTCTCGGTCTAATCTCTTGTGGAAAGTAGTTACTGAATTCATTTTAAATCAACTATACTTTATTGGCTTGACTGTCAGGTATGTAATATGACAACGGAATGACACAATTCAATAATTAAATGAGAGGAAAGTATATAATTCATATAGTATAATAAATTGAAATTGAAATAAAAAAATAGAATAAGGAAAAACTAAATTAAAGGTGTATGTGTGTGTGTGTTTCATATGTGTAATAGGTTTTGTCAGAATAATTATATGTCATATTCAGTGATGCTGTTTTAATTACGTGTCCTTCAGTTTGCAGTCACATATATTACATCTTAGTATGCTGTATGTCCCTCTCCTAATAGAATCTGTTGCTTTTCACTGTCACCTGGCTCTGTGAAGTTTAGGATTAACAAATCACATTTCTTAAGTATCCCACTCTGATCATGTTATATTTGCCACGTTTTAAGAGAAGTGCATCTCTGTTTCTACCTCGCTCGATGTGCAGTGACAGGCTATTTCCTCTGATGCTAGCCAGGACTCATTGTGTTGCCACTTCTCTATGGCTCTAGACTGTGCTGAGTCTGTATCTGGTCAGGGTCTGTCTGCTTTGTATCTCTAACAGGAAGGAAATACTCACCTAATTTATATTCATTTAGGGCCAGATAGCAATTCAGTTTGTTTTGAGTAGTGGTTTTATTCTTCAGTGTTCTTGATAGGCATCTTTTATCAATCTAATAATTTGGTTTATTCTGATTAATAGGCATTAGCCAGTGCTGGTCTGATTCTCATGCAGAGGTTGCATAGAGCATATGGTCTACAACCCAGTCACACAGGCTACATCAGACGACATCTGTGGGCCAACCTTACTTAAATCAAAACTTGCAATTAGTGGCAGTCACAATGGTGTAGCCAACAATATTAACATTGATGCACACTCTTAAGATTAGAACTAGGACCATATCTACAGAAGATTAATAGTCTTAATACATGGGTTAGTCACACTGAAGAATATGGAGATGTGCCAACGTGCCACCATCTGCCTGTTAGTTCATCCGATTGTTTCAATTTATTTGCTTTTTTTGAAAGTACCAGATGTTTTAGTATGATATAATATCTTCATTGAGGCTGACTTGATTAATACATCCACACAAAACAGGCTATGAATAAGTCTGTGAGTGAAGACGCTTGTCACCCTAAGTAAAAATGTCTTTCAAAGTACAACAGATTTACATGTAATTATGCACTGCGACCACAGGAGGGCACTGAACAATTTTGGAGTACATCGACAGGATTATTGTTTATTGATAGTCACAATTGGTTGTAGATCTATACAGGCCTCACTGACCAATATGCCACTTTACTCACTTCAGCTTCGAAATCAAATTGTGAAAGTCCTTTGATGAAAAAGCTTTTTTTTTTTTTTTTTTTTTTTTTTTTTTTAAGATTGAGGCAATTTGTTCAGTTTTTTTCAGTTCAGTGTCATTGTTTCTTTGATGTTCTGCACTAAAACTCAAAATTTAAGAAATTAGAATAGATTGAAAAAATACCGTTCGGACATATGTTTTTATTTATTGTATTTATTCAATACAACAGGTCTTCTTCATTCAGGGGAAATTAAAAATGTCGGCATGTCATGCAGCAGCACTACTGCCCTCTTAACAGAACCTTAATGGTACAAGACTGGAGAGTATAGATTAGTTCCTTCTGTTCCATGTATCAGTTGCATAGCTCATATTGCCACCCTCTGCTGTGAGTGTTTGACTGACAATATGGAGCTAACAGCCTATCTCTATCTCCATCATTAATTAAACAGTACCCATGAGTGAGTGCTCTTCCTATTGCACAAATGATCGATTCCAATGCTTGTAGCTCTTATCAGCTCTTAGATGCCATCTCTTGAAAAGCAGTATTTTAAAGATCCCTTTCACAGCATTGCTTGTTAGCACTGGAGAAGTTTGCTTAAAGTACACACTATGAAATATATTTCAGAGGACAGGCATATTATTTCTTGTGTCTGTTACCTTCAGCTTAATACATTTAGGCTGCACCACCAAGCACTGAATAATGTTTCAGATCCAAGGGGTATGGAATATTCAATTTATCTTGTACTGTAAAACTACTGGGCAGTAAACTGTTCAATGTTTTCGTTTCATGTTCAGTGAATATATACTCTACTATTATATTTAATGCAGTGGCATCTATTTTGCACAGAAGTCCCCATATTACTTGTGTAAATATTACAAAAAAATGTCATCATTAGCAGCAAAAATACTAGTAATCAAACATGATCAAGAGCAGAACCTGTTCTGTCTCAAACACTGTGCCCTTTAAAGGCATAATGATATCTTTGGGTGCTGTACACTAATGTTAAAAATTGCACAGCCAGGAATCAGATTCAATGCATAGATATCCTTTCTGCAGTTGATTCATATTGGTGGTCTTTCTATCCAAGATGCAAATCAGATACAGAGAGTTTAATTAAACTAAAGATAAACCAGAAACATGCCGACTAAAGCCACATGTTCAAGCAGAGCTAATCACACGAATTTGTTAACCCAGCAACGTTAACAAGATGGCAGCCCTATGCAGACTGCAGTAGTCAAAGTCCAATGCAGCATCTGTTTTTGGATACAAATCTGCTATATTGTCTGTGAGAACAGTCGAGCTTTGGTTTTGTTTGGAGTAGACTGACACTAATACCCGAGTGCATGAAATAATGAGCACAAAAGTTTTGCAGCTATTATGAGGAACTTCATCTGAATGACCTGTAGATGTTGCTGCAACTCATTTTGGGCTACAATGAATGGCATATACACAATGGTGGCACTCCAACCTTTATGAAGCGCCTATGCTAATTTAAAAAATGTAGTCCCTTATTATTCTTTGTCTTTGTCTTTTCTTTCACACTTTTAACCAACTGCATACATATAATTTTCATATGAAGAATAATTACAGCTAAGGAGGTTAGAACATCGGGAAGCCTCAAATGTCACTGATGCTGAATATAAACTGTCACACCCGACACGGAAAATGACAACATGTTGGTGGTAAGAAGACAGCAGTCACATATAATTAGAGAGGTGGCGCTTTGCAGCAACAAAAGGATTAGAAATTAGGGCCTGACAACAAATGGCAACTAATGACATGAGTTGCCTGGCAGGACCTTGTAAGCTTTATAATCTTTATATGGTTTTGGTGGGTAGAATCTTGGAGCAGCTGGCAGAACGTAGGAAACTATCAAAAACAAATTTCCTCCCTGTCTCCCACCTATGTGGGCACACCAAAAAAAAATGTGAATGCTGAATGGTGGACTATTTTTGAGCAGATTCCTGAATGGTGCTGCGCAGGTATGAAATTGTTCTCCTTTACAATTAAGATAAATCTGGTAAATCCAGATGAACTGTGGTGACAGCAGACAGCGCCTTAAGTTACTGTAACTGTGTCTCATAGGAATCAACAGCACATCACTGATCAGTCATATCGCTTGGCAGAACCTGTACTTTACATAATCTTCCTTCACTGTCTGTCAAAGTGGGAACGAAACCCTTCACACTTCTTACGACGCAAGTATCTGACATCTGCGGTTTGCAAGGTGGTGTGTGATGTTGCAGCTGACTGAATCCTAATTTCCCAAGAAAAGGCTAAGGAGAAGGCAATCCTCAGCCTTTTGAGCTAACACAGCACTATCCACCAACCAAACGTCTTAATTTATCTTCATTACCCACTCTGAGAGCTGTGTTGTGCTACACTGCTTTCCACTACACAACTGCTCAGACTGCTGCACCAACTTCTGATTCAAACATGGAAGATATAGCAGGTAGCCTGTCTTTGGTACAAGCTCTTGAAATGTATGTTTAAGATATGATATTTCTATTGAAAAAATATGGCATGATATTATTTCTAAGTTTGAAAAAACGCCAGAGTGCAGATGGTTTATTATTTTTATATGTTCATACTGAACTCATGTACGTATGTGTTTTATTTGCTAAGTGTAAGTCTTGCATCTTCTTATTCACAGTCTCCTGCCTTATAAACATCAGGACAGCATATAGACCTACTAGTACAGATGGTGAGTTACATTAACATGCTTAGAAAATTTAAGCAATTTATATTTATTGCTCAGCAGATGCTGGCTAGAGAGAGGTGGTAAATTATAATTTAGTTGGTAGACTGATTCTTTTCATTATTGGTAGCACCAACATCTGCTGGGTAGAGTGTTTATGCATGCAAGTGGCTGCATAAAGTCATACTGAGGGATGGAAGATTTAAAGACCATTTAAAATATTTAAAAAAAAACAAAAACAAAACAGAACAGAGATCACAGGGCAGTGGGATTTTATTATAGATCAAACTTGTCTGCGAGTTGGAGACTAAAAGATGCCATGTTTTCATGAGAAGACCCTTTAATAGCTTGAAAATATTAATGGGTACAGTCAGTATGTGTTATGAAAGCCAGTTTTGCTACAACATAAATATAAATGTAAAGTGGTTAACTTTGTAGACACTGCAAATATGTCTTTAGTAAATTAAATTTACTAACCCCTAACACTAACTGTCAATAATACGAATGAATGTGACACAACTGAGCTGCTAAAGAGTTAGTGAAAATAGAAAACACAGCTAAAAGAGAGTGAATATTAGACTTGCATCCATCAGGTTGAATGCTAAAGTTAATGCTAACACGTTTGTTAAACTTTATGTTTGCAACTTGTTGATGCTGCCCCCCAGTGGCCAAAGATCAGTCATTGCAGGTTTAACATTAACTCAACAATTCAACAGCCCAATGAGCTCAGTGTCAGATCATCACATATTATTGTTTGTTCACTGTTTCTAATTTATCTAATTTACCACAACTTCTGAGCATTATAGACGGTATTTTTAAATGTCTTTCATGTGTGTAATAGATTGTAACATGTCACATATATGTGGTCACTCTCCACTCTGTGCTGGAGGCTCTCTCTCTCTTTCCCCTCGGTGAAGTGTTGTCGAAGTCATCCAGCTACCTCAGCGGCCAGTAGATCCACCTGCAGAGATTGTGAGATTGTCTGCCGTCTCCCTGCAGAAATACAGAATGCATTTGTCAGTGCTTGTGCCAGCAGAACGCTTGTATCTCAAATCGCCCCCATCAGAATCATCTAGTGCAGATAGTCACTCTGGTGCTGTCTGTGCTGCTGAAATAACACACTCCGACTCCATTCAGCTGTGATTGGAAATAACAATCATAATTACCAGAGTGTAATCATATCCCTCAGCAATGACTGTCACCAGAGAAATACCATTACTCTAATGTCATAACAAATCAGCTGGTTTCAAGAACCAGAAGAAAGAAGAGGGAGGAGGAGGTTGGACTCTATAATTGGAAAGGTTCAGTATCATGTATCATATATCATGTAATTTCATGCAATTGTGAAAATGCCGTGTCACAATCCCTTTGGTTGGGTCTGAGATTGAGTTTATAATGCCAAAGTAGGTTGGAAGATATTTGTTTTGGTTCTGTCTCCATCTGAGAGGGGTCTTACCTTTTCCACTCATTCTCCCAGCCATTCACACCCCCTACCATTCACAAAGTCTTTGTCAATTTAGGAAAAAAAAGTAATGCATATACAGGAATGAAGCTGAGGGAAAAGAGTGTTGGTGGATGCCGCCACTCACCTTCTGTCTGTACTCTTTGTGGGAGGATTCCTCATCTCCCATGTGGCGGCCCATTTGTTCTGGAGTAATTCATTACCTGTTCACTCAGTAGTGACAACACCTCAATTCCATCTGGCTCTACTGTCTCCTGGGGGCCTGCTATCCCCAGAATAATAAGGACAGCCACCAGGAAACATATTTGCTCACCTATTACCTCAATAACTATGTAATGATTGATTCCTTGTTGGATTATCCATGTGTCGCAGCACAGCCAAGAGCCTCTTTAATGAGGGAGGCACCGCTCGCTCTACCCGTACCACTCCATTTCAAAGCACAGATGATAAACCAAGCATACATCAAAGAATATGTGACAGCCATTGTCAAAGTCGCGTGATAGGCACTATGTTTCCCGGAGCTGAGTATATCAGTCAAGTTGTCCCAGCTCTGTTTTGGAGAGCTGAAGGCAATGTAGAATTGGTTCTGCGCCGAGAGCCTGAACAATGAAAATTGTGCCCCTACAGATATAAAACTATTCCACTTGGCCACCAATGTGAAAACTGACCAATTTCTCCCTAGGGTGAAGAAAAACACACAAGTGCATAAGTTGCTACTTTGAAATCACTTGTCCTCATCTATAAAAGAGACGTTTTTTCCGCATCCAAATACAATTCATGCAGTTTTACACCAAATGACACGGATTCCTTCAAAAGATGAAAAATACTGCAGCCGTAATGTTTCTATTATGTAAGATCAATAATAGCAACATAACAGCACAAACCCAAGGACACACTGATATTTAACAGGGTTACAGCACTGTCATAACTCAATTGATGGGGCCACCTCAGGAAGCTGTGTTACAACCACCCACTATAGGCTGCACCCACCCGGGGTGTCACTTCAGAGGCAGCTGGTTCTGACAGCTGGACACGTGTTGTCGTCCTTTCCCTGCAGGAAGCTCGGGAAAGGCTCTCTGTATCCTAGAGCTACACTTTGAATCCATCCTTGATCACTGTAATATCCCTGTTCCAGAGCTGGGAAAACATAAATTGCAAGGCACGATGCTCCCTGTGGTGCTAGTCAGTTCACATTTAGCCAACATTTTGGACAAGTGATTTCTAGAGTGATTTTTCAGTGGATGTAACAGTGGGATAAGCTGGTGATCGCCAATATGAAAACAATTATTTCAGATACAGAGGGGTGCAAGCATGAGGGAATAATTCAGACAAACATCGAGCCAAATTTTCAGTCTCTACAGCATCCATTGATCCATCCGCTGTTATCATGGTTTATTTGTGGTCTACAAGACATCATTAGTATTTGAATTTGCCTCCCTCCGCCCCCCCTTTTTCCTCCCCAACACACACACACACACACACACACACACACACACACACACACACACACACACACACACACACACATAGACAAACACACATCTGCACACACACAGAGCACATTTGTCAGTCTTTTGCTCTTAGGATCATGCGCCTGGGATCTGTTCCAGCTTGGCTAAAATTGATTAATAGTGGCTTTAATTCCACAGAATGCTGACTGCAGACTCGGCAACTGTGGGTCTTGAAACATGCTCCTTCCAGTCTCATCATCAAGATGTGTGTTTTGGAGAAGTTAATGAATAAGTCATTAGGAGGTGACTATGATTGATGTGTTAGAAACAAACAAGGTATCGGCTTCTGCCGGAATCAGCGTGGAGGCCAGAGAAACTGCAGGTGAACCAACTACAGAGTCGAGCAGACGGAGCATTCATTTCACCATATGTGCATTGTCTACACGGTGACAGACTATTCATATGGTGGTTGCTCCTTAAACATGCTTTTCTTTTGTGCAGTATATGGTATCTCTCATTGGATGAGGCAGCAAAGCTCAGTGTATCTTTTCAGAGAGTCAATGTTTTGCTTTGTGGAAACTCAAACACTTGTGTAAAGGCAGATGTCTTTGAAAGAGTCTATAGAAAAAGTGTTTGAATTTTTCAGTACTTTAAATAGTCAGGCACAAATGCTATTAGCAATTAACATATAAAAGGCAGCAGGTTGTCCTGCTGGTTGAGTTGGCTAAATAGCATACAAACAGGGGTTCCCTCTGTTTCTTTATTTTTAGCAGCATGGAAAAGCCTCCAAAAGCAGCACTTTGGTGATGAGAGGCTTCAGCTTTCCACTAAAACCTCTACTAATAAAATTCTCTCAGTGTTTTACAGCTTTGCAGGTCAGGTTGACAGTGGGAGAATGTATACTTTATCACCCCAATCTCCTAAATCTAGATTTGACCTGGGATCAGGTCACATTTTGTCTGTGGTGCAAACTGTCAAACAAAGTAAAAATTTGGAAATGAAAAGTAAGAACAGTAAGAGGACACCAACGTTATGATAGTACATCTGTGGATTTATGAAAACATGTTTTTTTTTAGACTCTTTTCTGGCATTTCTGCTTTACTTGACAGTGAGAGGCAGGAAAGAGAGGCATGACATGCAGCAAAGGGCCCATGCTGGACTTGAACTCAGGCCACTGTGTGGACTCTGTAAGCCTTGATACATGGTACACGCTCCAGCAGGTGAGCTACCAGGGTGCCCATATGAAAACATATTTCATATTCAGTGTCACGCTGCATGATATGCTATTGCATTTGTCTATTCAAAAGACACTTTCGTGATTTAAAATACCCACTAGACTGTAGGGGACCTGAAAACCTCCTAGAAACATGTCTTATAGTAATGCAAACTCAACACTCTGCCCTCCCCAGGCTATAATACAGCAGCGAAAGGTAATAAGCTGCTCTAAAGACAAGAATTCATGCAGAGACAAGCTGTTGAAATAGCTCTAAGTTGCATTACCACCCGACCCTTCAGCAAAACAATTTCGAATGAATAACTGCAGTGTAAAGCATAAACTCATATAATTCTACCCATGCTTTTAAAAGTGCCACATAAAGAGGATGCAGGAATCTTGTGAAAGAGTGCTCTGCAGTCATTACAGATGATTATATTAAACCTGGGTGATGTAGGCTAAACAGAATGACTTTAAAGGTTGCTGGTTGATATTCCCAAACAAATTACTTTAACACAAACCACTGATGTGTCCTCTAAAATGGTTCCCCTGTGCTCTGAATGCTAAACTCAGCACACACTGTGGTTGTACTGGGCACCTTCCAGATGTAACTATGTAAGGAGCTGGTTGAGTGTGAAATAAGCATTGCAGGAAAAGTGATTGCAGAAAACATTTTCTGAATGAATAAAGGTTTATTTAAAGTTAAATTATATATTATTATTATTATTATATATATAATTATAGCTACATTTATAACTGACTGTTTTTAGTGCTCATTTATTAAAAAATAAGTTATACAGCCAACACTTACATTGCCACCACAACATAAGACTCGAATAGTTTATAAATGATCATTTCTAGTAGTTGCTTTATGAAAAAATAACATTAACGATCCCCTGCACACATTTCTTATGACATTTAAAATACATGTTAAAATGTGCTTTGAATGACAATGTGTTTCTGATGTGTTTAGCTAAAATCACAACTACTCATTCTACCTCCAGGATCCAGATTGATTGTGGACTCAGCACATATTTGTGCATCTCAAACTCAGAATTAAAGAGTAATTCCATTATATTTCAACCCGGTGTGTTCAAATAACTTTATAAATGAATACAATTTCCACACAAATAATTTCAAACACTTGTCCCTGAGTCTGGCCAAAGAACAGGTAGTTGTAAGTTGTAGGGGACAAGTTGGCGGCTGACCTAATCACCCTGTGCTGTCCACACACGCTGGTTTGTTTACATGTGTGCAACTGACTTTCACTGCAGTTATACTGTCGTCAAAGGAAGCTCAAAAGGCCAAATGTAATGGCAGATCAGGCCGTGGAGTTTCATGAGCACGAGTCACATCAATGCGGCAGTCGATCGTATTTATCCAGACTGGAGTAAACAGACGAGGAGCAAAATCAAACACGCAGAAAGGCAACAGGGCTGTCCTCAGAGACAATGTACCTTGGGAAGCTAGTGATGTTCCTGTGTTCACTGCTCTCCAGAGGAGAAGGAAAAGGTTTGCTGCAGAGAAAAATAAAAAAAGAATAGATGTGTCAGAGGGTGGCCGGACCAACACTCAGCTCTGCATAAGTGATTACGACATGTAAATTGTGAGGGTACAAACTGTGTGTCCCACCAGCAATTAATACAAGGATTTGGTCCTACACATGGACCCACTATGAGCTGGGAGAAAAAGCTGGACTTCCATCCATTATCTATGCCACTTATCTGCCCCACACACAGGTTTAAACCTAGAACCTTCTTGCTGTTAGAGGACAGTGCTAACAGTGCTAACCACAGCACCACCCTGGACAATTGTTGCCAGTTAAAAAGCAGTGTGAAGTAGGGTGAGTGCCCTGGATGTAGATCCAGATGTAGGTCAGACAGTGTTTGAAATGAATCCTCATTTCTCTGAATTTCTACAGTGGAGGTGGCAAGTTAGCCAAGTACAACCCATAAAGACACAATGGCTACATTTATTCACACAAGGTTGAAATAATCTGAATTATTCTTTAAGATGAGCACAGAGAAACTTTCCTCCTTCAGCAAAGCACAAAAAAAAATCTGCACATGCATCTTTCTGCACAGTAAAAGTTACAAAAGTTACAAAAAGCACTGCAGTGCAACAGTGCAGACAAATCTAGTCTCACAAGTTTTAGATCATAACAGTAAAAGTAAACAGAAAATAGCAGTAATATAATAATAATAATAATTTAGTTTGTCAGTAATGACACCCTGGAAACCCTCACACTCACATGCTGACGATGGCCTAAGGACTCGAACATACACAACATACCATGTAAGCAGCTGGTGCTTGTAATGTAGAGCAGCTTTCTTCCTCTGAGGCATCTATACCTTAGAAAAGTCAGTGCTACTCTGAAGATTTTTTCGACAGAGTGCTGCCAAGCTTTCTCTGCTGATCAGGAAAGTACCATCACACAAGTCTCCACATTACTACTCGCTCAGCTCACTGTGGACTCTTTAATTACCGTACTTGTCTGAGGGGCAAAGTCATGGCTCTGTGGCCCAGTGGAGATCCAGGGTGACTTTCAAGCCTCTGCAGGGGGAAAACAGGAGCAGACCCTCTGCTGCTGAAGTTTAAGCTGCATCAACATCAACACTTCACTGTGTCAATAAATGAAAACAGTTTCCTGCTGGAGATGCTGTTATTGCTCGAAGGTGTTTGTAAGAGATGTCAAAACAGCCGCCTAAGCTAAATAGGTGTTAAAAAAATAAAATTTCCAATTTTTTATGAGTTTAACTAAATAAATTTTACACATGCATTACACACAGATGTCAGTGACTGGAAGGGTCTCCTCAGTAAGTATCTTCGGATCTGAGTGACCTTTAATTTTCACACTTTCTGAATGGATGAGAGTAAGTAGTTAATTAGAGCAGGGATCCAGCTGACTCGGCAGATTTGAAGTTGTCTGTGCCCGGCTAAATCAACACGTCAGTTAACGTCATGCAAATTGTATAAAAATTAACACTAAACACAAAAAAGCACTGATTACGTTATTATAAAATATATGTAATTTGTACATTTTCTAAAAATGTAATCAGTTTTCTTGTTTTTAAAATATTAATAATAATATAGATATATAATATACTTAAATATAAAAATATGACACCTACATTATTGGATTTGAAAAAGAACATTTTTTTATTTCTATAGCTTTGTCTCTTTTCTCTTTTTGATCTGCTTGACTCTGAATGAGGTCGGTTGCAGTGAGAGCAGAACATTTCGGGCAATTTAAATGCTTGCAACTGTCGGAGTCTACAAGACTCAAATAGTTGACTTGATTTAGGTTCGTGGCTTTATCGAGCGGCTGCTGATCTTACCTTTGTGACTTACATGTTATTGTTCAGGTTTCTTCTCTTCTGTTCAACAAGCTACCTTTACTCTTCTCCTCCTGCCATGGAAACCTTCTTTATGGGCCTCAGAGGGAATTATTCACAGTCTCCTCAGGGCTCTGACAAGGTCATGGGCTTTCTGTCTTCCCTCTCTCTTGGCTTCTGTTCTGAACCATAATTGATTAGGTTAAGCAGCAAGAGAGGGAAGGTCACGCCTGCAGCGGGTGATCTGGAGAACTCAACAGCACGCGTGGCCACAGACACATGCTCTCCATCACTTGGAGACAACCACGGCACAGACAGGATGAACCACAGCTCTGAAATGGATCCAGTCAGAACAAGATACATTTAGCTGCAAGATGCTGCTCGGATTTTACAAACCACTGGATCATGTATCAGAGGCAAAGTGGGAAGCCTGGTACTTTATCTGTCTGTAATGAAGATTTATTGTTATCTCAAAAATGCAACACATATTCATTTTGGCATCAAGAGCCCGTCAAAACCCAGCATCTGGTCACACATTAGCACACAAAGAAAATCTCAAACTAAATTCTTCATTGTTCCTGGAAGGAGACAGTATAAAAAAGGATGCTGTGCTCAATTTGTTCAGCCTCTGACTCAGCTTGGCTTCATTAGTCAGACTAGAATTGTTCTTGAAGGGGATAAAACTAACTGGATGGGGAGGATACGGGCACAATAAAATCTAGGGGAAGATCTGGATGTTTTTTCTTTCTGCACTGGAATCAGTCAGCCAACACAGCAAATCCAAAAGCAGCAGCTGCTGCTGGCCCAGGTTGATACCATTCAGAATTAAATAAAAAACTGACAATGCTTACATTTTGTGAGCCATGCAGGCACAAAATGGGAGAATTCAGAATTCAGTCCTCAAATACAAAATGAACCCCCCTCCACCCTCCTCCTCCCCTCGAAGAGATTGGCTTGACATGTTGATTTCTGTCCTCTGATGGTGTTCGTGAGGAGATTTTGGAGATAGTGAGATTTGGATCAACAAGAAGAGATTGCTGAAATAAAATAACATTTTTTTTATGCCAACCACGGGGGTTGATCCTGGAGAGAAATTGAATATCATCCCCATCCCTCTGGCTTGTTTACGCACAAAGCAGGTGTAAACAACTCTTTTTTTTTTTTTGTTTACCCTTTACAACATGGTGGTGTATAAAGATAAACAAAGGATGAGAAGAGTCTCAGCCCACTGGTTGTTTGACATTCCTTTGTTGTCTCCCTGAATAGTCAAGAGGAGTAAAGCCATGTTATTTTCTGTGCTACAATTGTTGTTAGACATATACCACCTGACTTAATTCACAAACAGTTTTTTTTTTTCTCAAGCTATGTTGTTATTTTCTGTGTGGCAAGTCCACTGCAGCTGCAAATTGCAAATTGAGAGCAGACAGAAGATTGACTGATTCAGACACATTTTGATTTTCCTGCAAAACAAACAATTTAAAGGGTCAGTTCAGCCAGGAAAAAAATAACTTATTCCAAGTGGTATGTAGCCATACAAATACTTCTGATTTATTTGGCCACATTTAGAAATAAAAAAAAAAAACCTGGATGTGAGACTTGTGCCTCCAGATCAGTACAATGTGGGTGAATGGAATTTCATATGACATGAAAAAAATCTGCCTGTGCAAATAAAACCAGGAATATCTACATGGCTCCATACACAGAAATGAGAACAATGATTATTGTGTAATTAGGAAGCAAGAGTGATACAGAAGTGATGATATCCCAGTGACGCTTTGGTATCATTTGAATTATTAATTGGCCATTCATCTGGATGCAGCTGCTGTTTTTAATTTACTCTGACTGACCAGGGATCACTGTGACTCAGAGTCAAGATATATGAAATACAGTATGAACATCTGCATGTGAATGAGTAGCAGGGCTCTGTTATCCCTATGCAGAGTGCGGCTCAGAAAGAGGCAGGCCAGAGCGATGATGAGTCCATCCCTTGCGAATAAATTGGGGTTGACTTTGTGAGGGCCTTGAAGGAAGGGAAAGGGAATGGAATGAGAATGTGCTGTTGCTATGCTGCAGGATAATATTCATGGGAGATGAGAGGCAATGGTAATGTTAGGTGAGGGAGGCGGCAAAGCTTCATGAAACCTTTGTGAGGGTGAAGGGCAGATGACCCCGGCCACTGGCATCGCTGTGAAAGATGGGGAAGATCTTATTCAAATGGCAAAGTCAAACTGAGACGACGCTCCCGTTTTCATCAGTGACCCGAGAGAAAAAACAATAACACTGTGGGACCCTGCCTTCTGTCGTCATGTTGTCTTTTCTGGATGCAGAACAGAAGCTTGACAATGAAAAGAAATAAAAAAAAAAAGCAAAAAAAAAAAAGCATGTAACCCAGTGTTAAAACACTACTGGAATTAAAAAAAAAAAAAAAAAAAATTCTTGACAGCATAGCACTAAAGGCTGTGCATCTTTTTTTTTTTTCTTATTAAAGGGCAAAGCCTGATTTGAATATTCATAAACAGCTCATTCTGTGAACCTCTGTGTTTGAATGCATTAATAAAACACAAAATGTTTTTTTAAATGAATGCTGCAGTAAAAATGCAATAAAAGTGTATGACTTTCTGAAGGAGGTCATTAAAATTTGAGGGAATAATAAATCCTTTTAGAAAAATAGGGCCTTTGAATGTGGCGATGAAGTTGAGCAATTAAATTATTTAGACCTCCCACAGCGAGAAATGGTGCTAATTAGCATCAGACTACTTCAGCATGATGAGATGAGCCAGTATCACACAGGTGCAATTGTCACTTTGTTTTGTTGAATAATGAAGGAGCTGACATTTGTTTCAAGGGCTTGTTCCTTCTTGTACCGTGATCCGTGCAGGAAAAATCAGATCCAGATGTGGGTGCGCAGTCTTACTGAAGCTACATTTTCAGGTGGAATAACGGGACTATTTATTTTTTTCCAAACCAATCATTTAATTATGCCTAAGACAAACATTAACTAAAACAAATTAGCTGACAAACAGAGCATCCTGTTTATGAATTGGGAATTTAAAAGCTGTTTGATGGGCTATGACAGGAGGTATTCGTCCGCACATATCTGGCTGTGCCATATTTCAGAGCCCTGCGCGTTGTGAGTAATCCTGTCATGGTGCGTCTCTGGGTGTAGGAGTGTGACAGTAAGGTGGGGAGGGGGAGTCTGGTTGGAGAGGGGGTGGGTCGTGAGTGGAGCGCACAGCTTGTTACCCAGACATGAGGATGAGTAGCCGGCTGCTCGGCGAGGAAGAGCAGCTCCCTACAGGGGAGTGACGGCGGCGCGCGCAGGGACAGCATGATGAATGAGGGAGGAAACCTGCAGGTGGCCATAAATCAATATCTCCGCTTCCCTCCTCTCTTTTAAGGTGGATACTCCAATACACATCCTCTTGTTCTGTCTTATTTCAAATATGATGGAGGAAACACCCTGAACTAACAGTGATGTCCGTGAACCTAACCTCTGGGCAGCTGTTAGCCATTCAACTCCCCAAATACCCCCTTCAGAAGAATATCATGGCTTTTCAGCGGACGCAAACTACACAAATGAAGCCACCCTCAGGGGGGTCTTATTGGATTGAGTGCTGTACCACTAAATGCATTGGTCTGACTCCATGAATGATTTATCAAATGCTTAGTAGCTCATTTTTGAGCTGTTGTGTCTCCTGAGCCAAGACTGGAGAGTATTAATCCCATCTCATTCAGTGTTCCTCTTAACAATGGCATAATAAAGGCTGAATAAATACACTGTCTGTAACACCTTTTGAGACTGCCATTATTCATGCAACACAATACATGGCATAATTTATTTGGCGATACTAACTCAGAATGAAATTTCCAGTCTTTATGTAATAGTGGGTGGCTACAATAATAATAAGCCCGACAGTTATTTCATAGAGGAGATTTTCTGATTTTGTGTTTTCTGTCCTCTCACTGTAGTGGAGGGGGCTCAGCTGGACCCTTTAATGACACTTTAATGTGTTGGCCTATGTGACTGAAAAATACTTACTTCTCTTTATGAAAAAAATTATTTGACACTGTCAAACTTGTAAATATTAGTCTGTCTCTAAGTTTTTATGAAGCAACTTAGTCATGGCAACAATACAACTATTCCTATTCATCTCCTGTAAATAATAGTTGACACCTTTCAGTGTTAGGTATGAAGCAAGCTAGTTTAGTCATAGCAGAGTGAATATTTTTAGTCCCTGACAAAAATAATTGCCCATGAAAAATTGGGTTAGTGACACAAATATTTTTAATGTAAAAGAAAGAAAAAAAATTAAGATGGGGTAAATTTGTCTGGGTTGTTGTATAGAGCAGTACAGAAGGGGTTAACCTGCATGTGCAGTGGGGATGTGAGATTGATTGACAGCTCATAAAAGGAGGTAAAGCTCAGGTGTGCATCCTCATTTTCTATACACAGAGCTCGGGGGTGGCAGGTGTTTTACATTGTGGAAATAGAAAAGTAGTCAAATAACATCATCACCAGTTAGATGGAATTATTCAAACCTTTCACACAAATTGATCCAATTCTTGTGTTTATTGTGCATAAAACAGAACCCTCACACCCCTCACACAACCTAGATATCATTGCAATTCATTTAGCAGTCCTGCTGCAACGTTTCACTCAGGGGCCGAAGCTGAAATCTCAGATATTTTCAAGTACTGCCTCCCAAAAGGCATTTGGCCAGGCCAGCCTCGTCCACAGAACGGATATCTGCTTTGCTGCTTCCTCCATTATTGACTTGTGTGTATCAAGACTTCCCACGAGTATCGAGCAAACACAGTGGCCTGCAGAGAGCTGTCTCTCATCATCCTCTGGCTCTTTACTCTTCTTGACAGCATCTATGGGCAAATATTTGACTTGAGATAAGTTTCACATTACCAGGAGATCTAAATTTGATGGCAAAAATGGCACGGCCACCATCTTCATTTAGGGGCTGGAATTGAGCTGAAACAACCAAGCATCACTGGCCAAGTGATAACCACATGCTGATAAGATAAGTTTACTGATGAGAGTTCAGTTTTGTAGTCCGTCTGTATACCCTTCTGCTGTGAAGAAACTCTTCTGAGATACAGAAAAGCTGAGAACAGTACAACATGGTGATGGCTACAACAGCAGAGCACTGTGTCTGGTTCCACTCCTGTCAGCGAAGAACAGAAATCTGAGGTGAAAGCTCAATGACACTGGACTGGAAAAATGCAGCCTGGTGCAATGTGGAGTTTTGCAGAGGCACAGATGGATCAGAATTTGGTGTCACTAGTAGAAATCCATAGACCCAACCTGCCTGGTGTTAACAGTCGCGGCTGCTGGTGTAATTGTGTAATGTAATGTTTTCTTGGCAAGACTTTGGGCCCCTTAGAGAAGTTATCTGTAACTTTTACTATTGCTACATGGGCTAAGTTGGCAATAACAGCTGTTTACTTATCAAGATAGAAGAAACTTTGTGAGTCCAGCATCAATCTTCATTGCTGCTAACTAGCTGTCCTCAGTATGTCTCGCCACTTTCCAGTAGTGAATGTAGCTCCCAATCTGACCTAAATACATAAGAGAATCACCAACACATCATCTTGGCAACAAACCATGTTCGAGGGCAATGAAAACTAAAGCTAACAGGCCCTTTAATACAAATCGACTGTTGATTGCGTTTCACAGCCAATCTGAGTTGTTGCTGATGATGTGCCTCCTTTATATGATCACATTTACCATCTTCTAATGGCTAATTCCAGCATGATAATGGCCAATGTCACAAAGGAAAAGTCTAAAACTAGTTTTATGGACATGACAATGAGCTCATTATACTTCAGTGGCCTCCCCAGTGATCAGATCAGGATCCACATCCAGTGGAATCATGAAAAACTGGGGTTTGAGCAACTGGAGGTCCTACCAGGGATAGACTGTTTTCCCCTGATATATTTCTGACACCGTGTGCAGACTGTGTAACTGATGTGTCAATAACTGAAATTTCTTCTTTTTTTTCCCCTTCCAGTGTCGGTTATTACGCCGCATAAGTAATCACCGGAGCAGAACTACTTTTACTACACCTGTTGGGAAAAAAAGCACATAGCAAACTTCAGTCCAACTCAGCTTCAGTGAGATAGCCGTCTCACAGAAGCTCAACAGGGACAAAAATAAAAGTTTGAGCTGGCACCAAAGGAGAGAGTCAATGAAGCGGGAAGAAAACATACCCAAGGTTCAAAATGTTAATGAAGCCCAAGGTTGTTCAGGGAAAGGAATTTAAGTTCTGACAAGGCTTAATAACTTAATAATATGAATTTGACATGAAAAACAACTTGACAAAAACCCTTCTTGAGTGGAATAAACATGACTCTAAAACATCAAAAAAGCATCAACAGTAAATTGATTATATCAAATCATAAATACGCAAAAAGCCACATTCAAAAATTCCATCCATCCATTTATATTTGAGGAACAAAGCGCTTTCAAAATCTTCAATAAAACAAAATTCACCAACAGAATTGGCTTTTTATTCAAATGTTAAAAGCATGCCTTTGCTATTTGTAGCTTAGACTGTTTTATCTAATATATCAATATCGAGATTAAGCCCAGAAAAGAAAGAAAGGAAAAGAAACACAGAACAGCAGGAGGTATACTTGTGGTTCACAGCAATCAATATACTTATCAGTGGGCTACTTCCATCTGCTGACCGACATCAAAGAGACAGACTGTAGGGGGATTCTAGCCTCATGCAATGCAAATTGTGCAGTGAAGAGTGCTGAGAATGATGTCTTAGTAACAGAAGAAGAAAAGATCCATGTTGCCTCCATGTGTTTGTGTGTGTCTCTACAAATATGTATTTGTGTATGTGTATTGTATGTGTATTTCTTTGCATATAGTGCACATGTGACCAAGCATTCACCATATTCTAAGATTTCCTGAGCAGTTTGTGCTATTTTTGGATGAAGTGATTCAGTGGGAGTTGGATATTTGGTTTGGCTCAACTGGCTCTGTAAATCCAATACCTCTGGGGGCTCACAGATTATTTTTCAGCATAATAACCCACAGCTCTGAGGATAAGTCTTCACCTTCGCAGTAGGCATACCTCTTCTTTCTCCTCTAAATAAAACAATAGCTCAGAGAAATGCAGAATGCATTTCACTAATGCTACTTCTCAATTGTCAATCAGTTTTATGCACAACAGAACCAAACACTGCTCTAATTGTGTTTGTCTAAGATCTTTTTGGTATTACATTGGCAAACAGTGCTGAACCACCCACTTCCACTTCACTGAACAAGAAAATAGGGCCTCAGTTATGTTGGCAGGGGAGGATAAATCTGCCACTCCTTGGGAACCATCACACCTCTACTGAACTGCAAATGTTACCACACTTTTATGATTAATAACTACTTTGAAAGAGCTGTTAGCTGAAAGACCAACTGTCATAATATTCACCTTATGTTCATGGACATACAAAGTCAATTTTGTTAGTGCTACAGTAGAGCAAAGGGAGCCCACGCTATGGACTCACTGCCAAAATTGAGTTGTCAAAACAAGAGTAATACTTCAAGCCCTGTCCAGAGCATCCACTCTGTATGGCATATGTTACGACCTCAATAAAGCATGGCTCAAATAGGAGGTCAGCAGCATATAAAATTCTAGACATAGCCAAAAGTAATCATTTACTTTATAATAAAATGATAAAAAAGAAACTACCCGAGGGGGCAAGGAAGCCAAAGAAACAAAAGAACAAGAAGGCCAATTATTCAATGTTCTATTACACTGAGAGCCTTCAAATATCAAATAGAAATAAAGTGAAGAGAGAACAGAGAGACTTTACATAACCAAACAAAACCATGAAAAGAAAAGTGTTCCTGAATTCAGCATAAATGGTAATTTTTCTGCTTTCTGACTTTTGTCAATCTCATCCAAAACACAGCAAACCAATTGTTCTACAATCACACAAAAATGAATCATTTTCCTATCATCTTCGGAGAAGCCATGGCATCTAGGTATTGAATGTGTAATATTTCAGGATTTGGTCAGGAAGAGACAATAGATTACCTAAATGAGGACAGCCTAAATATCACACGTTGAATTACCAACTTTTGCTCCCCAAGAAAAGTGGAATATCCCTTTGTTTATGTTTTGTTATGAAAAAGCTGTTATTGTAATTAATTTTCATTATTTCTGTCTTTATCTGTTGTATTTCACATCCCAGACTGATGAGTGAAAACGTTCGTTTCAGTTACTAATCAGCATCGGTGACAACATATAATTAACACCACAGGTAGAAAAAACAAACCAAGAAAAAAAAGAAAGAAAGAACCTGAAATTATCTGCATTGTCTCAAATTGTTGTTTTTTTTTTTTTTTCGGTTACAATAGTCAGGAATTATCTGAATGTTGTTTTGTCCGTACTTTCCAACATATTTTTTTTGTCAAAGACATGCATTAGAAATAAGAATAGTTACAAGTTTCAAACACCATTATTTACTATTAAGATTTATTTATTAAGTGAAAGCATGTGTTATATGCTATTAGTGGCTTTAACAATGTATTATGCAAGATATGTTTTCTGTTGTTGAGATGCTCCATGATCAATCAGTCATCAACCAGTTTTTTTATCCTACATCTTCTCATTTTTCTTGGTAAACCTTTACACATAGTCCCACTGTTTCCTGGTGGTATATAGTATTTTAGTGCCAGATTCATTGCTTTGCATGAAGCCTAATGCAGCAGGGGCACTTTGGAAAAGCAGAGAAGAGAGATGCTGCATTTGTAGTAAATGGATGAATCATGTGTAATCATCTGTAAATAAAATAATAAATAAATAAAACAAAAGCTTATTTCTTTCACTCCTAAAACATCTTGAGCAATTCATAAATATAAAAAGTACTACACAGTGTTGTTGGGTCAAAGCTGATAAAATGTTCTGAAATTAAAAATGTTTTCCACTTACTCTGAATTTACTGATGTGCTGTAAAATTATACAGACTGTTAAAACATGGCATTATGATCACTAATATATACAGTGAAATGGATTTCTTAATATTTTGGACCCTCAAAGCTTTTGTTCAGTGGCACTGCTTAAAGAGGTTCTCCGGTTCAAAGTGTATTTAAACTATGCAGACTCCCTGGTGTTGTAGGCCCTTTTTTTCCACAGAAAATAATTAATCACTCTGGACTCCCACTACCTCAATATTGCAATTAAGGAAACAAATGCATGCTTATAAAGCAATAATGACCGACATAAACAGCATCAAATTCAATAACACACACTACCACATCCATCACATCTGGGTACTTGTGTTGTTTTCTCTTAGACTGCTTTGTTGAAGTGACAATACCTGGATCAGAAGTTACCAAAACTGCATTTCCCATCTTACATTTCCTGCTGCTAATGATGTTAAATGCAGATAGAGTGTACAAGAAATTGATGTGAACTTCAACTGATTATGAAACCTAAACCCTGAGCCCATTATTATGAACATGTGCTGCTCCAAAAATGCAGCTCATAAAAAGAGAAGTAAATTTAGATTTGAACATTTCACTTTGTGCACACTGTGCAAAAAAGTTGCTACATAATGAGTACATTTGAAAAAAAAAAAAAAAAAAAAAAGCTACAGTGGTAGATTTAAAGAGGAAACTGACCTGAACTATTGTGGACGTTTTGACTTGTTGTAGCAGGAAAAGCTCAGCTGTAACTAACATCCTCAATTAAACTCCCCATCTATTTTGGTGTCTCAGCAAACCAGCATGCAAGCAGGGTCCTGACACTGGTGCACCCGAGTAAAATGCAGCTGTTTACGATATGAGGTGCGCCTGTGTTTGGGAAGTCAAAATGTCCTCCATGAGATCAGCCCGTGTGGGGTCATCTGTATCACTGACATTTTCAATCACGTTTCCTTTCAAATGCATTGTGAGAGATGGTGTTGTGTCAAAAGAGAAAAACTTTCTTTGTTTGCCAGGTTCACAGAGTACAACCAGTATTTTTTAATATTCTGTCTTACCTTTGTACTATTACACTATTCTGACATCTTTTATGTGCAAATGATAAAATATCTGAAAACGTGTGAAGAGATGACAATAATGCAGATATTCACAGTGCACAGAGGAATCATCCAAACTTCTTTCCTCTCATTGAGCACAGCTGATATGACACATCACTTAAGCATAGCAATGATTGAGTTAAATGCTAACTTGCTCACACGGATAATGCTAATGTTTAGCAAGTATGATATTTTTCAACAAATGAGCATGCTATCATGTTCTAGGTAGCGTCAAACAGAAAATAAGGCTAAAGCTGATTGAAATGTCATTAGTTTTGTAGGTATTTTGTCATAAACCAAAGTATTTGAGAAACTAAATGTGATTCCAAGTTATTTATTCTGAAGGAAATGAACACCTGAAAGTAATGTCATGGTAATCCATCCTATATTTGAGATGCTTCAGTGCAAACAACAAATATGAACCTCACTAGAAAAAAAAGCCGGGATCAAAACCAGGAGGCCGACCACCCAGATCATCCTGTTTGAACCATGAATGCTGTATCAGTCTGATCCAAAGTGGTGGGAAGACATTACCACAGAGACATGCTGCTACTTGACTAAAATCTCTGTTGTTATGAACTACTCAAATGTAAGCTGAAACCTTATTGTATACTGTATATGTACTCTATTTGATAACCACCTTTATTCTACCATCAAAGATGTCCAGCTATAACACAGTGGTCCAAGGCATTGATGCCATGGTGCATACAGACACCCCTTAAGGCTCTCAGACCTTCCCACATCACCATCTGAAGCGAGACTCCAGAGATGGCTTAGGAACCGATAGACTGGCCCAGCAGCAGAGAGTGGGAGGCCTATGTAGGTGTTAGTTTTGTCACCTATACACATATTGTCTTCTCTTTTCTTGCATAGAGAGGAGGCCTACGTTCCTTGCAGAAGAGATTGTATATGGACTTTTCACCTCTGCCCCAAGGTGCCTCCCTCATCTCATAATAGACCCAAACTGAACAGAATGACGTTTGTAAATTTTTATTTCACTGAAACACATGATTTGTATGCTTGGGGCCTTACAAGTGCTGATTGTGTTTCTCCTTGTCATAAAACATTTTCTGACTGATAAAAAACTTAAAAGATGTATTGTTTATATCGTGGGACTGTATATAAAAATGCACATAGACTCCAGGTATACAGAAAAGTGAAGCCAGTGCTGAGGTTCCTCAGCCTATGTGAAAATGTCTCGACTTCTCATTTGATTTATTAGCTCAGTAAACATCCTAATGAGTTTGTGGTATCAATCTCTAGTTTCAAGTCTTCAATACAACATGTTCATTTTTTAAATTATGGTCCCATTTGGAGAAAAATAGACCATAAAGCAGGGGATGAATACGATGCCTTTGGGTGTGGCTACAGTTTGATCAACAAACCAGGGACCTGCCTGACAATTAAGATCAGAGAAGGTCAGATCCACGCCTTGATCTTCCCCAACTCCCATAAACTGGGTATAAAAGTGGACGTTTGTTCTGAGATTGTAAAGTGAAGCCAATGATGAAGAGCCTTAAACCTGCATTCTATCTAATGACCATCAGGGGGCAATTCCACTGGTTATAAAGAGAAATCAGTTTGTATAGAAGTCTATGAGAAAATGGTTCTACTTCTGTCTTGATTTATTACCTCAATAAATGTTTTCCAAATGGCTTTATGTTCTCTAGTTCCAAATCTTGTTCAATACAACACGATAATCATTTTTTAAACAATCTTTTTTAAACAACTTCTTTAAACAATAAAGAAGGGAATGTATTAGGGCGTGGCTACCCCACGATTGACAGACTGTACCAGAAATAACAACCTGCTGGAGAAAGCACGGAGCAGGTCAGGTCCACCCCTTACTCCTCCTCAGCTCCACCTTCTAATTCAAATACGTTTTCTTGTAGTTTTAAAGAACCAAGATGACAATGGCCAAATTAGAGACTCGAGGCTTCAAAGTCATGGTGGGTTGATACTTTTCCCCCTGTATTTTTAGCACATTAACACCACCTCTAGGTAAGTGGAACACTGTTGGCAGGATTGTGCATTGTCTTTCTTTGTGGATTTGATCATTTTAACTAACCCAGGTGAACTACAGAAACATCTGCCTTATCATTGTCCTCAGTGATGATTGTGAACCAAACTGCGCTCTATTGCAGAGGACATGTAATCCAGACTTTATGTCCAGGTGAGAAAAACTGAGATGATTATTGACCTTCAAAGGGCCCTACAACTGGTTAATCTCACTCACTATCAAAAGTGAGGCTTGAAACAGAAAAGTACTGATTCAACCAACCAGGGAGGATGGACTGGACTGTGATCAGCTGTCCAAGTTATTTGCTTTATGGAGGGGGAGTGTTATCACCTGCATTTTCTATCATTTGGCATATACAGGGTTGACATGACCTCTGTGTTGTTTATTGTCTGTCATATATTTATTTTATAAAGGTGTCAGAGGAAGGAGATGTGAGCGCTGTGACAAGATTTTCGAGATAAATAAATGGACTGCAAATGTCAACATGTGCTAAAGATACAACTATGCTAAAAATATTAGAACTGCAAAATCATTCCCAATTCCCTTGTGCCATATGCACTGATATAATTAGTTTCCTCAAGTCAAGAACATTAAATTTTGGTGAATTAATTAGTCTGTGAATTATATTCTCTAGTTAGACTGTTTGTACTTCAGATTACATCTGAAATTAAAAGGAAAAACCAAGAAAGTGAAGTTGCGGTACTAAATTGGAAAGAAAAAGTGAATTAAACCCACCCCCAAAATGTTTTTTTCATAAAGCCTGTGTTTCTGTGATGAGGCCTATGAATAAATGTATACTAAAACAAAAGCTGAATGTAGTCCCCACTGTAATGGGAAAATGCATTATCCCAAAACATTTGGTCCACACTTGCCTTTTCTTATTCCCTGTTGGACTTCAGGTTGAAACACCACATTCAAATCCTCACTTCAGCTCTATCCATTAGTCTTATAATGCACTGTTCACCTTTGACATCTCAATCAAAAGTGGAGATGTGTCTCCAAAAGATGAGTACGACAGATGCTTAGGCATGTCAGTAAATCCCTGCTTAAACAGCAATCACTCATAGCAACATCACAGCTTTTTTTCTTTTCTTTTTTTTTTTTTTTTTAAATTACTGGCAATAAATGTAGCTTGAAATTGCTATGTCTTTTCCCCCAATTAAACAACTTGGCAACCGTGAAAGTAGACACAGACATATTATCCAGTAATGACTGACAGGCTTCATGACTTATTGTTGTTTTCACATTTTGACAAAATCTGAATGGAAAGGGCATTTTTCATGACCATGTCCCTTGTAAATTACTCTCCTGATGTCTGGTGATGATGATACTACCTGTGCCAAGGAGTTTTCAGTAACCAGTAGTGTAATAAATCAAGAAAAGAAATTTGGTGGAAGTTGCAATTTATTCTCTGATGTCGTCAACTTTTGCTGTACACCAGCATTTTTCAATATAATTGTTTCATAGGGGTACATCCTAAACATTTAAAACAACTTAAAACTTCCTAAATACATCCGAGAAATGAACAACAGTCGTACATTACTATGAGTGAAATGATAATGCCAGAACAATGCTGACATGCTGATTTTTAGTAGATGTAATGTTCATCATTTTTGCCGTTGTAGTTTAGTATGTTAGCATGCTTTCATTTGTTATTTACCACCAAACACTAGTTGCAGCTGATGGGAATTTCATCAGTTTTGTTGATATTTGGTCAGTTTGTCTGACAATGATGTTTGAGGTTATGTTACATGACTATCCCAGTCATTAGAATTTGTCCTGTAGGGACCATGAACACTTTATGGTGATCAATCAAATAGTTGTCATGAGAATATGATGAAAGACCGCAAATGTTAACCTCATAGTGGCACTAGGGGAAAAAAATCTATTTGGAAATATGAACTTTATAAATGCATGTAAGCTTTTATTACTTCTGCTGTGTCTGAGGGCCGTACTACACAAAGCACAGATATGACTTTCACTGTTTCTAAGATTGAAGCAATGAGTAACTTTTAACAGTGATAGTGAGATGCTTCTTTGTGTCGCTATAGTGAAGCAGTGATATCACAAACCCCTGAGGTGTGTTGAAAATCCGTGACATGAAACAAAGGAGTATACACAATTTAGTCGTTCCTCTGTGCTATTGGTATAAAATTGTTTTATTTTGCTGTCTGTGATACACATTTTTGATCAAATTTTACTTAACCGTGGTAATTTTATTAATATTTTGTTGCCTTTTCATGCACACCTCAGTTGAGTGAATTTAATACAACCATAATGACCATAGCAGCATTTAGATTTATCGACTATAAAAATACATGTGATTACACATTGTTGCAATTACTGTGAAAATAGAGGCACATAATTGGTTTGGTCGAAACACAAAGGTCTAGACATGTGTCCTTCCAAGAGTTGTTTCAACCCCACAGGACTTTCAAGAGCAATGGAAGAGCATATGCTGCCCACAGCATGTATAATGACCCCCATCAAAGCCATCAATAACCATAATGGTTACCCAGACATTTATGTTACAGTTACTGGGATGAGGAATGAGGCATTTAAATCAGAGGGCAACCTTTGTACACACTGATTTTCAAAGGTCCTTTATGATTTTGTTATCAAATATCACATGATTGTCAAGGATAACAGTAATGATCTTTTGCAAATAACAGCAATTTTGTGAAAATTACATTATAAGAGTAGATTTGAAGACAAAGTCCTCACAGGCAGACAATCACAATATTGGACCTAATGTAGTTAGCAGAAGCAGCTCATCCTGATTTCAGAGCCTCTGACTTGCGGCTTTCCAGCTCAAATGTTCTAAACAAACATGATTTAAAAGATTTAAGTCATTCTTTAAATTAGAAACTCCAAAAAGATTATTTTTAATCATGCAGTGAATCTGAATTTAAACACTAAAACAGTCCAACAGTGTATGAGGGCTTCACTTTCAGCTCTTCAGCTGCCTTTCAGGAAAATAAATCAAATTTTAATTTCTGCATTTACCATCTTTGATCATATATGTATGCACATTAATGAAGTAGAGTTTTAACTCTTATGCATTTTCATTTTTTTTATTAGATATGGATTTCTGAATAATCACTTGCTACTTTCATTCCCCAAAACTTTTTTAATGTTATATTCATATTCACCTTAAATGTTGAAATATTTTGTTAAAGATTTCAAATCTATCACACTCATTTGAAAGTTTATTTGTACTGAATTTGTTCCCCAATTATTATTTGTCACTATTTTTTCACAGATTTTTACCATTATAATATTAACATCAAAGTTGAATTTTTCTTTTTTCTGACTGAGATCATTTAAGTGAATAATAGAATATGCTGCTGTAGATGAATATTGATAAACTCAGCACATAAAATGTAAATTTTGATCAATAAATATTCTGAAATTTTTAAAATGAAAATGTGAAAGATGGATGAAAAAGGTTTTGCCTGTTTCACTGAGTTCAAGCAAACAGAAACCAGAATATCTTGTAATCCCACTACCTCTCATTGATAAACACTAAAGCCACAGGTGAGAAGTTTCCCAAGAGAATCATGGCACTCAACGCACTGACAAATGAAAGCTCTCACTTCAGGGACACCAAAAACCTCAGAATCAAAGCCAGAGACACCTTACTTAGTCTGTGAGGATCAACCTTTACAGCAAAGACTATTGATGAAATTTAGGCTTTCATTCATGAAAATCACCTTTGCCTCATGTGTTAAAGACAGACACATGATACTAAAGACTGTAAAAGACA
The DNA here is from genome assembly GCA_038496675.1 of Rachycentron canadum. NCBI lineage: Eukaryota > Metazoa > Chordata > Actinopteri > Carangiformes > Rachycentridae > Rachycentron > Rachycentron canadum. The sequence goes on along the minus strand of CM076657.1, from coordinate 7,744,229 downwards.
ACACAATTGTGTCCAACATGGGTGACAAAAATAATTTCCATCACACATTAGAGTGAGGTTAAGATCTTATTATTATTATTATTATTATTATTATTATTATATTGTTATTAGTAGTAGTAGTAGTAGTAGTAGTAGTATAGGGAAAGACCCAACAAATCCCACTGTCAGCAGGCACTTGAGGACAGTGGAGAGTCTGTCTCGACTGGTTGGTTTGAGAGGAGAGAGAGAGCCCTGTGGAAACCCCAAGCAGTGAGTATTCATTATTAGTCACAGCAAGCAAGGCAGTCCACAAGGTCATGCCTGACAAGATATGTTTCCACAACACCTTGCGTTGTTCCAGTCTTCATGTCATCAGCTACAAATCTCCAGAGAAATTTTGCCTTTTCCTGACACGCAATGATTCAACTTTTATTTTTTATTTTTTTACTAGATCTTCTTTCTGAACTACATGAAGGCACTTAGTTGTCTCAGTTGGTCCAGCTTTCAAAGCAAAGCAATTAAGGCTGCGTGAGCTCCAGTGGCCGCACCTCATATGTCTCATAAGCAAATAATTTACAGTTACTCCAAGACTGTGAAGTGGGACTGTTATATAGTTATGACTGCCCATCAGCACTAGCTCCCTTATGGATAGTGAAAATTCACACTGTGACTGTGAGAGCAAGAGCATTATAGGGTCAGCCAATCCACACCAGAAAATTAGAGCTTTGGAGGAGCCAACTTTTAAGTTTTTCTGGGAGTCATAACTGCTCACAAACTCTCTCGCTCAGCTGCTTGTTGATAATCTAGAAGTTACGTTAATTGAGGCGTTTACAATCAGATGGTCAGAGCTAGTTTTCTAGTTGGTAAAGTTGGTAAAATGGTTACAAGGATAAATAGACCACAGCCAATAGTTAATACATCATAACAAGTTTATGACTGTTAAAGACGCGAGAAGGCTGCTGAACTAGTGATCGATCCCATCCAGCAGCAAGCTGTTTCAAAGGCGAGACAGCTCTCCTGCCACCTAGACATTTTGGTTGAAGGATTTCTTTAAGTTGGTGGAGGCTGAAAAGGTCTTCCCTTCGTCAAGAGCTAAAGTATCCTGTCTCCCAGCTGACAGCCACATCATCAAGTTGATTCCGTCTCATTACCATGCCAAGATCATCAGAGCTGAAGTCCAACCATAGTGAATGGATTTGGTTTATTGGTGGGAGAAAAGCATTTGCCGACTTGATACATAGATGTGTTCAGTGTTGGAAACACCAGCATCCACCAGAGGAACAGCTCCTGTCACAAACTGTGGAATGGACTGTCTTGGTCGTTTTGTTATGGACTGATCCTCACTTGTCTTTTTTCATGCGGAATCCATTGAAATGCCTGGAGATATATTCGCAGAGGCATTCAACAGGTGCCTTATTAGTCTAAGAACTCCACTATGACCAGGGCACAAATGTGTTCAGAGAGGCTCTCAAGCAATGTAACACTGGGGCACTGGAAGCTTTCCTGGCAGATAAACAGTGTGAGTTAATTTTCAATGCTCCCTCTGTAAGTTATACAGAAAGCATCTGGGAGTAACAAATTCAGAACATTGGCAATGTGCTGAATGCCACAGTTGTTCAGGCAGACTGGAGGATGCCCTTATAACATAGTACAGAGTACTTATGACTGAATAGTTCTGTAGTCATTAAAAATGAATATCTCATAAACGCTTCCACAAGGTGGGCATAAGCAGCATTTACCCAGCTGTAACCTGAGGGACATAGTCACCACCAGGGAAGACATGCTGCCAAGGAGCCAGTGGCAACTAGGACGATGTGTTATGTCTCTGGGTCATAAATTTTGATTTATAATTTTTAATGTTTTTGTTGTTTTACATCCCTGTCTGGGGGTGGTGCTGTTCATCTCTACTTCGGTGCATGTGGTTTGAGTTTGGTGGTGACAGCCGAGTGGAGCCTGATGGCGCCTACTTTAAAATAGCGTCCGTTGATCATCTCTTTTCCTGACTCCCAACCAGACCGTGCCAGTGTCATCGTCATTGTGAAGCCATTGTTGATTTATCATGACCTAAGTTTGAAGATCACAGTGATCTCAGCTTGTATAAATTCTTTTCTTAGAAGCAGTCCTGGTAGTTGAAGGGGTGAGAACATATTTTTCCTCGTGTTTTTGTGTTAGGGTGGCAGGTAAGGACTCTGTATTTTATTTTTGGCTTTTCTTTCAGGTAAACCAAATACACAGTCACAACCTAGATGGTTTTGTTTAGTATTTCAGTATTGCTCACCTTGACCTTTGCTACCATACTCACAATAACTGCAAATTTGTTGTTGGTACTGGGCTTTCTTTGGCGTGGTTGAAAAGGGGAAGATGTTAAACTCAGGTTACCCCTAGGCCAGGCATAACAGAAGGGCCAGATGGTCTAGTTGGTCTAATCAAGGTTCAAGTGGCAGACTGAAAATTGATGAAGAAACAGGACCAAGCTTCCAAACCCTCAGCAATCAAGTGACCTATTCAAAAGCTGGTGGCCCTCTGAGAAAGTGAATAATTGGCTGTGACATGCTTACATCAGATACATATGATATGTTTAATAATCAGCCCTTAAAATGATCTATTGACCATTTATCTTTATTTGTGACCAGTTGTTATAGTGTAGAAATCATACATGATTACTTTAGTTTCTGTTTATCATAGTGTGATTTGGTGGGAGTGTAAATGATGGTGGGTGAGAGGCTCAATTAACTGCAGCTCCTGATACAAATATACAAAACACAAGCAGATTCAGAAAACAACTTGTGCATTGCAAATATGCACTTTAACAAAATAGACATACATACTACAAATACACAACACAACTAAAGACAGAACTGTGATGCAAACACACGCCACAAAACCAAAGACAGAAACACATTGCAAGTAGCACAGACAACAACTGAAGAGTTTCCCTGGGGACCAAAGATCAAAGATTATCAAATAAGATAAAAAAAAAAAAAAAAAAACTAATGAAACTAATAAATATCAAAAAGCTAATTTAACTAATTTGTTACTGTAATTCGTTTGATGTAGTTGCGTGTCACTGCTCTGTATTTTGTACCATTGTTGTTGTTTGTTTTGCTTTTTTTACCACAAAATCTTGAATAGTCATTTTGTCTGATACTGAGCCTGTCAGAGTCAGAGATATTGTTCTGTATCATATTTGACGTCCGTTTCCTTGGAATTCTCTATGTAATAATTTTGTTTGTAAAATTCCTGGTGTGTACTGCAATTTATTTCTGTTGCTTTGAGCAACGTTTCAGCATTTAGGGGACTATTTTAGCATTTAGGGATACGCATGAAGCCAAGCTCAGGTCGGTGTTCTAAGCTCTTTGCCATTTTAATCTTTACAGATATTTGCCAAGGAGCTAGGGTTAGGGTTAGGGATAGATGAGCAGAATTTACTGCCCTGAGGTCTGGATTAGTGAGGATTAGTTATTTAACATCTACTTGTTGTCTTCTGAAAGTAAATTCAGCATTACACCAGCCAAATAAAGTGATACTTAAAAAAGTCAAAATTCACAATCTGATATACATAAATATATATTTTTTGAGAGATATTTTCATTTTAATTTAAACATTTTGCATCCAAAAACAGGATTTCCAGGGAGGTTGCCACAGTCCCTCCAACAAGCTTCCAACAATGAGCGCTGCCATTTTTTCATATGCCACAGAGAATCCAGCAGGAACAGAAAGGCCTGTCAGATTTTGACCACAGAGCTTCAGTGGTGGGAGCCGGGAAGCTGATACTGAGTCAGTGCTGTAAATACATCTACTGCTGGGCCTGTATGCTTTTCTCTTATCTTTTTCATGTGCTTTCTCCAAGCTGGAACTGTAGCTCATGCATTAGCTGAAAAAGCTGTTTGCCTTTATGCGGCTGTCAGTCAAATATCACAAATGTGTCAGTGAACAACTGTATAAGTTGGTTTTTTTTTTCAACCCTTTGATACAACCTGCACGATTGTCTCCTGAAATAGCACCCCTACTGCGGCAGGCGTACCGCACCTTGATTGTCATAGTTATAATAATAAACATGCTGACTGCATGACGAGCTGCGTCCCAACCTTTGTCGCCCTGGTTACTATGATGATGATTGTGGCTTGGTTAGGTTTGGCACAAAAGCCTAGTTAGGTTTAAGAAAAGAGCGTGATCTTGTTTCAAATAACAAAAATCCTCAACATTGGACAGTCTGTGTTGTCATGGTTACTATAATGACAACGTGGTTAACTTTGTGGAATTGAACACTGCTTTCCTGTGACATGGTCTGGTATTTTGTTGCCTCATCCATCCAGCCCAGTCTCCTCCTGATGTGGACTTTGTCACTCTATAAAGTAACACTTTTTCCTTTGCTCCTGTCTTAATTACTTCAGCCTAGTAACAAAATTTAACTGTGCGTCATAGTAACCTACTGTACAAACAACCTAGAGATAGCTACATGGCTACCTGGGAACTCAGGGCTGCCAGCTGTGTAACTCAACAAAGCTGCTTCTTAGTTTTCTCCTGCTTTCTTTTGATGTAGTTTAGTTTGTCTCAGACTGCAACCAGCAACATGTTACAATTCTGGAAAATACATAATCATGAGCTGGAAGCCATCAAGTAACAGTTTCTCTCATTTCCATGTATCCTTCCTGGACTCGTGCTGCTCCCTCCCTGACTTGATTTCATCAAGGGACTCAAAGAAAAATTATAATGAAATCACATGCTTGTTCTAAGTTAAGGATCTGCAGTGTAATAGTTACGTGCTGATGTCAATCATGAATTCAGAACACAGTCTCTAAATTTAAATTAGGAAAATGTCACACAAAGAGGAAAAAAATATGCGTATCTGAGGAATTATTCATTTATTTTCCTCCAGAGAATAGAATCTTCTGTGTCTATCAAAAGTCTGGGTTTTAATATCCATCTTGTTATTTTCAGAACAGATTTTTAACCTTAATGTCCAAACAATTTAATAAACAGTTAATGTAATAAATATACACTAGTATTCACCATATTAACATTGTGATGAAAAATTGTGGTATCTTGCTTAAAGCTAAAGTGTGTCATTACTTCCACATAGTGTAGGTATTGTGGTTGGAGATGCTTTCAATCCTCTGCTCTTAAGAAATGAAATTCTTAAGAGCAGAGAAATTTTCCTGAATGCCATGCAACTTCATTACTTTAGTGAAAAATAGATTTGTGTTCACATTACCTGGTCAGTTAATGACATTTTGACTGCGTAATGAGACAAACTTGACAGATGCTACAAATTCTTTGCATAAGCAGCTTTGAAGGTGGGTATGTAGGCCTGAGTTAAGAGCATGACATGGCTCCTTACCTCTAACTAGGAGTAAAAAGAGCCAGTTACACAGCTCCAAGCAGGGTGCTGTGCAAACGTTTGGCCATGGAAAACCAGCGTGGACAAGCAGAGAGAGGGAGAGAGACATAATGCTCAAAGGACACCAGGGGAAGCACACTTCCCTTTAATTGTGTTTTTATGCCTAAAGCTTCAGTTCCAGTAGGTGTTTGGGGCGCTGATGAAGACACCAGTGGGTTTCCCATCATAAACAGCATGGAGAGCCAGCAGTGGTCCAACAGTAAATGAGTCCCACAAACATGGATTTCTATCATCCCTCAAAGGTTAAAGAGATGGAAGTCCTCTTTTCTGTTCTGATGTAACTGTGTCTGCTGCCAAAAATAATCTTTATCCATGTCACCTTAAACTGAGTCAGTGCGTCTTTGTGTGTGAAGACACCAGAAAGGACAGGCACCGAAAGAATCTTTTTATTCCTTGTGAGGGAAGTTTGAAGCTGAACTGTAAACACAACAGACCAACAGCAGCAAAGCTCGCTGGGCCACGTGGCTAGCATGAAGAATAAGAGGAACAGCAAACAACAGCGCAACTGGAGATAATCTGCAGCCCTCAGGGAGATCTGCGGTGGTGATCTAAATTATCAAAACGCTGCCCCCATGATGAGTGATTTTGGCTGGCAATTCACTTTTCAAGAGGAGACATGATGAGAAAGTGAATTCATTACAAATATACTTCACCAGTATTTTTCATATCCAGCCAAATGTTGTTAAAGTTTAAAAACAATCATTTACGAGTCTTTCAGTCTTTCTTCTTGCCCCTTCTTTTTCTGTTTTTACTAAAGCTGACGTAGCTCCATCCAGTATCTCCTACAGCCCCCAGTTTTTCAACCTGTATCTATTAGTGCCACTTTCTCCTCATGCTGTGAGAAGTGAGATGATAATGGGTTTGTTTTGTGGAGGATTGATTTCAAACTGTCAGATGTCACAGACTGTGACGTTCAGTTGTTTTTGTGACACTCAAAATCGTTTCTTCAAATAATCCTTCTATTAGGACCGGAAAAGCACCTCAGTGACAGACTGTTAATAAGGCTTGCCTTTCGCAGTATCATTGCATAACATAAACCTTGATTTTCTCAGGTATGACACAGACAGATGAAATCCACTGGCAAAAAGTTCTTAATTTTGAAAAGGTAACAACCCAGAAAACAGACAAGTATTTATTGAATGTTTTCGTGAATCAGTCAGTTCAGGGAAATGTTGGAGGTTCAGGCAGAGATGCTTAAGGTCATTTAATCCTTCCCCACTGAATGTTTTCACTGTGCAATCTCAAACCATGACTTTATTATATGAAGAGATTTAAGATTACAATTTATTTGTTTATCATGTATTGTGAGTTAATGTGGTGATCTGACTTAGCATGGTTATTCTTCTTCTTATTATTATTATTATTACCCTTTGAAAATATTATTTTCCAATTTTTCTAGTGTCATATTTTTTGTTGTACCAATATGATTAAAAAGCAGCATCAACTTTTCTCTGTTATTATGATAAAATCTTACATTTTCACATATACAGACAGACTCCCCATAAATGTTGTGTTTACATCAGGTGGCATTTAGCTCCAGGCTGTTTGTTGTTCACACACACTGTATACGAGATGTGAGCTAATCTTTGATTTTCACCAAACATAAAAACCCCAGTGGCATCAGTGTACCGAGGACTGAAAATCGCAGTTTCTATTTTTAGTTGTGAGGCTTTGGATCAGGCTCTTAATGTCCAGTGGAACATGAATGATTCCTCTCCAGAAGACAGTTTAACCTCATTTGGCATTTAGCCTGAATGACATACAGTTAGTATAATGAAGCCGAAGCTTTGGCCGGGTGAAGACGTGTGTGCTTGTTTGTATTTGTGTGTTTTTGTGTATATCTGTATCTTTGTGCGTAGTCTCGGTGAGTGTGTGTGCGTGCGTGTATATGCGTCTGCATGCAGACTAGCCTTGGGTCAGGCTGGGCTGTAAGCCAGCAACATCTGCAGAGGTCTTGTGAGAGTGCTGCATGGAGAAGCAGCTAAAGATACTGTACCTGATCACTGTGATGGATGCCTGTGAGCCTTGTGCGCACACCGACATGCACACCTGCCGCTTGTGCCCCATTTATTGAATCCATGAATCAATTTAATGAGAAGAGGACGGGGTCAGGACTTCAATAAACACCACACGAAGCTTTCAAATTTAATGTCTGAGCAATGAATGATACTATATGCTCAACAAACGCCCATTGCAAAACACTTTCACTGTAAAGTGGAAATGGGTTTGAAGCAATTGCCATGTACGGTGCATACTGTTGGCTGGGAAAGTTTTACAGCTTGTGCATAAACATTTCCAACACACAATCCAAATGATTTCAAGCTAAGAGCAAAGTATAATTTAGTTGTGAGCCTGTGTGTGTTTCAGAAGGGCGGTGGGCTGAAGAGTGAGACATGAGAAAGAGAATGAGACATCTTCCATTGGTAATCAATACTGCAGCAGTGACCTGAGCATTTGCTCTGTGATTCATCCCATTTAGAGCTACAGGGTTGGCTGTCTGACAGAGACAAATCCATGATTTCCCTCTGGATTTAGACGTGGCAAATCCACCCACTTTACGTGGCCACTTCTACATCTACATAGTCACTGATACCTAATGCCATCATCCTGCCTCCCGCAGTAAATCTTCCAAAACCTTGTCTAAAAGTCACTGTGCTGCTTTGTTGCTAAAATCAGCCTGACATTCTGCAGAATTGGTGTGCCTTTTAAGTCTCTTATGTCTGCATGAAATAACCTGAGCTTCATCTTTCACCGCAATTTCGGGGTAAAACAATCACTGTCAACCTCCTGATCTTCACATGCTGTGATTATAAACTTACTTTCCCCTCTACTGATTTAGCCATGAGCGTGCTTCCAGTCATGAGGTCATCTGAAGCACTGAGGACGCAGCAGAAAGGACGAATGGTTGCTATTTAGATGTCTGTGGCAGCAGCATCCCAGTAGTGAATACATTTTTCTTCATCCACTGGGGACGCAAGGACTAATGGAGCGTGAGAGTGGCAGTTCCCCTGGAGTTGTGTAGCTGAGTCACGCCCCCGTTTGGAGAGGAGCTGTAGGCAGCAGTTGTGTGAGACCGAGACCGAGAGGGCATGCTGTGAGAGTCTGGGCCAATTCAGGGGTAAACATCAGTGGCAGTAATTGGAGAACAGCACAGCGGGGCATTTCATACATTTCTGATCCATGTGGCTCAGTCGAGAATATCCTGACTGTGGACTTTTTGAGTTGAAAAGGAGTGATTGTCTGTGTGCCAAAGGTCTTTTCAGTTTCTGTACAGAATTTGCTGAACTCCCCGTGATACATAGTCCGCATATATTTTATAGGTCACGACTTTCATTGATTAAATAAGCACATGGCTCACAGGCTCAGAAGAATTTCTAAGGATAGAGATGCTGAGTAAGTTTTAATGCAGGGGTTGAACATGTGAGTGCAGGTGTAGATAAAGAGCTTGTTTTGGCTGCTGGCAAACTAAGCTGTTGCTGTCCATCACTTTTTCTAATTTAGTGGAGCTCCAATGGAGCTATTAGTCCTGTATTTGTAATGAGTCTGAATCAATATCATTAGTCATCCATTACAGGTGTTTAAGGAACTCCTTTACAATCTATTCATTTGTCCCTGTTTTCTCCTTTTCTATTATTTTCTTTGTTCTTTTTGCCTTGTGAAGTTAACATAGGTAGTTTGTAAAAAAAAAAAAAAAGAAAAATTGATAACATTAAAACATGGCAATTCCATGCAATTCCAAAGATAGCCCTAATACCACATTCCTGAAGCTTATGGTATTCAGTTTCTGGTAATACGCTTTCATGGAGATGTGGTTACTTTATGGTAATTTTGAAGCATATTTTGTGCTGTTATCATCTTTTCTTGTAATGTGTTGTGTAGTGGAGTTAATGGTGGGAGACAAAGTAACAAAAAAACCTTGTAATATAATGCATATGCATAAGCAATACATTCGACAAAGCATGCTGCAAATACAACATATGTATCATTTTTTGCTTCCGGTATGATAACATTAAAACATGTATATGTGAGAACATGGGCGCACACACACACACACACAAACACACACACACACACCTCTGTGTGCCTTACTAAACTTGTTGGAAAAGTAGAAGGTTAGCAGTGGGAGTGACATCCTGTGGTTCTGCTGAGGTCTCTTATCGGTGTCTGCTCCTTATCACTCAGCTCCACAACAGCAGAAACATGCGGGGACTATTTTAGCTGCACCACCTGAGAAAAAATTATCTTTATCAATGTCTGTTGCATGACATTCTGCTGCTTTGTTTCTGCACATCCCTGATAAAATTATTCAGTTCATACAAGCAGTAGAAACCGAGAGAAAACACCTGAAAATGATTTGTGTGCAGATACTTTTATATTCAGCACCAAAGCTCAGGAGATTCTTGACCAAGTAATAGTGTCATGCTCAGCATATTTTTTTTCTGTTTGGTGGTCCTCTTCTTAGTTGGGTTGTCATTCACAATATACAGACAGTTTTGTGCTGTCAATTCTCTGCTCAGTAATGCTAACACTTTGGTCATTGTAGGTTGTGTGGAACAAATAATCCCAAACACATCATGTTCACCAAACAGCATGTGAAAAAACCTCAGATTTAAATTTTTTTAACACGGAGAACATGATTTTATTTTATTTTTTTTTTTTGGTGTTTAGTTCAAGTTGACCAAACATCCTGTTTATGGTTAGATAACAAAAGTGCCAAAATATTGGGTATTTATCTTTTGAAGCTCCATTATTAAACATTTTTTCACAATATAAATATATAAGGGTTGATAAAACTGGAGATGTTCAGGTATTAGTCACAACATTCAACCATGTGCAGGCAAACAAGCTATGATAGTTAGATAGTTGACAACAGTTAGCAACAAAGACCCAGACACTTTCTATTGTAGACTATAAATCTCACATTGACCAAACGGACAAAAAGACAACTTCGACTTATCTTTCATAATTTTATAAGGAACTACTGTGCCAGGTGTGTGCGCCTGTTTGCTTGTTGTGGAGTTCTTCAGCCACCAAGTGTCCACAAACTAAGTAATGCATGTTTGGTTAACACAACTGATTGTCGCTGTGCTGCAAAAGTGCATGTGCAGTGCTGTGATGAACACGCACGTGGCAAATAGAAACCATCCAACCAGTTACAGAGTCCTGGGGGCACCCACAGCCTCTTCTCCCCTTCTTCCTTCTTAGTTTTTAGCACAGGAAAGCTTCATCTTTGTTGCTGGCAACGAAACACTGGAAACACAGTGGGAGCATCCTGCTTTGTTGTGATGTGTCCAGCTAGAAGTTTGGAAAACTTTGCTGGGTCCTCTGCGACTCTGATAGTGACAAGGCAACCAGCACAGCTCCAGTGCAACTATAAAGTAGCTATAAATAGCTCTGCACAATTAATCAAAATGTAGTTGAAATGTAATTGAAATTACACTATGTGTCAACATTTTATGCATTGTTAGCACCATAAGCATTGTGGAACTACAGAAAGAGCCCTGGCCCACAAATCACATTCTCCAGATGTAGAGAAACATGTTTGTTTGATACAAAACAAAAATCACATCATGTTTTTTATATTTTTTTCCAGTGAAAATGAAATGCAGAAACCATCATTCTACCTGAAATGGCACTCACACATCACAATTTCTGCCAAAATAAGCCCAATATATATTTTTTGGGGATATTGTACAGTCCCAGTTGTAAATCTTTTTTACTTTATCCAATTGCTACAGGTTATTATAATCAGGACTCCAGATAGTGACTGATGCATAATAATGTGAGGACATGCAGTTCATGTACATATTTACATTAATTGTGTTTTTGGGTCATCCCTCCATCTCTCCTGTTCTTTTGAGCCTGATGTGCCTTCAGATTTTTCCTGTAAAATTGGCACAAAGTGAAAGGTGAAAGGTCAAGGTTGTGGAAACCTCACAAGGTTTTGGCCTTATGAGCACAACATCTCAGTGCCTTGAGTGATTTTCTTCTACAGTACGTGGAGGTCTGTTTTAATATCTCTGTACAGAATTCCATGTAAATGACCATATGACTGTACATGTTAAAAAGATGACTGTATGAATTATACAGTCATTAAACTGTATAAAAGTTACTCCTGCACTGACGTGATAAATATCTTCAGTGCACTTTTAACTTGTCTACAACAAGCTGTTTTACTACTTTCATAAATTTTATATGATCTATCATTTATTATGGCTGTATATTGGGCATGAAATGACTTGAAAAACTTCCCTTATGTGTCCTCCTTCTCTCAGCACTTATTATCCCCCACCATTATGAAAACAAGTGGAGTGAAATGTCTCATTTGCAACTTTTGAGATTTTGTCATTCTTCAGCATATTCTCAATTAATGATGCAAAATGACACAAAGTACCCTGCCCTGAGGGGAAACCTACACAGACTTCATTACAAGGTACTTTTAATTAGTCTTTGTAATTAATGGCAGAATATTGGGTTCAGAAAGGCTGGAAGCTAAATTGATATGCCCATAAACATTTGCATGTTCATTGGCCAGGGTGAACAAATCGTCTCGTTTTTACTCAGTCAGGTCAGAGAAAAGGCTTGAGAGTTGAACTGCAAAGGGATTTAAAAGAAAATGTGTATGTCACCCTCTTCATTAAGTGGGAAGGGAAGAGGGAGGCTGCATAATTAGGAAGTGAAAACTAGGTGCAACGTTGGGTTATCTGCATTTTATCTCCTATTTTTGGCTGACCACTTTATGCTACAACATGTCGTCCAGAGGGGGCTCACAGTACAATACACACCTAAAGGTAAATTATATTGAATGTATCCTATGGCTGAGCGGTAATTTGCAGTGTCAGGTTGAACAGACTTTGGTGCCTTAGGATGATGGAGATGGTTCATAGTTTTAATGAGGTGAACAGACCTTTGTACACTTGGTAAAGTAATACATTCTCACTAAATATCATGTGTGAAACTATTTGATAAATGCACATACAGCAGTTATAATCAACATTTTCATAACAGCAATGTATCAAATGACAATGTGAAAACAATATGACAATGTGAGAGGGGTCAGAAGTAATGAGCCTACAGAGAATTACCACTTGCCTCTGCAGCTCTCTTTACTGAGCTTTGCAGTGAGTTTCAGCTCATTGTTTAACTGTCCAGCCAAAACTGTTGAGGGTTCATTCTAGCGTAGTTTTTGGCTGAATCATCTTTGGCTGCTGCGTGCAGCTGTTTTCAGTGAAAATACTCTAAAAACCCAATGTATACTCCCTGGTCAGCACCAAACAGCACACAGACAGTTGGTATAGCTGGGGAACATAGTGGAGCATTTAGCCACTGAAGTGGAAATGTTTCCCTCAAGACTAAAAACAGAGTTAAATGAGAGGGAATATTGGACGTTAATCAGGTGAATACAATCACAGCTCCAAATGAATAATAACGATTTTTTTCTGTAACTACTGGCTGTGTAATTAAACACCACCATAAGAACTTAATGTGATGTTATGACATTGAAAAGATCTTTCGACATCATCACATGGGTTCTCTAAAAAAATAAGCCAATCAATGTTTTAATTGAATTGATGTGTGTTTCTATACATAACAGGGGTGATAAACACGCATCCTTTGGCTTCAAACTCAGACAGTATCTGGGCTCAGCTTTGACTTATTACATGTTCATTTTCAACAGACATTTCCATAGTTGTCTGCAGCTTATTTATAGGCCTCCGCTGGGCTACGCTCTGTAATAAACACTGCACCAACTCAGTTTGGAAAATTCAGCAGTAGCACATTTATTCTATGTTGTCCCAGTGGTTTGGGCAAGTAAAGAGTCTGAATACTTATGTCAATGTCACATTTCAGTGTTTTCCTTTTACTAATTTTGCAAAAAAGTCAAACATTCTGTTTTTGGCTTGTTTTTATGGGCTGTTGAGTGTAGATGAAGATGAGAGAAAAGGGCCACAATGTAGGAAAATGCACAGAAAGAGCATTTGGTGAGACTTATAGGAAGCTCTGTAGAACATATGAGGATAAACTGTTATTGGTGTGTTGGTGGAAACAGGCATCACTCAATATATAACTTGAAACCACTAATGTTTTTATCAATCTTGCTGTGTTCTGACAGCTTTTGAATTTGTTGAAGTTTGACTTTTTTTTTCTCCACCATCTAAAGCTGCCCAGTCACATTTCAGAACATTAAATTAGAGTTAAATGATATGGAGCTTGCATGAATCATTAACCTGTAGCCTCAGAATTGTTCAAATCCGTGCTACAGAAAATGGACAAGCTGTAATTATCCCCTTTTTGAGCTGCCAGGTTGCATAAGAGATCAAGCTGAGTGTTGAAATGAATTTTATTAAATGAGACTTCCATGTTCTGCTAAACATCTTGTTACTTTACAATCTGTCATTAAAACTCGAAAAGAACTTGCTTTGTTTTTTATAACAGTTATTTATGTTTGCATATTTGTGAAAAAGAAGCAAACTATTGTTTATACATCTGCTGTTTTTACACTTCAGTTTTGTATGTATTGAACAAACAGGAAACAGGTCATGTGTTCAGTTACCGGGCTATGAAGGTGCTGGTTGGGGGCTGTGTTAGCTGGGCTGGCTGTCTTTATGCTATGCTAAGATAACCAGCTGCTCACTGTAGCCCTATATTTGGAAATATGTGAGAGATGTGTCAATCCTTTCATCTAAATCTCCACTAGGAAGAAAGTACTTCCTTAAAACTCAGTTCATCATGATTTTAGGTAGGATGTTTTTCAATTCCTGATAATAGTGATCATGTCAATAGAATTTTAACTCTGGTCAGTAACACATTGCAGTTGAATATTGTGCGCATGAATAAAGTTTTAACTGAATTTGAAAGCCTAATTATCTTTATAATAATTAGTTTATTAAAAATGATCTGACTAAATTTGACTGCAGTTTTCAATACTGATCCCTTTGTCCAGCTGCTTTAAAGCATTTTTAAAATGTATTTGACTGATCTAACCCCAACAATAGAACTCTCGGGTCTCAGCTGTGCTGCTGTTGTATAGCAACAAGACACTGAAATAGAAACAATTTTTTTTCACATTGAAGCATCTCTCTCTCTCTCTCTCTCTCTCTCTCTCTCTCTCTCTCTTGATGAAATGTATGCTGATTGCAAAAGCCTATAGAGAGCAAAGCAGTTGCATCTGATAAACTGTTCATTGTAATCTGTGCCAGGTGGGAAAAAAAAAACATTGCATGAAGACTTCCAGCTGCAGTTTGTGAATCTAGCCCATTTTTAACAGGCTATAAAATAGGTGTCAGGAGGTGTTTGCAGGTTGATGTGGGGGAATGAAGGGGGTGATAGTTCTGCCAGACTTAATGTAAATGAGTGTAATTAGTTAAAGCTAGTTACACTGGATCAATGCCCCATTATGTTGCAAAACACAGTATTTCTGCAAACAAATGAAAGCGGTGCCATGAATGACAAATTACACAACGTGTGCACTTTGCTATATATACTTTGTAGTTTGACATCAGCGCAATACATTGTAGGAGTTGACAAATAATGAGCCACTATGCATGAACAATCAAACTACTGCTGATGTAGAGCAATACTGTTCTGAAACCACTGGATAGTGAGTTTATTAAAAGAGGCAGCTATTTGGTTCTTTTCCATAAATGGTATGAGGTGTTGAAAATATGTCAGTTCCTATGTTGAACCAAAACATCATTTGATGAAACAGTTTCCCTCTGTTTCCCTAAATCCCTCAAAAAATTACACATGGGTCCAAAAACTGTCCTCAATTTTAAACTCAAATTAATAATCAACTTTGGATACCTGAGATGAATTTAAATTCACAGACATTTTCAAAACATGATGAAAAACAACTTTTTTTGATCATATACGGCAACCCAGAGGAACTGAACTCATCCATGTTGTGAAGTTTCTCTGGCAGCACTGAGCTGCTGGAGAAATGTTGAGTTTTAAGAAAGTGTGTGACTGACATCTAGTGGAGGGCACTGATAAAGACAAATACATCTATATTATAGGTGTAGCACAATAGAAAAAATACAACTAAAATAAGAACTCTCCTATTATTGCAAATATAATATAAATAATATAAATAAAAATTATTAAAAGTGCTTTTATTTGAATTATTTTCACTATATAGTGAACTTTGTAAATGTAAACACATACATACTGAACTAGAATATGAATGATATGTAATGAATGTAACGTACGTAAAGACATTGTATTGCACTCGTTAAGATTGTGATGGTTTTGAACACACGGTAGTTAAACTGTTGAGAACTTGGATTACCTGCTATTATCACCACCCTCTCACAGTAAAGCAGTGGTGGAGGCTGTAACTTGACCTTGCCTCTTAATGGCTGTGTGACAATGGTGCCCCGTCCCACTGGCCTGTCTGCCCCTCTGTTGTGTCTATTTATAATGTCCAGACACAGTGCAGAGGTTATTCAGAGGTGCCAGCAAACACAAGGTGACAGGCACAGAGGAACAAAGGGTGAGAATTTTTATTGTTATTGTCCCTGTTGTTGACTTTGGTCACTAAAACTACCTGAATTTCTTTGTCTGTTCAGAACCTTTTGTTGTTGAACTGAACACTTGTACATTAAAGATAGTGTGTTTGTTTTCTTAATCCACTGCATAGTTACTTAGTATATTTATTTTAAGTTTAATTAGATTAAAATCACCCTATGTCATTCATGCGCTCAATGTGAAGGGTACACCTTGTAATTTATATTTATTTATTTATTTATTTGTTTATCTATTTTTGTTTCCTTTTTGGAGTTTGTCTAACTTGCAGATCGATAAGACATTTGTTATCATGAGGCAGCTTTATTTCTAAGTAATTAGTTTCCAAATACAAATGAAAAAATACAAATGTACATTAAACTCTTCTTAAGTGATATATATGTTTTCACAGTTTGAAATCAGAGAGATTGTCACATTACTTGTAGCTTTTAATTGGTAACATTATGAAGAAGATGCTGTTAAACTCCTTGCTATTTTTCTTTTCCTCTCAAGATGAAGAGCAGAAAGTCAGTGGGGCATCATGAGCATTGTGACAAATGTTACAATGTCCACTGTCAGGTCCCGGTGCAGATCTCATGCATGGTGATCAAGTGTCATAAAAACTGTGGCGCCACCCTCCATATGTGTAAGCAAGAGGAGCACCAGCTCCTCTGTCCAAATGAGATGGTCCCCTGCCTCAATGTTAACTATGGCTGCCCTCTCACCATGCAGCGCCACAGGCTGGCCAAACACCTGGAGGTGTGTCCAGCCAGTGTGGTCTGCTGCTCTCAGGAGTGGAACCGCTGGCCTGTTTCTGAGAGTGATCTGACCTTCTATAGAAGCATTTCAATAAACCCTCAAACTGAGCTGCACCTCGATGTTGCTATGGCTCTAAGGGACCAAGAGCTGTTGTTTCGATCCATAAAAATGAAAAACATTTTTCCCGAGCTAATGATGGAGGATCCTGCTCTCCAGGATATCATTGCTGGGGTCAACTGGCCTGCAGAGGAAGCATCATGTTCTTCAGATTATGGTGAATTTACAGAAAATAGCTGTGCGAGGACGGAGGGAAAAGAACTCGGTCAAGAGGAGGGGGATGGTTTTGCAAAGAGTGAGGATATGGATGGCATTCAGGCCTACAGCTCCTGGGAGAAAATATTTGCAAAGGAGATGGGGGGGTGCCAGCAAACAGTTAAAAACCTGTACAAGAAGGAAGAAAAAGGAAAAGAAAAAGAGGAGCAAGAATCATTAAACTGTCAGGAAGAGAATAAAGACTCACACCTGAACCATGAGAGTGCTGTCGCTACTTCGAGCATGGATGGTGCAAGTGGCCTTGCACCATGGCAAGATGGGGTCCTTGAGAAGTTAGGCAAAGAGGCCAACATTGCAGAATATAACATGTATCTGGTGCACCATGGGGCAATGTTGATTAACTTTGGCCAACTTGCAGCTTGTACCCCGAGAGAAAAAGATTTTGTTTATGGGAATCTGGAGCCTATTGAGGTTCAAACTATCCGCTCATTTAATGTCCCTACCAGCTATCGAGCAAAGCGCAGTCACCTGAAGGACCCTGCACAGAAAGCCAAGACCATACACCAGAGTGTAGACACTGCAGATTTGGGCTTGTCGGTTGAAGACCTTCCAAAGTGTGATGAGGTCCACTCCACACTCCTGTGCTCCCTGGAAAAGGAACTGAAAGGACATTTAATCTCAGAGAGTGCAGCTGTAGATGGCCTTTATGTAGATATAGGAACACAAACATACAACTTTTGCTCTGCTCCGTTCAAAACAGATGCATCTCTGGCTGATGTCATATCAGACAAACCTCATGGCCTTTATGTACATGTTGAAGCAGAGTCTGTCACCAGAAGGCATAACAAAACAAGTTCAGCCTTCAGCTACATGTGTGGCCACTTCTTTCGCCGTGACGAATACTGCTCTCATTTCAGGAATGTGCACTCTGACATACAGGCCTCTCTCAGTGGCTGGTTACAACAACGCTGCCCCTTAGCATACCTTGGATGTACTTTCACCCAGACAAGGTTTCAGCCTGCAGGTCACCAAGCTACAATTAAATACTGCCAAGATGCCAGCACTTTTGTCCTACAGCCACAAGTCCCTTCATCCTTGTGTGAAGGTGTAAAAACCTTCAGCCCCCAGAGAAATGGTGAACATAATCTGGATCCGCTGAGCAGGCTGCCCCTGGAGATTCTTCACCACATTGCTGGTTACCTTGACAGTTTTACATTATCTCAGCTGTCCCAGGTCTCCCATCTGATGAGGGAGGTGTGTGCCACATTGTTGCAGGAGAGAGGGATGGTTTCCCTCAAGTGGGAGAAAAAGAGATATTCCCACGGGGGAAGCTCCTGGAGATGTCGAAAGAAAGCAAGTATCCTTCTTTTCTTTTTTTTTTTTTTTAACAGATTTTCTTGTTTTATTTCTGTCAAAAAATGTACATACTGCTTAAATCATCCATCATAATTCATAATTTCTGATAACTGAACCGCAGAGTAAACTTTTAGAATATAATTATATGTATTTATTTTATGAGCGGAAATTCTGTTGATCTCAACCCTGTACTCAGGGAAAGGAAAGTAAACAAGGCCAAACTTCTATATTGGTTCCCCTTTTGTATCTGGCAGCATTTTGCTAACTGTCATTGGAAAATTTCAGCCATTCATACAGCATGACAGCTGCTGCATTGTAAACACTCTCCAGACTCTCCAGCAATATTACAAACTAAATCACAGCCATGTTGGCTGGAGTTAATTGGTTCCCACTGGAGCAGCCACTGGAGATTTGCTACTTTCTGCAACTTTTTTTTTTTTTTTTTTTTTTTTTTTTTTTACATTATTAAGAAACAGCTGCATGTGGGGTCATATGAGGATGTTTGAAAAGAACTTTACTTTCTTCTCTGACTTTTGGTGCCAAAGTCTGGTGACTACACAGCTGAGCTAGGCATCATTTATATGTCTCGTGCTGATTTTGTTCCATATCACACAATTAAAAAAGCAACAGTGGAAGCACTTTTAAAGGGCAAAAGCTGCATAATAATTATTTTATTAATTTTAATTTTCATCTTTTAGCAACACTGGTGCAGTGCTGAAAGATCTGATCATCCTAAAAACAAATTGAATGGTCATAATTACTATATATTTAAGGTGTGATGATTGATTGATTGATTGATTGATTGATTGATTGATTGATTGATTGATTGATTGATTGATTGATTGATTGATTGATTGATTGATTGATGACAACACATGCATTACATTGCCAGTAACTGCATCCATACATGAGGGTAGCAGAGCACATATTGTCACATTAAACACATTGAAAAACCGCAACAAAATAATAACAAATAACAATAATTTTTTTTTATTTTACAAGAACTGTTCTCTTCCTTTTTTACTCAATCTTACTTTTAACAGTTGTTTGAATAGTTATGCATCTCTAAACAAAATTGAATAATTAGATAAGGGAACATTTCCGTACAGATATTGTTGAAAGTTTACAATTTAAAACTTACATCACTACTCACCATTTTTGTTTGCATCACAACATACAAATGAAATCAAAAACGTTGATTACTATATATTCATTCTATGAAATTCACAATACAGATAAGATAATAATAATATAATAATAGATAGATAATAAAAAAAAAGTTCATATATTTTTAAAGCAGAATGAACCTGCAATACAACATTTGAACATATAAACATTATAAATTAGCACATAAACTAATATCTAAATAAACAAAATTAACTGCAAGTGGTTTGCAGGACACATTTGATTATATGTGGGAACTGTCTGTGGATTGAGATCAGTGGGCTGCAGTTTCTTAGATTCTCTCTTATCTTTTTTTTGTCCCCTTGTCTGGATCCGGAAATGACACCTGTTAGAACAGAAGCACACTTGAATGTAATGTTACATTCACACACAAAACCAGACCTTACAATAGATTATGTGCTTGGAAGTTGATTTGCATCAGACACATTCCGTCAACCACCATAAACATCTTGCCCTGGTCTTCATTAAAAGGGTTTAAAAGGAGCATACTGCATCCAGTAAGATCAGCATGTGGATGCTTCGCTTTGGTGAATTCTATGGCTGCTATGTCTCCTCTTTCACTTTTCTTCTCACAGGACCCACTAAAACTCCATTCCCCTCTGAATGCAGAGAGCGTCTGCCATTTTCCCTTCAGCACTTTTGGCATCCTCCTCACTTCTGTTTTTGTGCATTTTCTTTAATTCTTCTGTCTTGTCTTCTTGTCTACATCTCTGAATCTCCACAGTTTCCCTTGGTTGTGCATTTATATAAATATATATATGTATACCAGATATGTTGGCAACATATGTATCCAGCCTCATCATCTTGGTAGATAGGTCTTCTCCCTCACTTGTACTGGATGATAATTTAGTAACAACTGTGCCATTAAAGAGACAAACCAAATTGAGCTTTTAACTCAAAACATACTGCTGAAAACTTGATTAAATGAGACTGGATGGAGACTTATACTGGCTGATCAGTCCATTTGATACAAAACAAAAAAATCAACATTGACAATGACTAAAACATTGATACTGCTTTTAGTCTGGTCCATTTCTTGGGCCTTGGTATTTAAGCAGCCTCCACCTTCAGCCACCTCAAGCCAGGAAAGAGAACTGTGGGTAACTCAAATCCAAAAAAAAAAACAAACAAAAAAAATTCATTAGTGCAACTTATCCAAACTAATAATGAAAGACAACATCCTCATTGGCAGCAATACTTTCTTTTTGTAATTAAATGAGTTAGAACTTGGTGATTTCATAAACCATGTTGTTCAATGACCAGATGATCAAATGTCCAATATTTGATTGTCTGGTCAACTCAAGTTTACTAATCTTTATAAACCTATGTTACATAACCTTAAAAAATTGAAACAAATGCATCATAGGTATGCAACCTATTTCAAAAGGCAACCTGACCACAGTGGCAGCATTACAAGTTTCAGCAGGGCAGTATAACATCGAACATACAATTAAATATCACAAAACAAGTGACAATACACAGTATGAAAGGTCAAATGGAATGTCAAATGGAAATTGAATGACACAAAAACAAATGCTAATATAATGTTGTGGTTTGTTTTTATACTTTGCAACAGCTAGACTTAAACCAGGAATGCTGTGTTTACATCAGACCACTGAGCTAGACCTTAGACCCTGTGGCTTAGACCACTAGACCACAGGGACGCCCATTGGTCTAGTAGTCTGAGCCTTGCAGATGCCCTTGCAGCTGCCTCACTGTTTGGAGATGACCCAAATCCTGATTTAAATGATGAGAAATAAGGTTGAAATTTCAGTTCATACTAGTGACCTCTGAGCTATAACCAATAAAATTTGAAACTTGGATGTAGCTTCATTTATACATGAAATGCCATCAAATGTGTAGGATTCCTTGAAGTACTTGAGAGTAGATGTCATATATATATATATATATATATATATATATATATATATATATA
>CM076657.1:7446878-7722450 GCA_038496675.1 Rachycentron canadum | reverse complement strand
TATATATATATATATATATATATATATATATATATATATATATATATAAACACATATACATATGTCAATTGAGCTAATTTAGAAGAAGAAGACCTTGCAATCCAACACAGCCAATAAACAAACACTAAAATGTTTTGAGGGACTCATGCAAATGTTTTCTGTACCAAGGTGAAAGCAAGTGTTGGATGAAATTAGACAAACAAACTTCAAGTTGGCAGACAGGCTGAAACATTTCTTTATTATGGTTCATAATTCCAAAGTTATTAACCAAAACCTAAAGTTGGGTAGATTATCGCATGGTGACACTTAACTAATGCATTTTTCATACTAGTTTCTGCTGGTGATTTTCCACAAATTCAAAAGTATTTTAAGAAGTTTTGAGATATTCTGTTGTCTAGTAAATAAACAAACCTATATCAGGATTTGGTGGATAAATGGATAGATAAATGTGTACTTTTACGCTTACTATTTCTGTACTGTAGTGATCATGGGACAAAGAGCATGCCGATGATGTCAGTGATGTGGAATGGTCTGAGGCTTCGCTGCCAGTAAACACAGTGCTACCATAACAAGTCAGATGTATGATCATTCATGGAAACACGGGATTGATAACAATGTGTGGGTGACAGCTGGGTATTTGCTCCCCAAGGAAGGGCATCATTTATATACATTTATAATGGTAGAATACAGAAATAACACCATGTCCTGATGTGGGATAAAAATACTGTGATCTAGATTCCATGGGTATTAAACACATTTATCCACATGCACATAAAACTGCAGTACAGACAACAGATACCTTGACAGCAGCCTCCTACACCTACTTCAGCTCTCTGTCTGTGTTTTACAGGTTTGGGAGTTCAGCTCTTTGTTTTCCTCTGTGGACAGATGGAGCTTCAGCAATACTCCTTCCATGTCAGATCACCTGAAAACCTGCTCCTTCTACCAGAGAGAGGAACGCACTGAGCCAGTGGTTTTAGCCTGCCTGGGAGAGGTCAGAGACAAACACAGGGAAGAAAAGCACAAGAGATAATGCTCATGGCCCAAGAGCTCACTGGGCCGACCACAACACCAGCCAGTACCATACAAAGAATCATTCAGACGTGACATGTGTGCACCCACAAAACTACAAAGTGGATAAAGTCTTCACATATACAGCCACAGTGTAGAAAACAAATGGGAATTCAGAGATGTTGTGTGCTGAACCCCTGCAGATAGATACTGTATAAGTGAAGAATTATTATTGTGGCATAAGCTGCAATTTTGTTAAGACCTTTATGTGATTTACGCATCGCCTTTTGTAACATCTCCACATAATTGTTTTGTCTGTAATATACAAAATACTTCCAGGTTGATTCATTTATGCAGTGCTTTTAAAAGTTAATGGATTAATTTAAATAATCCCCCTGAGGACTCTTCAATTTTATATTTAAGTTTTACAAGGGTTTGTATCTTACTCTGAATGAAGTGATGTGCATTTCTTTACCATATTGAGCAGACTAGTATTGTTTATTTTATCTTTCATATTCCATAATTGGAATATTTAAATAAACTGCATCAGATGTTGACTTTTTTTTCTATGTGACAAGACTGACATCTACTGGATAAAAGCTGAAGTGTGGAATGGTATTACACCACACATCATAAAACAAGAATGGTATTTGAATGCTGAGCATGTCATCACATGTCCTATATGTCATAGTTGATTAAATAGAGCAGTGCATGCTTTGTAAGGACACACCAACAACTTACTTTCTTTACTTAGATCTTTGTTAATGAAAATGAGAGGACTGTAATGTATGTGTGTCATTGACATTAAATTTGTATAATAAATCTGACATGCAGTTGGCCTAATTTATTTTTCAGCAGCAGACTCAGAGGAATAAAAGGGACATTAAAAGCTAAAAATGTTCTTTTATTAACCAATGACTTCATGACAGAAAAGGCATACAGGTGACAAATTGTCCACATTAACTACTGCAGCTCAGATGCTTCAGGGTTACGTAGTTTGTTGATCACCTCTGAGAGCATTTTGTTGCACAGGGCAGCGTATGGATTAAGAACCACAGCCTGGTGTCGAGCAAATTCACTTCCAAGTGCAGCTGCTTTCTCAAAGTCTGCTCTGGCTCCATCATCCTGACATGCTAATCTACGTAAAAGGCCTCTTTGCACCAGTGCCTGACAGGCAGTTCGTCCAGTGCTGCTGCTCAGAGAGATGGCTTGGTCCAGGTCCTCCAGCGCTCCTGAGAGGAGAGAAGAGCTGTGTGAGGTAGACATGTCTGGACAGTATGATTTTAATCTTGTAAAGTTTTACAGGGTATTCCATCTAGGTTAAACCTAGATGGTTAAACCTAGGTAATTCATCTAGGTTAAACCTAGATGAATTAGCCTCCGTCAGTCTATTGCAATATTCACTTAGAATATAACTGAATTTTTGTTTCAACTACTTTACCCTTACTTTCAAATGAAGTACTAAAGTTTTAATCACACTTAACAGACTCATTCATCCAAAATGTACCATCGTAATCTTGATACCAGTGCTACTTTCAAGTAATAAATACACATTGGCATTTTAAGGTGAATGCAGTATAAAATAATATTCTTCTACTCCCAAATACAGCAGTGATTCAGCCTATGTGCAGTTCATCTCACATTTTCTATTATTCTAGCATATCATTATAGGGAGTATATTATACATATACTAACAGGCGTGCAGGTGTTTTGTAGACTATTCAGAAGATATTGTCAGTCATGACACCAGGTGACAAATTGAAAAGTGCCACCTAAAGATAGAAACTCCAGTTTTAGAAACAGACAATGCAAGTAAAAGACGTTACAGTATTGAATATGTGGTGTGATTGACGGTGATCTCCTGGGTGTGAGCATAAAAAACCCCACAGCAATACTCACTCACTCCAGAGAGGTCCAAGAGGTTGCATAATCCAAGAAATAAAAAATGTCAATGATTGCGAAAGCAGTGGCAGTAGTTTAATTATTAGATTGAATCTCATACGGGGGAAATTCAAAGCTATCATTTCATGTTGATTTCTTAAATTTCAAAACAGTAAATGAAAAGAATTAGACACAAGGAAAATTTAAACTTTGTGATGATTCTTTACAACCCTGCCAGTTTAGTGAGAGACAGCAGGTAAAAGAAGCTAACACGAGGCTAACCCAGAGCCTGTACACTAACACGGTTGACAAAGAAACAAAGCTCTGATATGGGGCTGTGCAGGCCTTGCAGCACACTGCAGCATCCGTGGAAAGAGTTATTATTGAATTTGTGGCATGTACCTGCTGTGTTCCCCTGCAGCCGCAGGGCCTGTGCCCGGTTGTTATAGGCTGAAGCTCTCTGAGGCAGGATCTGGATTGCCTGGCTGAACAGTTGAAGTGCAGCTTGCAAATCCCCAGCCTCTGCTGCCGAGACACCCCGCATCTCCAACTCTTTCACTTGCTTCAGCAACTCTGTGTCAAAGCCACTGTCTGGCAGGGGGAGATAAACAGGTTGAAAACCACTCAAACTCAATTGACAGGTACCGTGGCAAGGAAAACACAGAACTGTCACCCAGAACTCAACTTGGATTAAAATGTCGTGTTTTTTTAGTCCAGGAATGGAATGCGTTCAAATAAATTCAATATGCTACGAAATGATAAACATAAAAAGCCGTGACATGATGTGTAGAGACACATCAAGTCAGAAGCTCACGCTCACCATCATCAATTAATTCCTCCTCTTGGCTCAGGCCAGGTATGTCTCCAAAGGGGGTGGTGGGGTTGAATATAGCCTGGAGTACAGCTCTGTCATGTGCTGAGGCCATCTTACGATGGAAGCAGAGAAAGATGGCAACAAAAGCAAAGCCATGACACCTAAATTACAGCTGGGTGGAGAATTCTTCCTCCCCTCACTTCTGCCATTTCCACCAGCCAATCAAAGAAGGGGGCGGAAGCAGAGGTGGACTTTGAGATTTGCCTGGGCTGGAACACATCTGTATTTGGTTAACTGAAAAATTCAGGCCATGGATAAGTGCACACTGCAGAGCTGCTGCTACAGAGTGAAAATGTTAGTAGAGCTACACTATTTGATGATTTCTGCTTAGTGCAAAGTGATGATGTTTTTTTACAATGCTGTCCAAACCTCATCAGATTTGTAGTTATTGAGGACTAAAGAAATACAGTGCTGGAAGAAGTATCCGGATGCTTTACTAAATTAAAAGTGGCAATACCATACTTTAAAACAGAAACATATGTAGACTGCAGTACATTTTCATGCATTATTGATTTGTTAGCCCTGATGCATTAAAGTCTAAGCAGCCTTTTAATATTAATCGTAAATGTTCTATGCAGAGCAAATTGTAACTATTGTCACGACTCCTGCCTCGTCCCGCTTTATTTTTTACCACTGTCCCTGTCTCCTGCCACTCTGTATCTGCCCACCAGATGTCCTCAGGCTTCCCTCTTTGTCTCAGTCACCCCTCCCCACACCCACCTCACCTGTTTCCCATTCCCCAATCATCTCACAGTTTATACACCAGCCGTCCTCCTGGGCTCTTTTGTGAGGTTGCTGTCTTGTTCATGATCTGCATGTTGCAGCTGTTGTTCTCTGTGTTTCTCCGTTTCTTCCATTGAACTCATCAAATCTGCCTTGTGAAAATGTACACTATTACACAGTTTAGTAGTGTCATATATATCTAATGACTTCAATTGTATGCAGCCATTTCTATTTAAAATATATGTTCTGCATGTACATTTTTTACTGCCCCTGTAGTCAACTCACACAGGTGTCTGTCATTGCTGGTGGTATTCAGACCTCCTCTACAGTGAGGACATGCACAAACTGCACTTTATGGACTTCATATCTAACATCTCTGTTGGTTTCCTTATTCAGGCAGGACAACCTACTTAGTAATTGTTATTGTTGTTGACAGTTACACATCATCTTCATGTATGATGTTCAAGCGTAGCTGCACCACGTTTGTTCTAGAGGTTGGGCCAGTAATAGATAGGTGAGGGGCAAGTGGAACGGGTAAATATTTTTTTTTATCTATTTACAAGATTGTAATGGGTGAGTAAAACCAGAGGGAGGCAGTAATGTAACAAAATGGAGGCCTTTAAACTGCCGTTAAACCCGAAGTGCAACAAACGCTGTTGCAGTACAGCTGGTTGCCACAGGCGACAGAAGTGAGCACAGTGCTACGGCTAAAATACGGTTTTTGGTCACTATGGTTAATTCCCCCTACATGGTAATTATTGATAGTGATTTTATTTTATTTTTTATTAAGGCTCATAGTTGTGTATAATTCATGGCGCGGCCGTTTGTTTGATAGGCGGGTGGTAGCCACCAGGTGTTTGCTGGACTTTACTTTAGCTAATTAGTCTCTGAACATAACCTGTAGCCTCTCGACGCCTGCTGGAGGATTTTCTCATGCAGGTATGGGACACATGGTTTGCTGTGCGGCTGAATGACTGAAAGATAATGAGGAAGT
Source organism: Rachycentron canadum (assembly GCA_038496675.1). NCBI lineage: Eukaryota > Metazoa > Chordata > Actinopteri > Carangiformes > Rachycentridae > Rachycentron > Rachycentron canadum. The sequence continues at coordinate 7,716,967 of CM076657.1, read as the reverse complement.
CCATCCTCCTACTTTTAAAGGTGAGTGAAATTGTAGTATGTTTGCACCAATTAGCAGGTAGCTACAGGTGTCTGCGCTCATCGTATCTAGCTGTTAGCCGAGCTCCTTAACTAACTAATTAGCATGCTAATTAGCCTTGGGTTAGCCATTGAGCAAGACGCCCTGACGCCATCCCGATGATATTCGCGGAAGCATTTTCTTGCCACAGATATCAAACCGACATAAACCAAAGTATCGGCCCAATTTTTTCATTTGGATCTGTATACATACAGCCTGTAGTATCAACTTCATCTGCCAACCAAAGCTGTTATCATGTGTATGGTGCAGAAAAAAAAAAAAAAAAAAAAAACCAAATCAATTCAATCAAATAAAACTTAGGGTGTCGTTAACTTGAACTTCTATCAGCTCTGGAGCAGCTGAGAAGTTCATCTGCATTTCTCTCTGCGCAGTAGACTTACTGTTGTGAAGTGTATTTACCGTAGTGCTTCACTTGGACAGCAATCCACTAACTTCTCGGGAGAGATTGTGTAACACATGAAATCCACATGTGCCCGGTGTTGTAATATATTGTCTTGTGAAAAAGGGCGATGGGGCAGGTCATCAGCAGTAGTAGTAAATATACCAGGACAAAGTGTTAGCTTTATAGAAGACAGTTGCTTTTATTGGGCAGACCAGTGTAAGGTTAGTGTATTTACTCAACTAACCCTGTATAACATGAGTAAACTGTCCTTTTTACTCCAGTACACTTATTAGACATAGTTATTAACAGCTTTTTAATTGTAAGATTAATAACCAACACAGCAAAAGGTAACATTTACATCACGTTGACTAACTACAGCAGTTAAATACTACTTGAATTTAAATGTAGGGGCCATTTTTTACTTTTAAGTACTATTTGCTGATATGTACTCAAGTATGTTATTATGTCAAGTATGTTGTTGTTATGTTAATCATTTTCTCTGTTGGAAATGACGCAGGCGTCTCCCAGAAGATAATAAGACGAAGTACAAGAGGCTTCATTGTGGAAAAAAATTATTCAAATGCTCGTCTGGACAAAGAAGAAGACTTCTGGTCTTCTGTTTTATGGTCAGATGAAATAAAAATTGAATTGTTTGGCCCCAATGATGTATCCTTCATTTGGTGTAAAAAAGGAGAAGCCTTCAACCCTAAGAACACCATCCCCACTGTCAAACATGGTGGTGGGAACCTAATGCTTTGGGGGTGTTTTTCAGCCAATGGACCAGGGAACCTACACACAGTAAACGGCACCTTGAAAAAAGAGCAATACATCAAGGTTCTCAACAACAACAACATCAAGCAGTCTGCAGAGAAACTTGGCCTTGGGCAGCAGTGGACATTTCAGCACGACAACGACCCAAAACACAAAAACATTAAGGTTTTGCAGTGGCCCAGCCAGAGTCCTGACTTCAATTCAATCCAATTGAGAATCTGTGGAGGGAGCTAAAGATCAGGGTGATGGCAAGGAGACCCTCCAACCTGAAAGAGTTGGCGCTCATCGCTAAAGATGAATGGGCAAAAATACCAGTGGAGACATGCAAAAAACTGGTCAGCAATTATAGGAAGCGTTTGATTGCTGTAATAGCCAATAAAGGGTTTTCTATTGACTATTGAGAAGGATATGAATAATTTTAGACGTGCCACTTTTTGTTAAAATGTAAATAAAAGCTGAGAATTTTTATTTTTTTTTTATTTTCCTCTCCCCCCACAGTGATGCCTCTTGTACATTGTCTTATCTTCTGGGAGACGCCTGTGTCATTTCCAATCAAGAAAACTTGCTGGTTGAGTAAAAGTAACTTTAAGTCAAAATTTGCCAGGGGTATGAATAATTTTGTGTGTGTGTGTGTATATATATGTATATGTAGTAATAGTGGAGTTTTACAGTATGTTACTTTACCAGCAGGTCAGACAGATTTAAAAAAAAAAAAAAAAAAAGAGAAAAATATATACCATTACCAAGTAAGACAAAGAAACTGCTTTTCATTGCAGCCTTTCAAAATAAGGTTGACATATCTGTTAGAAGACTGGCCTTTGGTGAAAACTATGCTGTCTAACCAGTGAGCTGTTGCATTGCTTATGTTAGAATATAAGTTTTATAACTGACTCCTGTCACAGGAGCGACACAGGAGACTTCCAGAAAAACGTGTCCAGAACCTGGCTTCTGTTGTTACTGCTGGCCCGGAGAATGACATGCTTCAATGACTTGATATAGAAAAAGCCTTCTAAAGGTAAGACATGTATTCTATGACCTGCATATGGTGTGACACACTCTGATTTGATGTCTGTAGGAGTTTTTTTTTTTTTTTTTTTTTCTCTCTCTCTCTCTCTCCCTGTTTTCAACTGGCTGCACAATTTGGGATTCGTATTATGGACATGGTATCTATTGTGTGTTCATCTGTGTGACATTTTCTTAAAGTGGTTTACATGGTCAACATATTGTGTGTTGGTGCAATAAGTGTGATTGGTCTTTGACAAACTGCCTGTGTTTAGATGTTACGATGAGAGTGACACCATTCAAGAAGTGGTGGGCTTTTCTCCTGCTGCATACGATGGTTGTCACTACAGTTTTTTTTTTTGTTTTTTTTTTTGTAGTAGACATTTTGCACTTATGCAGATCTATAGTGTGACGATTGCATCATTTAGCATGTCATGGTGTGTTGTAGCTATATGTACAGTGGAAAAACATTTATGCAGTTAACAGTGATTTATATATAGATCCACAGTGCAAACTGCAATACTGGTAAGTTCTGTTAAACCTGAGATAAAACTACTGTCATTTTTTTCTACTATACACCATAAAAATAATAGAAAAGTATTTAATGTAGCTATGGAAGTGATGACTTACTCTGTACAGTGAATGTTTTCTCTGAACGTTAATTTCCCCCCCGGTGAAGTATTGAATAGCTTTATCTCTTCAGACCTCAAATTATTCAGATGTTACCATTTAAGTAGAAAAAATCCCTCTGGTTAAACTGCTCACATCTCATTCTGTGATGAGGGGCCTCAGATGTTGCATTGATTTATCACAAGCCAGAACAGTTGGCTACCACTGGTGTAAAAATTATAGTATCTACACACAGCAAATCGATGGTGCAAGTGACACTATACAGTTTCTGGTGCAAACCACAGTGGTTTTATGATAAGGAGAATCTGTGCAGATTCATGTCAAGACTGTTTTCTTCTGTGCACTTTTGTATACCCTAGTTCATTATCTTCCAGGACTAGTGTCATTAAAGGCGCATGATTTTTAGAAACAAATAATGTACAAATGGCATTTTTATAGCACACAAAATGAAATTAATATTCTGTAAATTTAAAAGGGATGACACAAAGAAAAACCTCAGAAGAACATGCATACAACAGATAAGTTACAGTGGTGCCTCTGAAGGGATCTCCACAGCAGGATGTGTTGTTGCAAGTAACAAAGAGCAGATAACGGTGGTGGTGAACAACAGATATCGCCACAGTGGGAAACTGATAGCAGCCAAAGTAAGTGATATGAATAAAAGCGAGATTGATCAAAACAGTATGATGGAACATGGAAGCATTGGCTTGTTGCAGTTTTCATTGGCTTAGAAAGTAACTGCAAGTATCTCCAGTTTAAGTGTGTTAGTGAGTCACAGAGATGAAAATGGTTCCAGCTCACAGCCTTTTTCAGTTGTTTGCAATTACTGGCAGCAGTGATCTGGAACAAGAGAGAGCTCATGGAGGTACAGGCTTTTGGGACTTTAAAAAGGATGAGGCAGCTCTGATGTTGAAGTATAGTGGCTGAAACACAGAATTTATTACAAAAGGGTCCTCAGTCATAAATTGTCATTTCTGATTAGTTTCATACACTCCCATGTAATCATTTGTCTTTGACATGCTTAAACTAGTATCAACTTAATGCAACATAATTAATGCATATTGTATAGTGTAGTTATAGTATATAGTAATGTGACACTAATACATGTTAATAATGCACAAAGAAGAGGTAAAATTTCTTCACAATAAGGTGTAGAGTGAAGGAAGAGCTTTTGGAGTGGAGTGTGGCTCATTTTCTTTTAAGTATAGTTCAAGTCAGACGGCAGCCAGCCTGTCTGAAGTGACAGATTTTTCCTTTTATAAGAACTGCGATTCATACAGAGGTGTAAAATTACTGGACATTTGACAGTACATCAAATCTTTTAGAAGGAAATCATTTCCTCCCCCAAACAGGACAGCTAATGAGATGCAATGTCAGACTAAACGAATGGAGTGGGGAAGAAATGGCCTCTCAGACTGAATTACAGATGAAATATTATGCTGAATGTTAAAATCTTCATCAATTGATCATCAATCATCAATAAATTATTGTTGTTCATTAACTATTAATTTATTTTTGTTCAAACAAAATAGATTAAAATAAAAATGGTTCATCAAAGCTTGAGGTGATGTCCTTACATTATTATGTAAAACTTAGATACACAGATATTCAACTGACAGTCAGACATAAACTAAGAAAAGTCACTCTCACATCAGTTAATGAAACTAGTGTTAGTTAAATCTATGCTAATGAATCAACTAAAAGACAAACCTTACAAATCGGCATTATACTTGACACTTTGCTAACACTGATATCTATAACCCTGGGCTCCAATAGCCAAACCATACAGTAGTTAAGCCTGTTTCTTCAGTTTGGGTCATGGCCATGGAGTGTAAGTGTGAGTTTTTACACTACTTTAAAATTGCTGAATAAGTTCACACCTGTGGTAAAACCATTTCCTTCATCAAATTTAAGACAGTGCTTTAAAATGGTAAATTTGTTGCACAGTATATATGTAAATTTGACACTTAGGTGACTCATCTTGCAAGTAAATTATAAACCTTAATGACAGCTGCTTGACTAAAGCTGCAGGTTTTAAGTATCTAATTTAAACATCTACTGTTGCACTGCTGCCATTCTGTATTCTGTGGCCATCCCAAGACTTAATTTAGCTGTGAGACGAAAATCTGATCGGGACAAATTACTGCAAGGGTTTAAAAAGGCAATTAAAAACCTTAGACAGTATAGTTATTTGCCTGGATGATAAAAATCCGTGAGGATTAAAAAAGCGTCTTGATTGCTGTGCGGAGAGAAGTTTTCTTTTTTACCACTTGAGAGAGCTCTTGCTGCTTTTATTTCTGCAGGGTCCTCTGTTCCCCATTCACCAAGTCAGCACAGACAGTTTGATCCTGCAGGACTCCCATTTTCCACAGGGTAATAAGAGTTAAAGAGTGAGGGCTAGGCTATCATGTTCACGGTCACTTGGTAAGCAGCAGATTTTCTGCAGAAGCACAGTGTGTCCCCCATGGCCTCCCCTATGGTGCAAAAGTGGAGAAGCAATTGTGTGAGGATTATCAGTCTCCTATTACTGCAAATGTCAGTGCATCAGCACCACTCAGCCTGATTATGTCAATAGGGAAACGCACTGGTCGTGTTTACAGACACCAAAACCAAGAGCTGAGAGCATGGTGTTGCTTCTGCCGCAGGCCAAGTGGGAAATAAAGAGATAATCAAAAAACACTGACCCTCAGTGGTAGAGCTGCTGTAAAACCTAGCACCAGTATAGCAATGAACACACCTTTTTTTGTAGTTCCTCTAAGCAATAATAAAGACAACACAGATTAAATCTGACTGCAACAGCAGATTATAAATAATGGAATAGTATTTAGTGAAGTGCTGGTATTGAGTGAGACAGCAATATCAGTCATTAGCTGTTTAGTTGACAAAACAGACTTTTCTTAACATAAAAGCTCCTGGTGGACTTTTATAAACACACCAGACAGAATTTCTAAATTATCCCTTCAGTCCAAATGAGCAGCAAAACATAAATACATGTTAAAATGAATAAAATTATAAGATCAAAGAGTCTACTGCAGTTGGTCCAAATTTTCCTTTTCTTCTGATTCCCAAATCTCCCATTGCTTCATAATGTCTTGTAAAGAAATGGACTTGGATATCATAATAACCCTGAGAGGCTTTAGCTTTGCTCCACTACTGTCTGTGAATCTGACATCAAAGCCTGCGCTCCTAATCCTTCTGCCCTATGGAGGTAAACAGGGCCCATGTGTCGATACCTGGCCTGTTATGATGACGAAGGACTATCGCGTGCTGTGCGGGGGCTTTCTGAGCTGGATTAAAACAAAGTAATCCGCTCTGTGGAGATGTAGGGGAATAACTGCAGAGGTACCAGAGGTTAAGCAAATAAACAATGTGCTCCTTTTATGGGAAATCTTTAGCAACACTATCTGTGCCACGCTCCCATTACTCCATACTACTTCCTGTCTGCCTTGCAATAAGCATGCAGGGGAAACATTATGATGTCTTTATGTGCAGCTAATCATGGTTAGAGACCCACTTCTAGGCTCTAGCATTAGTCATTTCACCTGTAAATACCACAACCCCACTGGATATCTAGAGGAAGTTGTCTATTATATGCTGGAACATCCCATGTCCACTCCCTCCAATTTGGCCTGAAAACTAAGTATCTACTGTACATTATTTGTTTTATGACATTTTGTGACTTTGTAAACAAGTTTTATAGCACCCCCTATGAAAGAATGTGGAAATGCTTTGTGTGGCTTTGGTTCAGTGAGGCTGAATGTGGCAAGGCTGTCAGGCGCCACTAATGTCTCCCACAATAGGTTATTGCATGTGGTTGGATCCATCATCATAAATCTCTGCAGTTTTACTACAAGCTTGTATTGTTGTTGCAGTTTGGCTTTGCACTGCATACGACCATAGTTTTAATTCAGTAAAATAATGGGATAGTACTTACATTTATTTCTAATAATATGACAGGGCCCTGGTGTGTTTGGCTATAACACAGCAATTTTCCACCCTTGCCTGATGACAGTTCACTGATGTGTCTGCTGTGCTGCTGCCTGCCATCGTGCCATGCTCAGGATTAAGTTGGTTTTAACCCTAAATAAAATAAAATGGGCGCAATAGGATTCTCTCTACCTGCAGTATAGCTCTACATAATTATTAGTATATTGTACTTATATTATTGCATCACAAATATTTGTCAGGTTTTGTGAAAAATGGGTGAAATGGTCGGTTGTGGCCATTTACCCTACGTTATTGGCTCATCTGAAAATTGTCACAAATTTGTGTGCAGTTTATAGTTGGTGAAAATAGTGCGATAAATTTTTTTTTTTTTTTTTTTTTAACTTGGACACTTGAATTAGACTTTGAGGTTTTACACCAACATGATTTGTAGTATGTGATATAATAGCTATGTTTTATTTAAGCTGTCAATACACGGCTCCACTCTAGCTGACTTGCACGAAATATGCATTACTCATACAAGGCACATGTTTGATGATAATTTTTTTTTTTAAACAGTTTAGTTTACCAGCTTTTACCCAATCGGCCACACTCACTTTTAAACAATCAAGAACAATTCAGTATCTGTCTAAAAATGGACGTAAGAGTATTTGTTCTTCACACTGACATTGAATGACGTTACAAGTGTAGAACAAGACATATAACAACCATAAAAACAAAGCTGATTTTTGTCTGCCTCTGAGAATATGACAACAAAAATTTGAATTGGCTTCACAGACACTCAATCGCTCACTCACTCTTCCATCCACGATTAAAACATTGATTGTATCAACTGAAGCACTGAGGAGAGACAAAACGAATAAAGCAAAATAGCAATTTTAGGATTCGGGATTTCAGGACCTGTAACTGTATGTTTTCCCAAAGTAATGTGGTGGACCGTAGCCGGAACTGTCATAATGAACCATGGATGATTTATGGTTTACTTGGGCAAAAACAGAGGGATTTAAGTGGAGCAGGCGGCTTTGTTAGAAGTGTTCTGCCCCTTCTTACAGGCTGATAGAAAACAACACACTGAAACTTTTGAACAAAACTAAAACTAGTGAGCTGAGCCACTCTTATAGATTTCCCCAGGCTAATGTACATTTCAGGCCTGTTGGGAATGTTTTGCAGATGTTGAGTGAAATTTGATTGTGGGTTTGGAGAGATGGTGTGGGCAGGGAAGGGTGGTCGAACACAGCATCTGTGTTGCTACTCAAAATCAATCTAGTGTTGCCGTACAATTCAATGGTGCAATCTATAATCTTGCGTGTAATGCCACCCCATCGTGGCAGTATGTGTCTGAGACCACTTTCCCATTCAGATAAATGGGAAAGTGGTCTCAGACTAATGGGAAAGTGGTCTCGGATTTTTCGACTCCACTGCACGTGCAGTATATATGGTTAAAGACATTACCATTCATCAATTTCCATTCATTTTCAATCAATTTTTTTCTTATCTGCAGTTGCAGGGGCTAGAGTCTATCCCAGCATGCCTTGTCAGCGTGCTTCCTGAGCAGGCTGTTACACCTTAAGAAACAATATTCTCACTCACATCAATATCAAACACTGTATATGCAATTTAAAAGTTCGCTTTAAGTGAATAGGTTATGAGAGTAAAGTTTCTAGTGCTGACTGAGTGACTCACTTAATTAATCCTGTTAGGGAAATTATCATTTTACAGCCGACTGGGGTTAAAAGTTAAAAAAAAAAAAAAAAAACACAACTGAAGAATTGTTGGTGTGTAAAGCCAGATAATGAATAACAGAATATAATCTCTCTACAGTATATGAATCAGAAACAGCAGGTTGGAGTGCAATAAGAACTGTGCAAAATGACACTAATGAATGCAGTAAAGAAAAATATAGACTGTGTACAGATGGTAGTGCAGCAGTGCGCTCACCTGTCACATATAGGTGTGCTATTGTAACTGTTATATAGTATGCTTGGGTGTTGCACAGATTATTATAAAAGAAAAATGCTGTGAATGTCAAAGATACATTCATTTTCAGTTCAAAGTCTAAACCAGCAGCTGTTTGTGAAGAAAAACAACATGGCTGAGACATGGAGCCATGCCATGATCTGAACACAGGGCCTGCTGCCAACACTATTGTGCAAAAATCCTATAGCTGGGCAAAGTTTTCACTATACTTTGCTCTTGGTGCAATAATGCAGCACCTGCACGCATCAGTCTACTGCAGCTCCTGCTGCATGAAAAGGGACTGCACTGCTGAGCCATGACATTCAGTTCAAACTAATACTGGCCCTTCCTGATGAAGCCAAAGTAGCTGAAAGGCAACTAAAGAAAACCCTCTAAAGTCGTCCTCTGGGGAGCAGAGATATGCCACCATTTTTTTCAAAAGTCACTGCCCTGCTCAAATAAGTGAGAACAACAGCCAGAGCACTTGGCTTTAGCTTCTTCTGAGCACCAAAGAGGAGTGTGTTCTGCTCAGAAGCTACACTCTCTTTGGCAACACTTACCCTATTTAAGTTGTTAAAATCGATCCCAGGCGACACACCTGTGTGTGGAACTCGCAGGCGATTATACAGTATATCATAGTTAGAAGAAGTGTCTCAGAGAAATCTCATTACAATTTATCCATGAAAGAATAGGGAGGAAATGATAGATGAACAAATAATGCACACATTCACTTTTAGGCTAAAATGACGCTTTATCTTTTTTTAACTATAATATTGTTGATATATTTTTTCTTTATGGTGGATTATCTGTTTTGTTGCATTTATATTTTTGTATTGAGCACTAGAATTAAAATACCAGCTGCATCCTATTTATGAGGCAGATGCATTTTTGCTATTGAATTGAATTTATGAATTCCTGTATAATGCTGGTATTATTCTTTTCCCACCGCACTGACAGCACATACGCATACAGCTATTCAATCAGTATTATTCCTCTGCTCATCTGACAGCTCTGTCTGGGTTTATAAGCATGAGTAAGAGTCTCCCACTGTGCTCCAAGGACTAGCTGACATTTTGGATAGTATTGAGGGTATCTTTGGTAGAAAGAGTAACATTTGCTGGTGCAGAACTCGAGGCACACTGAAACAGCTTAAGCAGCTACAGAGCAATTGAATATTCCGCCATCTCATGAGTTCTTGTTTGAATGAAGTAATAGTGCCGACACACATAATTGTGTCTTACACATGACAGATTAGAATCAGTAAACAGATAGATAATCAAATACAAACAATTTAACGCCAATTATTATCTACAAAGTGCTACATCATATATGTAGTATCTGGAAAAGAAATATAAAATGCTCTCCCACTTGCATTTTTTTTTCCCCAGGAAAGCACACATCCACCTACCATCACATTTCTCATGCATTTTTTAGAGTCAACTGTTCTCATGCCAGGATGCACTTGAGGAGGCCTATCTGGTCTTTGTGAGAAGCCATCTGCATGTCTTTAAAGTCCTCTATTAGAAAGTTAAATGAGCACATGAATATCCCTGGAGATCGTTTACCTGCATTGGATAGAAAATAAGATTTTTATGGTGGAGTAGACATTACAGTGCAGCCACAAAGTAGAATGGATAGCCTTGGTCCAAAGCTTATTTAACACTTGATGTCATGCGGCTACATCATTTGTGCAGGCGGGATAACTCATTTGGAAAATGAAAAGTCCCTCGGAGTGATGTGCAAGATCTAATCGCCCGCAATATTGTATGGTTTGTAGATTACTTCTTGTCAGCCAGTTCACCGGGTGCAAAAATGGTTGGTTAATGTGTCAGACTGGATTGTCTGAAGGACTAAGTATGGCTGTATAAGAGTCTGAAATTTGTTTTGCACAAAGAAACTTTCCATTACAAGCAGATATTGTTCACTTTCCATCTTATCTATGGAAATGTCAAAAAGCCTGCAAGAAGTACAAAATATAGGAAAAAGTAGCAACTGTGAAACAGATGATATTCATTGCTGTTCACAACACAGGATACTAGATTACATACAAACCCCTCAATGAGCATATGTGTTGATGCAGTTATGCATATTGACCAAAGGATGGAGCCCAAAGACAGAGCTTTCCAGCTCTGCTGCTGGTCACTTCAAGGGATTCAATCTGTGAGGTTCATGCATGGAGACTGAATAAAACATGATGCTTTTCTTATGCCCTCAGCAATACAACAACATCAAGACTTCATTTCATCGCTGTCTGGCCAAAGTTGCATTTGATTATGTTCTTTTTATTTTAGTATTCAACAGTTTTGAGGGCTTATCACTTAGAGCAAAGTCTAAGATTCTGCTGTGGTAACTGAGAGCTTCAAGGCAGTTTCCATTAATATAGGTCAACAAGGTATTAATAGAAACAACAAGGAAAAACATTTATGGCAAATTTACTGTTTTTTTTTTTTGTTGTTTTTTTTCTTCTTTGGTGACTCAACACATTTATATCTGGAGGCAGCAGCATTTTCATCTGGCTCAGTTCTTTCTGAAGCTGTCTGCCCACTCACAGCTCCCATGTAAATACAGTTGTTTGTTATGAGCTATGGCTCCAGCTAAAGGTTGGAGGCACTGACCTCAGTCCAGCTCTAATTAATCAACAGAACGGCGCAAAGTCCTACACCATTAACCTTACAGGAATGTGAGGTTCAGAGATGACACAGGTCAGACCTGCGAAATGAAGCTACTGATTTCATGAACTTAGTCCTTGCTGGTGGTCTCAGTTTAACTGTTACATCAGCATTAATCTATACATATTACACCAGATTGACAGCAGTGTAGTCTGTTTACAGCAAGACTTTTTTTTTTTTTTTAAATGATCATGTTGTGTTGAAGACTTGAAACTAGAGACTGAGACCATAAACTCGTTAGGAAAATGTTTACTAAGCTAATAAACCAAGTGAGAATTAGAACCATTTTCACATAGACCTCTATACAACCTGACTTCTTTTTCAACCAGAGTCGCCGCTCCTTCGTGGTCATTAGACACAATGCAGGTTTAAGGCTCTTATGCATTAGCTTCACTTCACACAGGCCCAGAGGTTACATCCATTCTTATATACGGTCTATGGTCGGTACACAAAGGACTTCCATTATGAGGGTCATTGTCCTTGGAACTATGACCATTTCCACTAAGGTACTATCTCCAGCTTGTGGTAGTTAGATAGTTGTGGATTGTGGTACTGAGGTGCTCCTAAGTGAATTAAAGAAATACAAAATGAAATCTCCTGCAAAACTATGCCATTGTCATTTCAGGAAGTGTAGACATCCCTTTGATATTCTCCATTGCTTGTGTGTGTTGAAGGTGATGTTATGATAACTTCTAGAAGAAGTACATGGTACCATATTTGTTGATGTGTGTGGGGCATGTTCTTCTCTTGGAGTTGATATGCATACATAGATTAATACATTTGTACACAACAAAGTATATCTGTTATGTGACAGAGAGTCTATTGATGGATGTCTAAACTCCTACCAAAGTCTCCCTTAAAAATGCTGCTGGTGTGAATTACTCAGAAAGGAGGTTGTGGTAGATTGTTGGATGTCCTGTCTCCTACCAATACTCAACTGTGGTTTCTTTTAACCATGACCAGAATTTTTCTCCGCCCTCAACCAAGTAGTTTGGCCTAACCAGAATTTTTTGACCTTCACCACTTTTCCCAACATTTCAGTTGTAATTTGGCATTTTCGTTTTGTTAAATGGGCTTTGCCAGGTCAGCAGAATGCTCATTTGAGTCATTTGTAAATGTCCTCACAAATGATCTTTGTCATTTAGATGTGAACAAATGTTTGTTATTGAATTACATTTATTATCCAGGATTATCTTGCAAATGGCTGCACATGATGAAAGGGTTGAGAGGTTCGCTGTCTTTCCCTTGAGCACCTGGACGGCCATTGTGGATAAAGGAAAGATGTTTTTTAATTCACTTTCCAATCTGCTTCTGAATTCAAACCATACCCCTTTCACAGTCACAAGTCCACAAGTCTACTTTTCAAAGGTCAGAGAATCTCTGGGAGAAATAACCATCTGTTTCACAGTTGTCTTTTGGGGATGTAGAGAGAGAGAAAATACAACTTGCCATGTGCAAAGGAGAAAAAACTACACTGTCAGGGGCAAAAAAACTAAAAAAAAAGCTCATGCACAACTTCAGTTGTTGATAATGAGAAAACAGTTTTCCATCTTTGGCAATGTGTGCTTATCTTTTGCAGCGTAATCGTCGCTGATTTTAAATTTACTTCATGGAAACACTGTATCAAGTAATCATATGTTGTGGCAAAATGTGGGAGCAGATGGTAATTTCTACTGGAGATTGCCAGAAATTAATCTGACGACAAATGTTGAACACAATATTGATAAAGGGATATAATAGACAGAGGGAGAAGCATGGTGTTTTTTGAATTTCACACTGATACTTTTTCTTCAACTTATTGTAATTATTATTATTATTTTTTTTTTTTAGTCAATACATGTGCCGCAGACCTAATTGAGATTCAGTTTCCAATATTGAAATACATGATCTAATACTCATAGTTTTCTCTGGTTGGGTAAAGGTGTTCATTCACCACTAGCTTGCTTGAATTTATATTGTAGTTATCCGGTGGGCCCTTGGGTTCAGTATTTGCAGAAATAGGCAACTGTTACCATAACGTTACTTGTTAAGTCACTGTTGTATAATTATGATACAGGCTTCAGTGTAAACAAAGTAGAAAACCAATTATAATACCTGATGGATGACGGTCTGATGCTCCCTGATACACGTGTTTGACTGTAAACCATATGCATAGATACACTGAACCATATACAGCGCTGCTTGAAAGTTTGGGAACCCTCCAGACATGGTCACTGTTTTTGTAAAAAACATTAAAATAACCTTATTACACATACATCCAAATTCCAATTTGTAAAGCACACCTTCTAAATAATTTGTTTATTTCACAAAAACTGAAAATTTAACATGTGCAAAAGTATGTGAACCCTTGTATTAATAGCTTCTGGCTCCTTCTTTTGCAGCCATTACTTCAACCAAACGTCTTCTGTAACCACTGACCAGTCTCTCACATCTGCTTATGGGGATTTTTACCCACTCCTCCTTGCTGAACTCAGCCAGTTGAGAGGGGTTGGAGGGACATCTGGTATGTACCAACTTCTTCAGGTCTCGCCACAACATTTCAATTGGATTAAGGTCCGGACATTGACTGGGCCAATCCAGAGTACAAATCCTCTTTCTCTGACGCCATTCCTTTGTAGTTTTGCTGGAAAGTTTTGGGTCATTTTCTTGTTGTATAATCCATTTTCGTCCCAGCTTCAACTCCCTGACTGATGGCAGGAGATTCTGGTCAAGAATTTGTTGATATGCCGGAGAATTCATGGTTCCTTGGATAATATGGAGTCGTCCAGAAGCAGAAAAGCAGCCCCAGACCTTCACATTTCCACCACCATGCTTCACTGTTGGGAGGAGGTTCTTTTCTTCATATGCAGTGTTGGCTTTTCTCCAAACATGTTGGTTTTGATTGTGACCAAATAATTCTATTTTGGACTCGTCCAGAGAATGGACGTCCAGAAGGCCTCTGGTTTGTCCAAGTGCTCTCTGGCAAAGTTGAAATGGGCAGCTTTGTACTTTTTTTGAGAGCAGAGGCTTCCTTCTATCAACCCTCCCATGAATGTCATGGCTATTAAATTTTTGTCTTATTGTAGACGCATGCACATTTGTCCCAGATGCTACCAGAGAGGTCTGCAACTCTCTAGAGGTGATGTGTGGGTTGCCCTTTACCTGATTTATTATTTTTCTGATGCTACTGGGTGATAGTTTTGATGGGTGTCCACTTCTAGGCAGAGTTGCTGTCATGTTGAAGGTCCTCCATTTGTAAATTATGTCTTACAGTGGATGGATGGAGCTGGAATTTTTTGGAGATGGTCTTGTAGCCCTCCACAGACTGATGGGCTGTCACGACCCTCTTCTTCATGTCCTCAGATATCTCCTTTGCTCTGGGCATTGTTGATTTGTATGGGACCACAGTGGTTTGGTTGGTTTCCTCTCTCTTTTAATTAGTACTTTCCAAGGATGTCTCATTTCATTGGTCTGTTTAAATGATAAATTCAGCACCCACGTTTCACCTGAGTCTGTTACCTGCTTGACTTCACCAATGCAGCTGGGGGTTCACTTACTTTTGCACATATACTAATTCTATGTTTCATGTAGTTTTTGGGCTACTTAAACAAGTCCCACTAAACAAGTACATGCAATTGAAGTGTAGACATAACATATATGACATTCCATACATAAAAACTGGTGATAATAAAATAAGAAAATCATGGTAAAACAGAAACATCTAAACTGCTCAAGGGGTTCACATACTTTCAAGCAGAACAGTATAGAGATACACAGACAACTGAACACACCTAAAGTTAAAAACAACACAGTATAACTGTCTGGCACAGCGGCCAAATAACCAAGTTCAGTCACACACCTGCAGGAGCACGTCCCATCCTTCAGGGTCGCAGAAACAGCAGGATAGAATTTGTGCCGATATGCACAATAAACCGAAACGAGCAACACAGCAGGGACAAAGACTGCAAATGTCATGACTGCACGTCAGCACTAAAATTATTTCACTGTTCCATTTAGTCATTTCTGTTTCAGGGAGAGCATGAAGAAGGTTCAGTCTGTGTCACTGCTGATGCTCTGATGCCAGGTTTTATCTTTCTGACACTAAAGTACAATGAATCACAGTGGTTTGTCATGGAGGGTGACTAAGGCCTGTAGCACAATGTTCATCTCAGTTTGGTCCCCGCTGGGACCTAACTGTATTCTATATTATCAAGTAGGCTATTACCACTGTTGGTAGATTGATTTACAGCTGAATTAGCATTGACATCCATCTTAATATGTGACGGGGAGAATAGCTTTATGCAGCACAGGGTCGTCTAAACAAACATAAAAAATTGTTGACGACGGGTGTTAATTTAGATTTGACCCCAATGGTGTTTTTGAAGCTCTTCAATTGGGTGGGCCCAGCCTCACCCATTAGGCCCGCCAGTGGCTATGCATATGCCACTTATAAAACTGTAGGTATAATCCATGTGAACAGAGGAACATTTGTTGACTTGTTGCAATGGACACAACTTTCAAGTTATAAGTAAACAAACAATCAAATTGTCCCCAGAGCGGTTTTATTCATCGCTCATCCCAGCAGGTTGGCAATGTTGTTGGTGGGATGAGATAATCTCTGATGGTCTCCTACTCTGCTGAGTGACAGGTCTCATCTGCAGGGGATGTCACCTAATGTGACAGGAGGTGACACCCTGGAACTAATTTATTCTGCTCTTAAGGGAAATTCCATTTCTCCTCTGCCTGTTGCACACGGCAATAGTACATATCATGTAGTTAGCAAATTATAAGACGTCTTATCGGCTGACCAGCGTGAGAAATGAAGTGTTGCTCCCCATGTATTGAATTCATCTTCTTGGTGCAGCAATTATTTCAGTGTAACAAAAATCCGAAAGTGAAACTTTGAATAAAGTATGAGGTAGTCGGTTTATTCTCTCAGCAACTGCAAGCAGGGGCTGATGGCAAAACAGGTAAGCACGTGAATAAATGGATGTCACTTTAATAAATGTATCAGACTGTGAAATCAATTATAATTGATCCCCCATTTATGAAACTTGGCAGGGACATTTATTAAGCCTCTGAGGGTTTGGGGTTTGATTAAATGGGCCGAGCTGCTGGGTCTGGTTGTTTTCATGTCAAAACAACACTTAGTTTTGTAAAGTGCTTTAATAGTGTGTCAGGTAACATTTATTTGCCAGTTGTGTCTTGTCAGTTTGACGACAGGTGGTGTCTTCTGTGTGCAGGGTATAAAACAGTGTTGGTATTCTTCACAATCTGAAGTGCTGAAACATTGTTTGAGCTAATTATGAGAAAAATACATAAATGAGAATTAATTACCTATGGAATATGACACATTGTACTCACACATTGCAGCTACATATGCGCATTTTGAATTACAAACAGATCGAACCTCTTGTCGGTTGTTGTGACACCACAGCCTGAAGCTAATTTATTGTCACTACTCCTGTAACTTGTCCCACATGGGTGACATTTTAGATATGCGACTCAGCAGCCTTTAGTCAGCTCAGCCAATCGGAGGTAAAATATTGACACAACAAACAGGCCAAGCTGGTGGTGTAGCAGCCAGTTATGGGCGACTAGGTTATTTTGTTAGAAGCATTATTTGTTATTATTTAACTCCAGACTGGATCAAATGTGTTTTCTGTTCTTAAACTTCAAAAAAATTACAGTCAACATGAGCAATGACTTGGCTTTTAGTGGCATTAGATTTGCATTAGTGCATTAGATTGCATTTGGGTCTCTCTCCCTTCCTCTCTCCCACATAAACACAGACAGACACACAGAGACACTCAAACACACACACTACCTACAATTCAATTTTGGTAATCAGATTTATTTTCACCATAGACAATGCTGTTTCCGCCAGAAGCCAATGTTGGAACCTTTCATCAACATCTTGACACAATCACAAGTCAGATGTCTAATTTACATTTGTCCACATGCCACTGTGCTAATTAAAGATTTAAATCCGTTTGGATGGTGAACACAAATCAATAGTTCTTCTTTTTAGACACTTTAGTGGAGTCATCAGTTGGAAAGTTTAGCACATAAGTTGGTCTAAGAAGCTGCTCTTGGCCTGAAACCTACAGTAACTTAGACTCACTCCATTTGAAAACAGCTTCACTTTTCCCTGTGATTTCTCTGTTACACATGCACTCTGCATGACGCAATAGAAATGATGAAAGGGGTAATTTATTTCCACTCTCTTTCACTTTAATCGTTAGTGAATGTGTTGTAATGACAACATCTCTGTAATTATGGCATCACTGACTGTGGCATGAAAAATGTCAGATGCAGACTTGAAAATTAAAGTAATGAATTTAAGTGGCAGTGTTCTTTGATTAATTCATTCATTTATTCATTTTCTTTGCATCTTTCTTTAGCAACATCTTTTTAATATTAGGGTATTTTAATTGTTGACATTAAGCAAAACTGATACCATTGAGGAAAGCTGTAAATACCCATTAGCATAATATTTTCATCACATAATGATTTTGAGGTTGTAAAGTCTTTTATTTTTTTTAAAGCACCTTGAGAAATATAAAGGTGCAAATAAGTTTACTGACTGGACAAATGTTGAAATATTGGTGGGGAAGCAGGTGATTTTTCATGCCTGTGCACCAGCAAAAGCTGTAGCCAGAGGCATTAACACAAAGACACACTGGATGCACCATGTGTGCATGGCAATGTCTTGGTTTTTAATTTCAGCAGCCACATTAATGAGTTAGAGCGGACTCACTGCCTGCGTGAGACGCGTGTGACAGGTGGGTCTTGTGTTAGCAGCCATATGATATACAGATTCGGTGTCATGCCTTTTTTTTTTTTTTTTTTTCCCCCCCACACATGCAGCACACATCTCGTCCTGTTATACGGTGATTTTTATTTCATACTTGCAATGTTACACAAAAGAGACACTTTCCACTATACTCTCTGGCACAAAAGTTTCCTTTGACTCAAGGATGAACATATGAGAATTTTTGTGGTCAAAAGTCATTGTAACCTCACATATAGCCACAATTCATCACCTAATTATGACAAGCTTTCACACAAATGGGATAATGAGTGACGACTTTTTAAATCTAAAATGTCAAAGGTCAACTTGCTAATTTTCTGCAAAAACATTTTTACCTTTTATTAAATTCCCTTGCAGTCGTCTCTTCATATATACAATATTTTCCAAAAGTCTTAGGCCACCGTTAGATTTGTATCATTAATTCTGTCTTGTTATTAGAATTCAACCAGAAAATACAGGAAATGTGTAGTAGTATTTTAAAAAAAAAAAACAAAAAAAAAAAACAGCAATAGCAGGAACCTGGCTCTGAAACCTAAATGGAAAGGAGCCATAATTAATGTCATTGTTAACACTTGTATTTGTATTTGACTATTTCATGTCAACATGATGCTGTGAAAAAGGTCCATTACACCAAGTTTGTGCAGGACATGACTGAGCATTACATGCACAAGCTGCTAATATGTATCAGACCAACTTTCTGTCACATTGTTCCATTCAAAATACCAAAGATCACAGGAGCTGAGTTGATTCTTCTACACATTGAAGAAGCTTGATCAGGAATGAGCTTTGTAGAAGGGCAGCAGCCAAGAAACCACTTTTTCAGAAGGGGAAAAGAATAAAAAGGCTAAGATATGTTAAAGCTCACAAAGATTGGAATGAAGATCAGTGGAAAAGAGTATTATGGAAGAACGAATCCAATTTGGGTCCAATTGTGGACAGTATGTGAGAAAAAGAGTTGGAGATGAAGAATAGTCGTGGCCTTCACTGAAACATGGTGGAGGCTCCGTCCTGGTTTGCGGCTGCATTTCAGCCAGTGGTGTTGGTGATATTGTCTGAATTGATGGGATCATGACGATGAAGAGTACAGACAGGTTTTAATTCATCATGTCATTCCTTCTGCA
Source organism: Rachycentron canadum (assembly GCA_038496675.1). NCBI lineage: Eukaryota > Metazoa > Chordata > Actinopteri > Carangiformes > Rachycentridae > Rachycentron > Rachycentron canadum. Next base: position 7,697,620 of record CM076657.1, on the reverse strand, counting down.
AAGAGTCTGATTGGGAATGGTTTTATTTTTCAGCATGATAATGAGCTCAAGCTCACTGCTAATGCAGTGAAAGGACTGGCCTCCAGACCTTAATATTATAGAGGCAGTATGGGATCACCTGGACAGAGAAAGAAATAAAGGACAGACTAAATCTAAGGAAGAACTCTGGGAGGTGCTGGAAGAACCTGGTATAATATATCAGAGGATGACTTCAGAAAACTTCAGGACAGTCTCCCCAAAGGAGTTCAAGATGTGCTTAGTAGCAAGGGGCGTCACACTAAATACTGACTTTTACCTATGAAGCTATTATGTCCTAATTTTTTTTTTTTTTGTGAACATATTTTCTGATTGTATCATAATAAAGAGACTAAAAATAAATATAAATGGTCATTAAACCTTTGCTAAAACAACAAAGCTAGTGGTGACCTTTGCACAGTACTGTACATTAATTATGAGTGTGGACAGAAGTGGTTATAAACTGTAAACTGACTGGCTGGTGTAGGTGTACAAGCTGCTAATTCTCATCGTGAGACTTTTTAATGCAATGCCTTAAAGCCTATAAGGCCTCCAGGCTGCACTGCAGATCATTTTATGTCAAGTATGTGTCCAGCAGTTAGTGTTAAGGCTAATGGATTTCATATTGTGTCCCTCTCACCTGGGAATTGTCTCACTTCAGCTCTGCTCTCAGATACAGTTTCAGTTTCAGCTGTTTGCCCTTTTAGACTCCCAGCGCCTGCTGCCACTATTATTTGATCTCTTCACCACGTTAAAATATAGACAATGTGTATGGGATCTGTACGACCTCAGCACCTGCAGTTATGCATTGATTTGGATCATATTGTGGTTGTGTCTCAGGTCTTTGCGCCAAAATAACAGAGTGCTGTAATAAATTTGTACTTCAACACCCTGAGCAGAAAATTGTAGCCTGTAATGCTACAATGGTTTAATATAAAAAAATATCCAACAAATGTCAACAAAAGTTGAAAAAGCAAAGTGACTGTTACATTTTAGATGTCAAGATGTCCTGCTCCTTGCACTTCAGAATGAATAAATATTTTAGTCTTGCCACTTAAGTTCATCTGGTTTCCTGTTCTGGATTTTATCCTTTTGGAAGATTTCCAAATATAAATACAATCAATATTGATTCATTCTTCAATTCTTACCAGCCTGACAAATACATTTTTATATTTGGGGCAAAATAGAAACCATTGCTCCATTATTTGTCATATTGTAAGAGCATAGGTCTCGTAGTTTTGTGTTCATTGTGGTCGTGATCTCATAATTACAGTTCTATGGGTGCATTGCTATATGCTGTGGTTTTGCAGTGTCTAATTTAACTCTGTAAACTTCTGTCTTCTATTGTATCAAATAAATATTCCCTTATTCCCCAAATCTGCCCTTGGTGTTTCTGCAGTTGCTTCATAAAATCTCTGCCAGTTTAGTCTCTGATGAGCAGCGTTGGCTTTAAAGCCTGATGGCAGTCCTAGGTTTGAGTTAAGCAGCAGCTTCTGGTTTCCTACTTTGTAAATCGCAACTAAACTCGTCTGTTATAGGCAAAGTGAATAACGGCAAGATTCAAAAATCAACCCCATCCCCAATGCTGGCTGCAAATTTAAAATAAACTTTGTTTGAATTGAGGTGACTCTGCAGTGGTCAATAAAGTGAAGCAGCTCTTTAGCTGTTGAACTGGTGTAGATAAAAACAGCAAAATATTTCAGTTGATTCTCAGGACTTTTTAATGTTGACTTCACTTTATCAGTTGGAAGAGATAAGGGTCCAGCATTAAAAAAAAAAAAAAATGAAATGTGTCACTGTCTTACTGCTGTTGCTGTAGTTTTTATACTTTGCCCTCTAAAAGTTTTGGTGAATGCCAAAAACTGTCAAGAGAAATCATGGCGCTTGTGCCAACCACAAAACCATTACTCATGATAAATGATATTCACATCACATTCTGCACTCACAGGCTGTAGCTCACCCTCTAACACATACTTGTTAAGACTTTGAAGAATATATCTTATAAAAATATCTCTAACTCGTGTTCAGGGTTTCCTATACTTTTATGTGTCAAAGATGCCCAAGTGGAAACATTTTAGATCAAGAGCCATGAATGATTTTTTTTTTTTCTCTCTTTGGTTCTTTTTTTAGGTCAGAGCAAATCAAACTCTCTCAGAACACATTATTGAAAGCTCCTGAACTTTTATCTGTTGTTTTCGGTTGTCTGGTTTCAGCAGGTACATCTTGTTTTCAAATTATGCACCTCTTATTTGAGGCACAACACACTATTCAGGTTTTAGAGATGACAATCGAACTTGAACAGGATCCCTATAAGAACAAGAACAACAGACATCGACTTACTTTGTCCATGTCCTTGTCAGTGACATTAGCTTCCTTGTCACATTAGCTTGAGAACCACTGCTTATATACGGTGGTCATCTGTGAAATTCACTGGAAGAACTACAGAATGTCAACAGTTCAGTGGGAAAATATCTGGAAAGCTACCACTACTGGCCGTTATTGCAGTGATGGCTTGTGTGTGTGTGTGTGTGAGTGAGAGTAACAGGGCTAAGCTTTCCCATATCCTTTTCAAAAAGATGATAAAATTGTTGATAAAAAAACAAAAACATTACATTTTTTTGTTATTGGTGGAAACTAGAGCAGCAACAGCAAGAAATCACTAGAAAAACAAGATATATTTGAATTGGCTTTTCTTTTCTTTTTTTTTTTTACAGCCCGAACACAGTGGCATCAACTTCCATTCAATGTTATAGTGTCCCAGTGTTAATTTACTGATCACTGATCATTTGGGCTAGATTCATTGAACCAATGACAGCCTACAGAGAGTATTTAGAGTGAGGTGCTTCTATAGCTCCAGCTAGACTGGAAAAGTGAGCGAGGTGTTGGCATGAAGTGGATTATTTATTTATTTTCTCATCTCATCTCATTTTCTCCAATGTCTTCGGAGGGAAAAATTGGAAATGATGAGACTGGGGACATGTCTGAACAAAGTTCAAATAACACATAAGGACAAATGAGAAAATCTTACATTTTCAGTAACTTGGTTTCAATTAAAGGACTGGCCAACATCAAGCGTGGCTAACACCAGAGACACACAGCAACACAACAGAGACACAGCCAGTTTGAAGACGTGTATTTCCCCAGCAGATCAGCAACAGCAGCCGCGATGCAGACGCCACACATCCAGTGTAAGAATTCAGTTTTCTGTTTCTCATGCTGCTTTTTGCAGGAGATATGGGTTGAACCCAATAAGTAATTGTAAACTTGAAACATTGATTCAACAAAATTAGGAAACATGAGTGTAACACATGCCCCAATGGAAATTGTATAAAGCTTTTCAATGCTGGATGAAGTTAATATTTTGTTGCAGAGTGCGGTTGCTGCTTTAACATGGAAGCTGTTGATGCTCAAGCATTAACTATTAATGAGTATTATGCATTTGTTAGCCCACCCATGCAATATCACCACCAGCCATCACTGAGTTACTGATGGATAAGATCCAATATCAACACTGCAATTCAGCCTTTTAAAAGGAGACATACACTGTTTGTATCATGTTTAATTTAGCTGCTCCAAATATGTAATGCAGCAAAAGTAGGCAGGGATAATGCATTGATTGATTAATGGATTATCAGACACAATCAAAGAAAAATCCAAGGGATGATAAAGTGAAAAACATATTTTCAACACGGTCCCAAGATTTCTAACAAGTAGGTATTTAACATAACTAGACAATGCGGTTAAAAAAAATAAAATAAAATAAAAAAAAATAAACAAACACTCCCACATCAAAAGCAAGGGCAGTTAAAGTAACTTTTGGCTGCTTTGTCCACTCAAAGTCACAATCACAAGATGGTTTCCTGTTCTTTCAGTTATGCCAGTGTTGCATGTGTGCTATTTCTCTAGTGGTTTTTAAATGTCAGAAAATAGACAGATGTGTGTTGGAGACAGTGTCATCATCCTGCTGGTTAGTCTGACAACTGATTCGTATGATTTGTGTTTGTTTTGTTTTTTTTTCCCCTGCATGTTTTGTCATTTGGCCAATGACCAGTTATATGGCTGCAAATCACACAGTCTTAACGTTCTGTCTGGCATAATATTGTTAGCACCTGCATATGCAAAAAATAAAATAAATAAATTCTCATTTAAATGCAGACTCTCAGGACAACCTCAGGGGTTCTTGAGGTTGTCCTGAGCTGTGGTTTGGGAAACCAATGTTTTAAATGAATCAAGGTCACGTTGGCTCTGTGCATTGTCTCATCAAATACCAGACATACTGAAATTCTGCCCTGGACATTGTGAAATGATGGTAATTATCCTCATGAGAATAAAAAAGAAAGAAATCCCTCTCTCCCTTACAGAGGTTGTGGATAGTTTCCTTTATCCAGCACTGCACAACAAACTGTCCATTGACATTGTATGCCTTTTCTATCTCATTAATGTAACTGGAGCATGCAGAAATGCATTCATCCCATTTTCACAACATTTGCATCTGTGAAAAGGACACTCTAACCCGAGCGGTGATACTGTAGAATGCTGCAGGAGGTGGGTGAAGATGGGCGTTACCTGAGACTCCTTTACCACAACCAAACATGGCTGTTTGTGCTGGTCCAGGAAGAAAAACTTGAGATGCGCTTTTATGGTTTCAAATATAGCACTCAAGGTCAAGACATGCCCAGGCTACAAGTGACACTCACAATAATATGTTCACTCCAAACATTTGTTGCTATTTCTATTCTTATCCTTAGCCAGCATCATATTGATTTAGTTTCACACACAGATGCGAGCTGAGGCTTGTGGAGCAAATGCTACCTTATAGTTCTATAAAAAAAAAAAAAAATCAAATTCTTATAGAAGCCACACAAAAACATAGCTTTCATTTAATCACTTATGAGGCTGTTCATGGCACACATACTAAATGTAGCATTTTATTAGGGCTCACATGTGACATTCTCATCTGTGGCTTCCTGCAGGGTTATATAACTCAAACATCCCTGCAGCCAGTGAGACAGAAAATGTCGTCTTCAGTTCACTGAGGCATACCAGCCCCTGACAACCATTACTGTGGCCCCGTGCTTCCTCTACATTGTGAGCATGAATACATTTCAATGACTCCCACATGCTCAATCTTTCATGACAGGGATGTGTGTGAAATCTTAAGCCAGCCTCCCTACCTATAGTGTAGTACGAGGTGCACAGCTAGCAGTGGTATCAGGATCCTAAGCTGACTGGCAGAGGAAGAGGCTTTTCATTTTTACACGCTGTCACAGCTTTCTTCACTTACATCCTGCAAGATTGTTTAAAGGGAATAAGGCATCTTGTTTGAGGAACTGCAAAGAACAAGCACAGCGGCAAAATGGAAAAATCAGGAATTGGGGATTTGGTTGAGTCCACAGGAATAAGCAGAGATGGTCCTTTTACTGATGATTAATTTTTTGGAGGTTTTAATGATAAGAGTGAAAGGGTTAAAAACAAAACAAAACAAAAAAAAAAAAAACAGTATCACACCATAAGCGCTAATCATCTTACTATGCCGAATCAATTGTAATGCTGTCTACTGCCACATGCATGGTGCCAGCACTAAATATGCAAGAAAGAGCGGAGGCTAATGATGCTTGCCAATGGGGGCTTGAGTTGATATTATAACAGATTGCACTTCAGTCAGGGTCTAGCCAGTGGGAAAAAGGAGAAGCTTCTTTATTCATGTAGAAAATTACGAGCACAAAGAGGAGAGGTAAACGTCATGGATGGGAGAGAGTTGTTTACACTCTAAGGGAAATTTTACACTTCAAAGGACTGACTGTGTCTCAGTTTTGACAGTGAAAGATAATGTCTATTTGAAACACAATTTTTATTTATTTTTTTTCCTTATAGTTTCCAATCCAAGAAGCCATTATTGGTTCTGTAGTATCTCAGTCATATATATTTTTCAGGAAGCTTATCAGAGGGCTCTTGTGATGAATTAGCAAATTTAAACAATAGTGTTTCCTCATCTGTGAATGAACTCTCCTTTTCAGTCCTCACATCCCACAAGCCCTACACATCAGACAATGGATTTGCGATTCTTATTAATAAGAATAAAAATGTAGAGGGAGGAAAGATTAAGTTCTGGGATACAGTGTTGTTGGCATGAAGGATGGTGCAATGGCTGACAAGAACAAATGGAAAGGGTCCAGATTTATTATCAGATGGTACGCATTAATTCATTTTTCTTTTTTTTTAAAAAGCTAAATGTTTGAGTATGTGCTTGCTGCAGAGATAAAAGAGATGCAAGGGACTGTCACCTGTAACTTTGGCCAGCCATGCCTCCCTTTAGCGCATTTATTTCAAATGCAGCTCTGGAAATTCATCAAAATATTATACAAATCAAAAAGGTTTAGGCGCCTGTGCCTTTACCCTGTCACAAAGATGAATTTGCTTCAAACAGATGATGTCTACCAGCTACAGTCTTTGTGTCTCGGCTCAGACATCGTGTACTCTTCGAATGATTATGATCCAAGTCTGAATGTACGCACGCTTTATATGCAAACCGCTCTCTCTCAGAACCCGTAGTGCAGTAGGAAGCTGTTACCTGGATGATTTATCAAATAAGTTGTCGTTTCCCTCCTTTTGATGTGCAGTGTTCTGTCGTCTTCCTGCGAGAGCCCTTTTCAGATCTTCCTTTCAAAAATTTCCGTCTGAGCTAATAAGATGGTTGGAGGCATAGCTAGCATAAACATCCTCTTTGCTGAGATTAAAGCAGTGTTTCGATGATGAAAGTGCATACTTAGATGTTTTGCTAATTTTCATCTCTTTCGTTCCTAGCACTGTCAGCTCCCATTGTCAGGATTGTGTTGGTGTGGCACATTTGACTGTCTGGATGTGATCGAGAAAGCATGGAGAAAAATACACAGTTGCACAAATCTGCGCAAATACCCAAATACTTAATCTAAAAGTTAAATAACGGTAACAGTGCACGACTCTGTGTAGTGTATAGCGCTAATTGAGTCTTATGACAAAGTGCTCCAGGTTGTGTGTGTGTGTGTGTCTTGCTGGCTTGTGCTTTCATGTTGTGGAGGTGCTAATCTGGTGTTGGTCCCCATTTCTCTGATTAAAAAAAAAAACTTCATGAGAAAGCAATTGCAAAAGCACTCTCCTTCCCCCAGGGATCTGTCAGGTTCTGACCTCTCTCTGCGTTTGACCACTTACACTGATTTCCACTGTGTTCTGCTAAAGTGTACACGCCAAACTTAATCTCTTCCCCTTCGCTGTTCGGTCTTAAATCATCTTGTGCTTGTGTATTTGACTTAAGCAAATGGAGGAAGAGGGTAATGAGCATGTTACAGTTCAGTGTTTCCTGAGTGTCTACAAGATCTCATTTTTTCATCTGGCACTCTTTTTTTGTCCTTGAGCAATTTCAGCGTGAGGCAATAAAACATCCAGGTACACATGAGAGAAGTAAAAAGAAGAGAAGAAATTGCCTTGTGCTCAGTGGGGCATTGACGGGGAAGGAACAGAAGCACATCACCGCTGCCTCTTTGTACGAGTAATGCGTGTTTACATATACTTCCTCTCATCTTTGGGGGTCAGTCCTTTCAACAACTATAAATCACATAGAGCTGATCTGCCAGCACACTCTAACATATTGTTAGACACAAAGGAATCATCTCCTTCACTTAAACTACATGTTTAATTGATTTCATGACCTTGCAAATTTAATTTAAGATTCAGTGTCAAGTCTCCATTCCTGCAGTTTCATATTTGAAAAATGACAGTTGACATAAAAGGCAGTTATTTTGTTTTTTTTTTATGTGAGATAGATCTGAAAATAATTACATCTGTCAATCATCTGTCTTTCCTGTAAACAACACATTTTCCATAAATCCTCTCATACATGCTGAGACATTTACACTGACAGGTAAATGATCTAACAGATGAAGGTAACTATAAGATGGAGCACTTTTCCAAGCCCAGTAAACAAATATAATAAAATAATGCGTCATGTGTTTCATTATCATCACATCTAATCAATGAAAAGTGCATGAAATTAGATTGTAATCACATCACTGTTTTGTGTGGTCCAAAACTCACATCTTTCATTTCCCTTGGAGATTTTAAAGCTTTATTATCTGATATTTTTTAATGATTCTTTTTTCAGTTTCTTAATTCCTTGTTTTTTAGGTGTTTTGCTGATTGTGTTTTTGTGATCGTTTCTTGTTCACAAGACTTGGAAAATGGATCATAATCTCAATGACACCACCTGATTAAATAAAGATTCAATTTTAATTTTAAAAATAACAATGAAATAATATGTTGGTGATATGGGAGAACATGGTGTGAAGGCTGTGAAATGTGATTGAAAGAGCGAACTACTGACGTGTGATGTCCCACAGAGGTTCACAACACTCGCACTTGCCTGTAGTCAGACAATTATATACAGTAAACTCGCAGGTGGAGCTGAGTGGCGCTGCCCACACTCAGTAAACCAGAGGGGGAAGAAAGAGGAAAAGAAGAAACAACATACAATGCAGTATGTGTTTCAAAGTGACTTCAGTATGAAGTGATCACCAGAAGAGCTCATCTGCAGCCTTGAGTGTTTTGCTGAAGAGCAAAAGTCCCGCAAGAGAGGAAAATTGGAAAACACTCAGAGGTTGTAGCTCTACCAAGGCCACATATTAGATTTTTTTAAACCTGTAGCTTGATTTGATTCTAATACAAACGGAGATGGTCGCGATATCTAAATTTTGCATTATTGCTCAGGTTACATCATCATTTACAAGTATATTCAAGTATACGATGTGTTCAGCTCTTACAGTTGTTTTTCTGTGAGTCAGTATTTACCATTATCCAGTCTGGCTGAAGTTCGTAGGAGGAAAAGAAATTAAAATGCAGACAATCTGTTAAGGCAGAAATGTGTGAGGCCAGTACTGAAGAAAGCATCTTCCAGTAAGAAATTCAAGGCCAGAATTAAGCTTAAGTGCTTTACAAATAAATAGGGATGTAGCATCTTTTTTCTCCTGATACTTATTGCAACACCCAAACTGCTTCTACATATCTTCACCAACCACATTACCTGTGTGGCTCTGTCTCTTTCACCTAAAGAACCTGTTAGTTGGGCTGCAACAGTGGGGCCAGCCCTATTAGCATGAATGTCCATGACTGAATGATTTATTTAATTTAATTATCAAGTTACACTATTGATTAGCCAAATGCCATGCAACTGAGTCATGAATTTGTGCTATTGGTCAGCAAGTTATTGGCCTTTTCCTACTGGCTGTTGCTCCCTTTATCTACAACCAGCTGCAGAGAGCAAGACTTCCTGTAACTGTTTCAAATTAAAAGTCCTCTGGCATTTAGAGGACAGAAAGCAATTTTGCCTGGACTGCAACAGTGTGGCCAAAACTATACCCTGGTATGTTCCGGACTGACGGACTGATGGACTGACTGACTAGGTTTCCACCACTAGTCAGCTGAGGGCCTCGTCACTGAGTTGAAGTTTCTGGTGCAAATAGATTCTGTCAGCAGGGTGTTTTCAGTGTTGCAAACTGGGTACAAACCTGTGTGTATAGATGAGGACCAGGGGCTTTGTCTATAACAAAAGGCGCCGCCCTGTCTACAGATCCTCCTTGGTTTCCAGGCTGCTCGGGAATCGCAGGGAAGTGGAGGAGCACTTCCATTACACTGAGCCTCACCTTTACTACAGCAACTACTTTTATTACATGTATTTATTACATGTATTACATGCCATTATCAAAGAAAGAGGCTGAAGAATCACAAAACTTCCTGCAGAGAGAGCAGGAGAGGGAGAAGTCATGGGTAACAAGGCTTCGTATTAACTGCTAAGACCATCAAACAGAGGGGGTTTGACATAAGGACCTGCCTCTCATAAAATGCTGTTACCCTCTGGAGCTGGAAGTAAAGAAAGGGTAAACTATTGTGGATACCTGACGGCGTCAGTGTTCTTTGTGGGAGACAAATTAAGAAAGATTGTCTGTCTGTTATGATGCACCCTGGTAGTTTAGCAACTAAAGCGCCTGCCTTTTGGGTTAGTTCTTGGTCAGGTGGCAAGGGTACGACTCGAAGTTATATGTTTGGTGATTTTTGTCTGACAATGTTACAGTTATAAAATCAGGATTTGACCATAAGCCGTCTGGCAAGGTTTTGACCTAGTCTTGTAACTATTTTATTGCTGTGCTGAAGGCTGCAGTAAGTGTATTGTCATGGTGCTGGTGTTTCTGTTTTCTATTTTCTTTAGCTTAGCAATTATTGATGGCCTCTATCTCTCTTGCTTAGCACCTCTGCCTCCTTTACTGGTAATGGTACATGTAATAAATCTAGTCTATTTGCTGGAATGGAAGCAAAGCATGATAAGGGTGGTAATGAGACTCAGTGGCGTGGCCCAGAGTTGGCACCCATACACAGTTCAGCCATGTACTAGATACTTGTTTCACTTAGTTTGCTAAAAGTTTGTTGTTAATGGGATCTAACATCATCCATGTATCGGTGGTGAAGTGGTAAAGTACCAGTGACAACTTCACACATGATCTCTATACTGAATACAGTAACCTGAGCAGAATACTGTATTTAATGTATCGTGGTCATTTGGCTAATCTGCTTAAAGTTAGTAATGATGCTGGTGCTGTTCCAATCTAAACCACACAATAAAAAATACTCACCTTAGCAGAGCTCGTGAAAAGAATAATTGTTTGTCTTTAGTAAAAGCTGCTGCGATTTCTACCTGAAAGTGACAGTCGGAGGGGCCAGACGCTTTGTTCATTAATGCCACTGTACTGTTGTCATGAGAGATGGGGAATATATTCATTTCACTTTTGGGATTCTTTCACATCAGCATACAATAAATAGATTTTTAGGACGGAGGTGTTCACTTTAATATCCCGGGCCATTTGTCACTGTGAAAGCAAGAGCTGCTCATCAGCATTTTGAAAATTATATAAGCTTCCAGGAGAATACTCAGTGTTTCTACGTTGTAGAGCTTGAAAAATGCTCAGTGATACTTTGATTCCTTGATCATTTTCAGTGCTTCTTTACAGGTGACCCAGGAGCATTTCAAAAGTAACAGAGAACCAGATTTTCTATGAAAACTAGAATTTCACCCAACCTTAAATCTGTTTTCCCAGAAGAAAGCTTTATGTTGTTTCAACATGCCTCTATTGAATAACAGACTGTGAAATAATTTTGTTCACGTATACATAAATAGAACAAATCTGTGATGAACACAACCTGTGTGTGATAGACAATTTTAAAACAGTGAACTTCAATTATCAAAAGATACCCCATTCCAATTTGCAGCTCCCAAGGTGGAGCTGTCTGTGGAGGAACAGGTTTAACATTGGGATTGACAACGTGAATTAGTGAACGTTCCTCATACAATCAGAAAAACTGTATAATATATAATTGTAAAATTTAAAATGCAGTTCTGCTTAAACCTTAGTTTGAGAGCTTACTGAATATCGTACGTGTTCTGTGGTTATTCAGTGGAGCAATAATTTGTATCTGCCTTCTCATCCTGTTGCCTTTGTTAAAGTTTTGCACTTCAGCACAAATGATTTAACATCTCAGCTATGTGGCGCTTTTGAAGTTAATGTATTTGATGTACATTTCAGGTAGATTTAATTATTAAAATAACACGGGGAAAAGCACATGGAGAGCCGAGTTAATGAAAAACAGCTAGACTGGCTACAGGACATTGAGACATGCAATCTCTACTTTTGTCTTCTGTGCAGTACTTACAGTTTTTGCAAGGATGAATGTTCTTTTCCATTACATCCATTGTGCATTGCTTATCCACAGGAAGCCACTTGTGGTCTGAATAGCATTGACCCATGATACTAGAACCTGTCATCATGAAATTTCTTTAGAAATCTTTAACCAGAATAAGAAAATATTTTAGCGTCACACTGTGCAGTTTGGTAGAGAGCTGAGAATGAAAGCGTGGGTGCTGTCTGAAAGAATAGTTATCATAAAAATTTCAAAATACTATGTATCATAAGTTCTCCTCACCACAGGGAAAAAAACTGCATATACTCTAACATGTCCATTTTCACACCATGACTAGTTTTTACTGTTAGTATTGTTCAGTTTGCAAAAATCCATGGGTATTTTCCTCTCAAGTGTTTCTGGACATCAGTTCTTTGTCCTAATAGATATACAGAGCAGGTTCAGTGAGGTGTGTATATATACAGTAAGAAAGAATTCACAAGAATGCTGATGCTCATCCTCACAAGTTTCCTGACAGTGACTTTATTTCTGTGAGGGCTGGGTGATATAACTTCAAGTCAATATGACGATTATTTCTTTTACCTTGCTTGCGATTAATGAAAAATTACCTTGGGACTGAACAGTCTGTCTTTTTTCTTTTTAGCCATGCACTCTCGGCATCGTCGTTGTGCTCCAAGTGAATAAACAAATTGGGGGTGTTACCTTTGAATGCCATCTGTGTTGCACTCACCACTCTCTGGTATTCGTGAGTGAACAGACCTAGTCAGGAGGGGATTGCTGTTTTCAAAAGTGTTTGTTTGACTACAAGGCAACCACAGTTTTAAGACTAAAACAGGACCAGCAGCTTATCCAAAAGGGTCTTGGGTCTTTTTAAACTCAAAAGGTTTAAAACTTATTAGTGTGAAGGTAGCCCGAAGCTCAGTGTTGGGGCTCATATCATTGATATCACCAGCTTCACTTTGAGTGTATGTGGACAACGTTAGTTGGACTTTGCTCAGTAACTTTTGAGCCACCGTGCTTCAATAACACATGAACACACACTATACAATATGTATAGTGTTGGTCTACTTTCTGCTGAGGTGTTTTCAGCATACTAAATGGTAAATATAATTGGGCCATGGATGTTTCTCCTTTTTTACGAATTACTGCTTATTTATTTTATTACCTCTGAACATAGTGTGCCTTCCTTTCAGCTTTGGTTAAGACAACAGTGCACAAAGAACTGAAATTGAATTGTAAATGCCTGTGGCACATTAATTGGAAAACAGCATAATCAAATCTACAGTACATTAATGTGACATGATTTATGCTGCTCTGCATTTTGCACTTTGAGAAATCATGGAAATAGTGTTTTGTATTAGAAATATGAAAATGTGCTAATTCATGCCAGCCTTTTTTCCAAATGCAAAGCCATTTGGAGAAGGAACAAAAGTATGACACATTATGGCTGCTATTTATTCTTTATTGGTGCAAAACTTCCAGTCTTACACCTTTCTTTCAAAGTTGTTATTCCTGAACTCGAGAAGCACCAGAGGTTGTGTTACACGGGGAGGTGAAGTCTGGCACTGCCACTCTTTTTAATGATTAAAAACACAGGCTCCTGTATGGTAGGATGCATCGTGTTTGCTTAGTTGTGCGGGAACTCCAGATTGAATATCAATTTCAATTATTCAGAAACAGATACACAATTTAATTCATTACAGCGACATTTTTATGATTCAGCAGTTCACAACCTAATATGATATCAATCGTTATTAGTTTGCAGTTGTGAAACCAGAGAGACTTGTGGAAATAACACTGGGCTTTTAGGTGAAGAAAGACTCATAAATTGACTCACGTGAAGGTCAGACTTGGTGTGTAGGCTTTGATTTACATATATACACATAAACTTTGTCTCCACACATCTAGGGTTCAGCTGCTGCTGCGTGGAAGCACATAAAAACTGACTGAGGCAGCACTGTGCAACACATAAAGCTGCACTCTACAGTATATATACTTTATATTTACACCTGACGTTGAAGCCTAAACCATAAATTAGAGCTGCAGTAGTCTCATTCAAACCCTTCACATTTTACCTACTTCTTGAGTTTCTGATGTGTGGTTTGAAGTGTTCTCCACACACAGGAAAAACAAATCAAAACTAAGGAATGAAACCCAAAACTATTGCCTGGAGCAGACTCTAACGTAATGCCAGCTCTTCTGCCTCTTGCGTCCATTTGGTATCTTTTGGTATAAAGTGATCACAGACCAGTGAGGCTGGTAAACATGAGCATGCTGTGTGCAGTTTACTGACAGGATTTTCGGATATTCAAGTTCAATTTATTCTAAAATTCATTTCCCGTTGCCATTCAAGAACCTGAAAAGTTGTCCAGTGTAGGCTTATGTCAAAGTCTAAATTGTCCCCTTAAGGAAAGAGTACAAAGGACTGTACTTAAATAAGCTATTAAACAAATGTGCGCATGTGAAAATATGAAATGGCATTTTCAAATCCAAATGCGTCATTTTGAGTGGAAAACGTACACTGCAAAGACCATTTAGCCTGCGGGCTCAGGTGGCAGAACCTCCATTACACATCCATTTGTTTTTATTTTTCCAGTTTGCATTTAAAAAAAAAAAACTGGAAGACATACTAAAGCAAAATAGAGAGAAATGAGGAACATCCGTCTGTGCTGAGACAATCACGCCATATAAATGTAAGTAGCTCCTCACATCAGAATCTAAATACCTCAATAGATAAACTCATTACATATTCAGATGTGTTTAATAGTTGGATAATTGTAGTTTTCAGCTTGTCAGTGGTAGATTTTGTTCAGCATTAAGTAGAACAACATCACATTTTCACCCATGACTGACTCTCTTGAGGTTGTAAAAGGCTCAACAATAGCTTAAATCACAGAGCAAACTTCCCTGGCGAGTAATTGCAACACTTTATCTGATCAACTGGATGCAGAATGTTTTCTGTTGGTTCTGCCTCATCACACTCATCTTGCTCATTGTTGCAGAGGCAGAGTCGAGACAGAACCAGATTAGAGTGTCCTCTGATGAATTCTGCGGAGATACCACCTCACAGGTACTGCTTTACACGGAATTACAAATATGGCGAGGCAGCTTGTGACAGGGCAACAGTGTGGCAAGCGGTGTGCACCCAAGTGAGACAAAATACAGCTAGATAGTAAATCACTGGCTATGGCTCCTGGGCTGAGCGCACTGGTGGCAGTCGCACTGTTGAGCTGCATTGGGGATGAGGCATCGTATTGGCAGTGAGCTGAGGATGTGTTTGAAGTGATGAATAGTGGAACACAAACACACAACATATCTGGGCACATCCTGTCTCGCTTAGTATACAGCCAGGGTTTGCTTTGCTGGATAAAACAAATTCATCTTCTCGGCCCACAAGTAAAAAACCTTCTGTTTCCTTCACGTCCGGTGTTTCTGCTCAAATGCAAACAGTGTCTGTACCTTTTCAGATTTTAAAATCTAGTGCTCTAAATTTGGTATAGAAATGCAGTCCATTAGATGTGAGACTTGGAATGATTCTTGAGTGATGCTTTGTACCTGTGTTGCAGTGTGGAATACCTCCCTGTTCTTGCCACAAACCATTTTTGCAATTCTCCTTTAGCATCAACATAGAACAATCAAGAGGCAAACCAAATGGCCATATTAGTTTCTCTCTGCCAAACCATAATATCAAAAAACAAATTGTAATTGTAATTGTCAGTGTCCTTGCCAGCACAGAGCCTATGACACGGTGACCATGTCCTTCCAAAGCGGTGTCAGAGGAAAATATTGTTATGGAATAGCGTAGCAAGAGCTTGCATGCCTGAGGTGGGTTAAGCCATCGACTGAATGCTGTACTGGCCTTCAAGAGGGCTTGATCAAATTCTTCCTTGCAGTTTTCCATCAAAAGCTTGCTATCATTTTGCTGCTGGCTGGATAAGCTCTGCTGTTGTCCTGCATTGCAAAGGGACTCTTAAAAAGGTAACACAGACCAGCGGGGAGGGGGACAGGCACATCATTGTAACAGCCAATGGGAAGATCTGCATTCACAGTCCATAACTAAAGATAAAAACTTTCCTGAAGCTGGACTTTCTGACACCAAACCTAAAAAGAAAAACAAAGATTTGTTTTGAGGTTTTTAGTCTTTCTGTCTCTGGGCTGCAGTACAGGGAGCAGCTGAAAAAAAGCCCACATCTAATCAATATATAAGAGTCAGGGTTTGTGCTCTTTGCTCTGACTATGTGCCTCTTTGAAGAAATATGAGGGAATGTAAAAGAGTTCATTTTGCAGACCTTGTCACAAGGGATTAAAGAGTACTGGAACATGATACACAAATATGACAAACTTGTGATAACAGTGACAGAATGGAATTGGAAATGTTGTACCCAGTTTAGAAAATTCCTTTTATTATCGCACCAAAACCCACTCCGCTGTCAATGTGATATTTTTAGTTCTTGGCTATGCTCTGGAATATTAGAGAAAAATCCTAATTCCTTTGTAGTGAAGTATCGCTGTAATTTCTGTGTCTTGCTATCCAAGTGGTGCAACTGTCTTCATCTCATTACCACAACATGTGTGCAGTGATTTTTGCACTGACGTGTGAGTAAAATAACAGCAAAAGATTAACATCAACATAAGGAAGGAATAAACTAGCCCACTAATATACTGGACAGACAAGGTTTCATAAAATCAGTCTGGGCTGATTACCATATTTCAAAAATAAATAACAAAAAAAATCTGCTCTGAATTCTGCTCACTTTTAATGGGATGATGAATTGTGTAGTGGGTTGTTATTTTAACAACCATATGGCTGTCTCTCAGGAATTAATTAATTTCACATATATCTTTGGAAAGGTGGGCTTGTTCAGAATTACATGAATTGATTTCATCCACTGAGCAGATCAACCTGCTGTTCTCATTTCACCTGTGTTTGCCTCCTGTGCTACTCAAGGTCCTGCCAGCACAAACATATTTATGTACATCTTTATAGTCACATACACACACACACTCAGTGCTCAAGCCTTTGATAGAATAATCCTTAGGCATGAAGGAGGGCAAACTGTTGATATCCTTGTTGATTCAAATATGGAGTTTATGATTGATACAAGTCTTATAAATTTGAGAAAATCTGAATTAACACCAGCTCTTTGCAATCTCAGAGTACACATAATAAATGCAGTTTCCCTCTGTCTCATTCCCTGATTACAAAAAAAGTTAAACACTCCCCACATGGGGCATGTGAGAAGGATGTACACTATCTTATGACTCTGCAGTCTGCTCTCTTGGCTGCCTCATCAAACAATGCCATTATCCCAGATCAGCATGTGCGACATGGGTAGATAAGAGCTGGTAAATTATACAGCAGTTATATACTGCAAGAGGCAGACGGTAAATTCTCCCCAGCAGCTACATTAAATCAGCTTCTCTCTATAGAGAGGTGTCTCCTTTGGTTTGAACTCATGTATAAGTCTTTGCAGCATGGTGCCTCATCTCCCTTTTAAAACACCTCTCACTTGTCCTCTGTGGAGGTTTCTGATGTCCTGCAGCACTTATTACTAAACAGCGGATGGCATGGATAGACTCCTTTGGAGATCCGAGTTCTAATTATGTAAATGAATGAGACTTTATTTTAAGATTGAATGCTGATAGTGAACTTTGCATTTTTTGGTAAAACTTCATTCTGCTCAGCTGGAAGGTCAGCCTCTTTTTTTTTTTTTCTCCCCAGTCAAAGTCCGGCCTTGAGGTATTGCCGACAAAGTATAATCACTATTCTGCATTAATATGCTGATCAAATCGCGGGTTTCGGGCAGAGACGTGGCTTTTCATCCTTGCCATTCTGCCCTCACATTTCCCATCAAATATGCAACATCAAATATGCACAAGCATCATCATTGTAGTTTTTGGTGTACTCTACCTGCTAAAGGGTTACTTCCTGACATCACACGAAGGATCACGCATCCTGACTGCCCATTTAAGCATGAATAGACGGCTCTTGTGGTTACGCCTGGCTGCAGCCATCATCTACAATCTGTTTGGGCAGGGGTGTTATGCATTCTGAATGCATTTTGCAGAGGGAAATTACCTCCCTCTGAAGAATACTTAACACACAGTGCCTCATTCTTTTTTCCTACAAAAACAGGAAAATTCCAAATAACACCCTTCTATTTTAAACAATGTGTATTAGCTGAGGGCAGTAGTCCTCTGCAGTGGGGAGTAGTTATACAGCTGTAGTTTACGAGATCACTGGCAAAGTCCAGTGATCACCAGCTAGTTATCTAATCCTCTATAGGTTATGTTGGGATGGGAATTGATAAGATTTTACTGATAGCATTCATTATCGTTTCTGCTTATCCGTCTGATTCTTTATTGATTCTCTTAACGTTTCCTGATCAATTTTTTTTGGGGAAAAAAAGTTGACCTATGTATCTATCTTTGCCACACAGTCACACCTGACTTTGGCTGTACAGTGTAAACATAGGTCTTAATTATTCCTTTTATCAGCTGCATTCAAATAGGCTATCCTAGTTTTCCTTGTAGAAATGTTCAAATCTAAAGCATTATGCATGTATTATGCAATCAACATTTGAAATGCAGTATTTAATCTCAGTCCGTTTTGCATGACTTGTAACTAAACCAGAGACTATGATAATAGTTTTAAAATGATGTGATCCATATAATGTCTGGACTGGTCCCCACAGAGGACATAGGCTGCTGCTGCTGGAAAGCATGAGTTTAATTTGGTGCACACACACATAGACAGATGTTAACATGATGCTATCATCTTTACTGAGCTGCAGTTTATAAACACCATCCGTTGGCATTTATCAGACATAAGAAATAGCACAAAGTCACAGAACAGCCCTGAAAGTGGCAGGTAAGCAGAGACGCACTGCCCTGATAGATTAGAGAGACAGTCTGACTAGAGAGAGATGCACTGCAAGCTAACACTTAACGTTAGCCTCCTGTTATTTGTTGACATCAAACACATTTCCCTGACTGCTGGTCCCTCAATTCACTCTCTCGATTTTTTTTTTTTTTTTTTTCATGACCGGAAGAATAATTCTGCTTCATCCTCTCATTGAACTTGTAAACACTGATACTCACAGTGACTTGAGGATGAAGTGGGACCTTGCATGATTTTCAGAGCCCCTTGCAGCTTTCATTGAGAGTATATAGGACTGCCTGGCTTTTAGAAACATGCAGGCATCAATAAAAGGAATAGATGTGCTCGAC
Organism: Rachycentron canadum; assembly: GCA_038496675.1. Taxonomy (NCBI): domain Eukaryota; kingdom Metazoa; phylum Chordata; class Actinopteri; order Carangiformes; family Rachycentridae; genus Rachycentron; species Rachycentron canadum. The sequence goes on along the minus strand of CM076657.1, from coordinate 7,678,657 downwards.
ACATTCAAATGGTTTGGATGATTTGGAGCCAATTCTCAACTGGATCCGGTTCTCGATTCCCATTCTTCATTTTTCTGAATCAGCATTTTTTTTTTTTTTTTTTTTTAAAGTAACCATGTGCAAGCTTTGCATGAAAAAAAAAAAAAAAATCTTTGCAGACGGCCTGTAGTGATGCTGATGCAGTCAGAACAAGCACATCATACCTCGCAGCATCACTGTCATATCCATAATCACAGTAAAGAATGTCCTGTTCGCTGCCGCTCCTCGACAGAATTGTGTGAAGAAAAGTTTGCCAACCATGCCAAAACGGTTTTACATATGATCTCCACTCCAACACAAAGAGCAGTTACAGTTCATCTGCCTAGTTATTTATAAAACATATTCAAATGCAAGGAGATAAAAAAAGACATGACCTTAAAATTTGGTTCACAAAATCAGGAGGTAGAGACTTCAAAAAGTAATGCCAGGGGTCATTTTCACAATTTAAATATTCAGCCAAAATATCAGCCTTACGTCAGATGTTGCACAGTAAACCCTGCAGTGTTCCAGGATTTGTACTTCACAAACTCACAGTACACACAAATCTCTGAACAGTGATAACTGTCATCCTGAAGGTCAAGATTTTCAATAGCCTGTCTTCAGAACTTGAGATAGCCAAGGTATGAAGAGATGGAGATAGAATAAGAAAAAATGATTAAAGTGGAATCTGGCATTTTCTGGATGAATGCACTTTGGCACTGGGAGACTGATTGTGAGTGACACTCTATGACCAGTCTCAGCCTGTCGGAGCATCTGTGCTGTCAGAGGCAGAGTAGGGAGGTGGGGGGTATGGTTGTGTTATCATGTGGCTGTTATTCTCTAGCTGAATAACTTACAGCTGGAAGATTATATTCGACAACAGTATATGAAGAGAATAAAGTAATGTTGGCATTTCTTCCTTTTTCAGCAGAAGACTGTCGGGTGATTTAAGACACCCCTGGCAGCCATATTTGGCTTTCTTGGTTCTCAGCTTCAGTGGTTTGTAACAGCTGATTGTGTTTCTTAGGTGAGACAACAAAGCAACAACTTTGTTGCCTCACCAGAATTTATTAGACATGGGAAATTGATTAAATTTGATTGGTTTAGGAGGATGTTAGCTCGTTTGCTTGCACACCATAGCATGGTCTGCAAACACATCACTGTCTCGGTCTCAACACATCAGATTTTCACACCAGATAATTAGGGCTGTCAACACTCGAGGACTGAGCAGGGAATTTACCTTGGCGTTCTGGGAAGGAACGAAATTATTTAGTGTGTAGGATTGTTGTGTGTCAGTGTGAATTGTTTGTCAATGTTAAATAGACACGTTTCTTGGTTAATATTTGATGGTCACATACTGTTGAGTTCAATCTCTGATTACAGAAGGAGGACAAGTTGTGAAAGAGAATTCAGCTTGTGGTTTGACTTTAACAATGCTACTAGTATGGATGTCCTTGCTCTTACCTGATTAAGAGTAATGGGGATGTGAATACTATTTAAGTTAAACTATTTAAGCATAACGCTGCAAACAAAATGTGAGAATGGTTTATTGGTGAAGTAAAACCAAAATAATGTACTGTAAGAAATGAATAATAGGTAAATAAGGAAATATCAAATTTAAAGAGTGGATGTATTTTATATTGAGAATAATGGTTTGTGTACAGTTTTCTTTGTTTCTTCAAAGGTTATTAACCCAAAAAACTCTTACCACACAAAACAAACTGGACTGAGAATAAAAGGAAGAAAGGTGACGTGAGTTGTCCTGTGCGTCTTTTCAAAGGTAACAAAGACATTTTCAAGTTTGGGCAGGAGCTGAACAAAACATCTGTTATAACTTAACATGTACAGTGCAGAATATTTTGGCCAAGAATGGAGACAGACTTAAGAGTCCACCCGTTTCCAAATATGACTTGGTTGGACACTGAAATCAAAGATATGACCAATGAACTATTGGAGCCAATGCTGGGGAAAGTCTCACTGACAAGTCCACCCATAAAAAAACAGATGTTTCCAGCTCATGGCTAAGCGACCGTCAGACAGCAAGATGAGTTTGAGGTGTTGGGTGATTGCGTCCTGCAGTTCATATTTGTTCTCTCATTGAGCTGCATTCTTCATCGAGACACAAATGATCCACCGCTAAACGTTTTCACTGTTTGGTTTTGTAGCGGGGAAGGTCACAGGTTCAGTGACAGGGATGGTTTAAGAGAAAGAGGCAATATGTGTAAGAGACACATTGATATTCCTTGGTTGATTTTTGGCGATGAATGAACCTATGGAAAATGTTGGGGCTTACTGAACTGATGAATAGCACAGACGACAAGTTTCCTTACCTCATTGTTCTCGGTGTATTTTTTTTTTTGTGGAAAGGAGAAAGAAAAGTACTAAGGCCTCCTCAGGAAGTTCTACACACTGGTGACAAACTAAAGAAAAAAATAACATATACTGTGTCTTAGTAAGATGTTGGCCACCATGCGCATTGTCGTCCTCCTCATATTTCAGGTTTTCCTTTAATTTGTCACCTGTCTGCAGGGATAACATTCAGAACAACTTCCAATTATCTGTAGTCACACTGAAATATCAGCCTTATGCCAACTACAATACTGTAACTAATACGACAAACATTATAAATGCAATGTTAGCATGAATGACTAGCTGCATGCTCACATTAGCATATGCTAAATAGCATGTCAACCAGATGGCAAAAAACATTAAAACATACCTAAAAACATCTTTCTTGAGGACTTAATAGATAAACTTCTACACAAAACAAACCAAGACAAAGCAGTACTGGTGATAAAAGGTGTGTTTTTGTATTCAACACTGATTTGAAACTCCTGGCAACAGTAAACAGACTCAAATACTGAACTGTGTGGGGCTACACTGCGCTGTTGCCGAGCTTTTCTGTGTCATAAAACACCTGAGGACAGAAGTTACACACAGACATACTATAAGAGCATATTTTAAGTTCAGTTCCTTTATCTTAAAATCTACAGGAGCCTTCTCAAAAGCTGAAAAATGCTTCTTTGCTGCACATACAGTAGGGACAATTTTAGCTTTCAACAACTACAGCTGCCACGAGTCTTGGACATAATGATACAGTATTATTCACTCTTTCGTAGCACGAGCTGTCTTTCATCTTGTAGCTGTTGACAGACAGAAATTCAACATGACAGCGCTCTTTTTCAGGTATCTATTTCTGATCTGGCTGTTTGGACATTTTTCCAGTAGACCGCCATGATGTTGTCAGTTGTGGCTGCCTGGATATTTATGATGCAATCGCACAGCCGCTGTAAAAATGTGAGCTCAGTAAGCACTGAGGACATAATATAGTTTAAATTTCAGCAAGCTTTTGTTTCAATAAGAGAAAGAAATTGTGAAATGTCTGAATATATATCACCCTTTTGCTCATGAAAGAAATATCGATGGCCTCTGCAGCTTCATTGTGGTCTGGAGAGATAACGTATTTGAAACCTTGATCTGATTGGAGAGCACATGAGCTGCAATTGTAGCCTGCTGCATGAAACAAAGGTTTTCTGTGACTGAGGGAGGCAGTTAGGCTGCTTTTGTTCTCTTTGCAAAGCTCCTGTTGGCTTGGCCTAAGTCAGGATGACATGTTCACCTCCTATCCTCAGTACCTATTTCTGGATGACTGTAACTTACCCTGACATTGCTAGGGGCAGCACTTCCTCTGTATTATTCTCAATATAAAATCTCACTAATGTACTTTGGCTGTTATTTATCTGAGGCAAAAAAATAAAATAAATAGCATTTCTGAGTAAGAAGTAAAAGGGAGTAAAATGTGTTTTGGACCAACATAGGCAAAATTGCAATGAAGGAGGAACCAGGATTTGCTTGTTTACTATATGCGAGTTGTTTGCACACAGGCACAGGGACATTTGTGCTCTGTGCAGGGTGCAACCTGAAATCCTCAATGATCTCTATCCACTGTGGATATGTGCAAGTGCTCTTAAACATTGAGAATACTACAGGTCCATTGTTTGCTTGGGATTACAAGATTTTTCTGTCTCAGCCCAGTGAGTCATTGTATTTTTGTAATATGAAAACCTTATGTGGCCCAGTCCAACAGGAAACACTGACTTAGTAGGAATTGCCAGAAATGATTTTAATTTTTGCTTTGACATTTCAAAATATTGGTGTCGTTGTCAGTTGGAATGAATCTGGAAATCAATAAACATTATCTTCATAGACGTCCCATAAGGCACGTTAAAGAGTTTATAGCATTGATCGAGTTGTACATACTGGAATCATTGTGCCATTTAGTGAACAATCTCGAAGTGTGTCTTTGATACTCCCGCAAGTCTAAGAAGGCCTTGGGGCAAAATGGGGTGAGTCAAAGAGAGGTTAGAAAGAAAAAAGGAGAGTCAACTCGAAATTCATTTTAATCAACCTTTTCTCACCACATATAATAGGCTACATTTTGCTATCTAGTCCATCAGGATAATCACCTTTGGTTTCTCATGGTGCAATCAGTTTGACTCTGTATCAAAATTTAAATCACAGAACATGGCACAAAGAAGTCTTTCAGGAGTCTGATAGAGGAGGAGGATCCTAGCGACATGACCATTCTCCATAAAATATGCTGGAAGATTAAAACCAGCTTTTGCCATTTAAAGGGAAACGGGCAGGAATTTTTGTAATCAAAGGTGCTCTTGTGAATGGGAGTGTGGTTTGCTTTGGATTGCAGTTGATTAATTTCTATTTTTTTCAGCAGCGGAGGAAAATTGGAGAGATACAGATAAGACGCATCAAAGGCAGTCACTTGTCATCAAGGCTGTGATGTTGCAGTGGTGCCTGCTGCACTGCCAACAGCATTCAGGATGATTTTATTTTTAATGTTCTCCATCTCATCAGTGTAAGCAACACTAGAAAATATTGCCAATCACTGTAGTTCAAACATAAACTCTGAGTCAATAGTAATTCTGCCTTTAACTGTGAGCAAAGCAAACACGATTTCAGGGTTGTGAATCTTGCAGCTTGTTGTCTAATATTGACTCAACAGTGGGCTATTGGGATAACTGGTAAATTATCCAATCAAGTGTCATTGTCCTGTGATTGAGACGAAGAGTAAACTAAACTCATGCTATCGTTTTTATTAAGCTACGTATGTGTTAAGAGTCTTGCTGCATTTCAGATCTCAAACCTGTAGCGACTGTCGAGGTGCAGTCGGATCCTGAGCACGACTGAGAGCTCTGTTCTATTTATAATGCACAGGGCACTCGCCTGTCCTCATGAATAAACCTTACTGGGATGAATGCTTCCCACTGGGACCACAATATGGAAGCGAATGGGAGGGTAATGTCCGCACTTCCATCACACAGAGACAGAATACATCAGCAACTTCAGCAAGTAGGAAATCAACAGATTCAATCACAACTGGAGGATACCGTCAGGTTTTATACTATATGCTGCTGAGATACTTTCTCAGTCCTACTAAATAATTTGTCATGGAATAGCACAACACTGTTTTGCATACAATTCCTACTATTCCAGCAAAATAAAGCAAAAGCAAATTTAGTATTGTAATCAAAAAAGCTTTTATAACTCTGAGGTGGTTTATCTACATTGTTGTAAAATGAGTTGCTATTAAAAATACAATGTGTGGTGTCATTTAGACCAGTGATTTCCAATTAGGGGCACTTCTGCAGTGGAGAGGGTTACATGTTGAGCTCAATTAATGAGCTTGACTAGAAAATAATAGCTATGGGGAAAAAAAAAAAAAGTTGCGCTAGCTGGCTAAATGCAATGGATAAATTGTTAAAAAGTAATGAATAAATGGTTGAAAAGCAACAGATAATCTATCATTTCAAACTATCCTTTAAAACACTTGGTTTTAATTGCAAATGTTTAGCCATTTGTCAAGACATTTACCATTAAACATGATAGTAACAATATTCTTTTCTGTGTAACTAATGAATAGTGTTAAATAACATCTGGTTGTATACAGAGTTCATAAGACCATGTTTTGCTGTGGGAACTTTTCAGACAAAAACAAAGGTTGGGAAGCACCAAATTAAATGATTCATGATTCAAGTTGTGCACTTTTTGTTTGACATTTGGGCTCTTTGTGGTAAGAGGTTTGATACAAAGAAACTCTGGTGTGAATTGAGCGAACACGACAGTGAAACGGTTTGTTTGTGATGATTAATAAGCTCACTGACCTCTGGGTAACAGCGTAGCATAAAAGTGATGACTCAAACAGGCGGCGTGATTCGGGTGTGTGTGTGTGTTGGGGGGGTTCACCGTGACTCCAGCAATGATCTGAGCATCCTGTTTTTGCAGCGCGAGTTTATGATATGTGTGTTTCTTATCGAGTGCTCACCCTCATGGTTGCAGCCAGGATCCTGCCTAAAATGACGCACACGAGACACCTTCCATGTGCAAAAGTACTGTTATTAAGTAAATCACTGTAAAGCCTCAACATTGATGCCGCTTGTTGTCGGGGCCAAGAAAATGCCAGTCAAAATTCACAGACACGTCACCCCCTCTTCATATTTAATACCACAGCCGCAGCTCCAATTTACGTTTTAATTCCCATCTCCAACAAAGAACAAAACAGGCGGCTGAATTTGTAAACAACTGTCTCTGTTTTTTCCAACTCACTGCTTTGATGTGACCCTAAGGTGATGCCAATGGGATTGACAACACGCTCCTGCAGAGCTTTTGGATTTGGAATAAATCATCAAGACAGGCCCTACCCTCTCTGTGCTGTGCTCCTGGACACTAATATATCTCCCACATAGCTCAGTGCCCCAGTCCCTCCGTTCAGATGAGAAAAACGACAAGGTGCCTTGGGGGAAATGAATTGCATGCATGCAATTTGCTAATACATGAGAGAAATAACGCCTCATAAATGTCAGTAGGTAAGGGGGGGGTGTAGATTTGACAGCGGTTAATTTATTCTCAACAACGCACTGCTTATAATACAAAATGAAGGTGTGAGACATCCCAAGATTAAACCAAAGTCTATCATGTCAAAGTGGTAACAAATGAGAGACGTAACAAAGAGAGATGTCTGAGACTCGGGGTTTGGATAAAAAACGGCCGTGAGCTTTAAATGCAGATAACAAAGTCGATGATCGGTGAAACTCCGAAAAGACAGATAATCAACAGTTTCAATTCAATTTTAATTTCCATTCATTTTAAATGTAGCTCTGCCAGTCTCGAAACAGGTGAGCACGTGAAGCTCATATCTGGAGCCGTTTTTCAACAAAGGCAGTGTCATATTAGTTGTCATGTGTAAGAAAATGAACCTTAATTTTTTGTTTGTTATGTTTGATTAGCTTTTGCCAGGAACAGTCGCAGCAGGGGATTGGATATTGCATTACACTCAGATTAATGCAAAACCAGCTGGCAGGTTATCCTATGGCTGCATCACATCTCATTTCACGGGTAAATAAAGGATCAAGAACACATTAGAGACTACTCCCCTATTTAATCAACTTACAGCTGAACATTATTTGCACACATGACATAATGAAATGTTTCATTTCAAGTGGTTGTTAAGTATTTATGCCACAAGTCACATGACCTCTCAAAATATCTCTGCCCTTTTCATATTTTATGGCTCCTGCCTAATTTAAAGGAAAGAATTAGAGCATAAAATTACTTAGCTCTCCATGCGGGAGGAGCAGTGGACACACACGACATTAAGCGCTATCCTTTTTCTCACCCCGAGATGATGCTGACAAAAGAAATGTTTCCTTTATTGAAGGATGTGAAAATGTTCATTTTAAAGCTTCACTTCCATCATGAAAGTTGACTTTTAAGTATTAAGCTGTTCAGTAGCAACAGATGCAAACATATTGAGATTCAAACCCAGGCATGCAGAGTCGGCGGTGAAGGATTATATGTTGCAGAATTACAATAACCTGATTAATTCAGATATAATCTGTAGCCAAAAATGGAGTAGATCACTCTCTTTAGAATAGCAAATTTCATCATTCATCATTTGTAAGGCAGAAATTGAATTTTTAATTACACGATTTTAAACACAAATAACACTCTTCACACTACACTTTGTAGTTGTCCATCATATCTCAAATAACACAGAACAGCAGTTGACCCAAAAGTGACAAAAATCAAATTATATGGCTACTTTGAGTTCAGTCCAGTGAATTATGCATATCAATTTAGACAAGCTGTGCCACCTAAAATCAGATTAACTTCATCTATGAATCGTTTTAATTTGGATTATTTTCTCTCAGTCATTCTCAGTCTTCAATTTCAGTAACAATTTCAAAAAACTGAAAGCAGCCATCCAGAACGGTGCTGCCTTTAATACTTAATGGAAATAATACAGCTGTACCTATTTTTAGTCAGTACTGAGCTGCTGTGTGTGTACACTACACTGCACCAAAATAGCATGATCAGAAAATGGCTCATAGTTGAAACTAAGAACAAAGATCTCCAGTGACCAAGCCTACTGGATATAATAGCGTGAGCACACAGCTAGCTTGGAGGCTCATAGACATTAGTAAAGACAGTCATGACAAAGTGTTTGAACTACTCCTGAAACAAGCCACACTGTGCTGCATCATTTCTTTCACAACCAGTAACAGCTCAAACAGTGATCACATAGGAAGCAACATGTTGTTTTCAAACATGGAAATGTTAAAAATGCAATCCAAGCTGTAAAGGTTACATGAAGACGAATATTTCCCCCACAACAACCAAACAACACATTAATAATTCATTTCCTAAATAAGAAAAATCAAAGTCTGTGGATTGTCACTGCATTGTACTGTTAATTTTGTTGTTTTAATAACCTTATACTAAACATACACTATTATACAGTACTGTGCAAATGTCTTAGGCCACCATTAGATATCTTGTTTTAGCAATGCTATAATGAGCATATATAATTATTTTAGGTCTCTTAATTAGAATACAACCAGAAAATACAGGAAATGTGTAGCAGTATTAAAAAACAGGGGGAAAAAATGAGAAAACTCTATAGGCTAAAGTGGCAAGTATTCAGTTTGAAGTATCTAGTTTGCTGATTTCCCTCTGAGAGTGGCCTTGATGATGCTAAATGATGATTTTATGTCTGTCAGCTTCTGTGATCTTTGGTATTTTGAATGGAACAATGTGATTGAAAGTTGGTCTGATACATATTAGCAACTTCCAATGAGTTTAACTCTTACAACATGTGTATGTAATGTTCAAGCATGTCCTGCACAAACCTGGTGTAATGGACCTTTTTCACAGCATCATGTTGACATGAAATAGTCAAATACAAATACAGGTGTATTAGATATCTTGTTTTAGCAATGCTAAAATGAGCATATATAATTATTTCTCAGTCTTTTAATTAGAATACAACCAATACAGGAAATGTGTAGCAGTATTAAAAAACAGGGAGGGAAATCAGCAAACTAGATATTTCAAACTGAATACTTGCCACTTTAGCCTATAGAGTTTTCTCATTTTTTTCCCCGTTTCTTCAATTAACTGTGGCCTAAGACTTTTGCACAGAACTGTATGTGTGTATATACAAAGCTGTTTTTTTTTTTTTTTTTTTCTGTTTTTTTTTTTATTTTGTAAGTACTTAATGATGGAAAAGCAACTGAAACTACATTTGCTCCTGTGGCACATGCTCGCAAGCAAGTCATTGTATACATTATATCATTTAAATGTTAAAAAGTAGAGCAAAGGTATTGACCTCTACAAGAGGAGTCACTTCTCAGCCTCCAGAGGTTCTATAGTCCAATCTCACTGCAGCATAACAGGATGTAAAACATGCATGAGTAGCTCATGGCATCATGGGGAGTGTTAGCTAAGTCAGCCTTGACATCTTATATAATACTAATAGGGAGTGCAATATTCGGATCTAACCAGTCTTTTTTTGTCTCGTGATGATTCCACTGCAGCTATTTCAACAAAAAAAAAATTCCATTTCCCCTCCGCTGTAATTCTGCATTGTCTGTAATTCTTTTATTATTCTTTTTTTTATTTTTTTTTGTCTAAATAAAATGAATGACTCTTGTGCTTTAAATGGACTTAAATGCACTCCCTTGCTCACACCAGATGCACATAGTGCTCATTGCTCAGTCAGTCATTTCAAATGTAGGAAATCCATTACACATGCATCATTGATTTTAAGCTGCATTTGCATTGTGTGGAGCCTAAGGTGTTGACTTTGTTTGGAAAAAGAACTGTTCTCGCTGGCAAACAAAACTCCAGCTAACGCAGACACTAAGCACTAGTAAGCACTTTGTTTTTTAGCTTTTCCGTGAGTGTTTCATTATAATATCTTTCACAAGTTAATAAAACCAGGAGCAGATGAAAAATGACATTTCACACGGGAGAGGCTTTGATTTTCTCAGACCAGATATTTGGTTTCGTTCCAGAGCTGCAATATTACTGCCACAGTGATTATAATTTCTTTTTAAACTTTTTTTAAAATGAAACAAATGATGGCAGTTTCCCAGCTCTTATACAGTGTATTTTAAGCTCTGCAGTTTCTGTTTGCATGTATGCACTGCTGGCTCAACGCTGTGATCACAGTGTCAGGATGTGGGATGTAACACATTCATTTAGAAGTCAAATGTGGCACTGCCTACAGCTGCACTTCTCAACCTGTTTGGCTTGAATCCTCTGAAATCACAGTGACAGCCAGCACTTAACTGCAATAAAATGAATTAATTTTCTCTAACCAAGCTACTTTAATCAAGCTTAAAAAAAAAAAAAAAAAACTCTAAGATAGTGGTTTGTTTAAAAATGGAACATCAAGAGACAAGGAACACAATTAGAAATACATATACATATGTATATTTCGTCTGTAACCTGTGGGGCTGTCTATTTAAAACATTATTGTGTAAGCTTTTATCAAAAGATCCCACACTTCCTTACTGTGCTCCAGTTTATAACACTACATTAATCATGTCCCTGGAGATTAGTTTAAATATCACAATCTAAGACTTTACATCCTGAACGTGCTACAAAGTCTGGGCATAAAACAGGAGGCTCAAACTGTGGTGTTATTATGTTCCCGACTGACTGTCTGTTTTGCCTCCATTCTTGCATCAGTATGAGATTCATTTCCTGACTTCATCCACATAAGATTTATTTGCATTTTGTTTACAGCAGGCAGGGATGATGTGACTCCAGCGACCATGACATTGCCTCTCAGCGGACTGGCATAGTAGTGAATTGGGAGAATACCCTTAAAATAGGCTCAAGCCCCTGTGACAGCAAGCGTGCAAGCCGCCAAAGTGCCCTTGAGCACACCACTGCATCCGCTGGAGGCATTGTTTTCTGTTGCTGGAACAACACTCTGACCTCTGTGAAAAGACAATTTCTCATTCAGAGATCTGTAGCCTCTCACGAATAAAGAAAATTCAAACTGTGAAAGAGAAAAATACAAAACACACAAAGATGATGATGAGTTGCATTCTGGGAAAGTAATCTCGATCAGATAAGAGAAGGTTTCAGCCAAAAAAGTGGAAATTGCACTCTGCTTTTGCGACGATTAGTCCAATTGCTAATCATTGTCAGCCATAATTACTGAATGTCACAATGCCTGTTGCTTCGTGGCTTGATGAACTGTTTCCCTCCCTCTCCACACATCCATCACGTTTTATTTTGTCTGCTGCTTGGGAGGACGTAAGAAAAAAAACTGGGCCGTTCCCTACCAGAGGGAGAGGACGGTCTCCAGGGAGAGTTTGCCACAGACGTGATTATCATCCATCTGTTCAATTAACTGTCAGCTTTCTCAGAAATGAATGAAAAGGGTGCAAAAAATAAAGTACATCGATAAAGTCGGGAGACAAATTGAAACAGTGGCCTCATGCATTTGAAAGCGTGAAATATGGAAATGGACACACAAAATGCAAACTGGAAAAAAAGGGAAGGATTTAGCTAATTTCCGACAAGAGCCTCACAAAATATGCATAATATCGATATCTTGCCTCTCTGACAAGTGATAAGGATAATGAGCTTTTCTTCTTTCTCTGCTGGATTCAAGGAAATCACATTCTCTATGTTACAGATGTAAGTCTCATTATCTGACCTGAGTTTCTTCACTTCAATTCCCACAGTCTTTGCTCACTAAGCGCATCGGGCTGATTAAAGAACTTTTCTAGGAGACTAAGCCTGTTTTATGTGTGGGTCCTGTGTTATCAAACCACAAGCACAGCCCTGTGCTCTGGCGGCCAAACAGATAGTGTAGCCTACGCATCCCAAAGCTGGCTTTAACTTTAGACACCAGCTCATCACCTTCCTCAGTTCTCCAGGTTCCCTCTCCTTCAAAAGGCATCGCACACACATACACATACAAACATGAACTCGGTGTGTACCCATCAAAGCATCCATGCAGTGAACTGTACAGCACTTTTGCAAAGCTACACCAAACAGTATCTTCCAGACTGTTTGGTTTGCTCACATTTTCATACATATTTAAAGGTATCGGAGGAATTCTCACAAGGAACTAAAACATTTCTTCAGCTGAAACCATAGTGGATTTATCCTCAGTAGATCGATGTGAAATTTATTGTCGACCATTTTGATGATTGGATAACTGTTATTCATCAGACAAAATGCCAAAACAATCACTGTTCTGGGCCTCCCCATTATGATAATTTACCACTTTTATCACTTTAATGTCATCATTAATTTATCATTTTTGGATTTTGGATTGTTTAAGCTCCAGCTCAGGTGCCGGGAACTAGTGACCATTTCCCACTGTTCCAAGTACATTTCAAAATCGACAGCTTAATTGAAAAAGAAAATAATCATCAGCTATGTAAACTGGTTAAAAGTGCACATGCTGGTTATTCTATAAAGTCTAGAGAAGTCCATATATTATCAGAAACTTTTTGCCTAAGAGATCAATTTTGAGGGTTTGAGTGCTGATGCATTTTTAAAATTCATTCATCAAATGAAAACACTGACAAGCCTCGTCTAATCCTCTTTAATCCACACTATGTTACCCACAGTTTGTACAAGTCTGAAGTGTCTTTTCTACACTTTATCCTTGCCTGCTTCTCAGACGTTATCTTTGTATTCAGGTTTGGTACACTTTGCTTGAAACGCATGTATTTTCAGTTCTCAGGTGGTTCGAACATTGTATTTGTATTTTTGTTCTCTGAGGTGTGAGTTTTGTTTCAACATTCAGCAAATTCTGTAGATGTATAAGTTATGAACATTAAGTGGCATTTTGTATAATAGTTCAAGGGAGGTTAATACTTTATATACTACAATTCAGGGCATCATGCAACCCTGTTTTCAAATGTGAGTCTGGCTTGCAGAGATGACACTGTTGCAGTGAAATGATGTTGGAGATTGTGTTTGATTGAGTCAGTGTGATGGCTTCTTCCTACTTCCATGGGGACAGTAAAATATTGTCAGGTCGGGTTATCATCAAAAAGAGCCTCAGACCATCAGCGTCTGGCGGTCCTGTGGGACTGGCCATTTGGCTATATTTTCATGTCAACATGAAATATATAATATATATACGTATACGTGTGTGTGTGTGTGTGTGTGTGTGTGTAATATATATATATATATATATATATATATATATATATATATATATATATGTATGGGGTTAACAACTTGTCTAGTTAAGGGAGCTTGCTGTTTGGTCATTTGCATGCAGCATCTTTAAGTTACAGGACTAACGCTTGGCAGACAGGCTGCAGAGAGTCATTTTCAGACAACACAGTGATTTCAAGCATTTCCATTCGGACAGTTTCAAAGGCTGAGAGAGTTCTGCACTCAAATGATGTTTTCAAAAGTGAAATTCACTTTCTAGAAATTTTTATTTAGTACAGCCATCAAATCTATTCCAACACATCACTGTATTTTAAAATGACAACAAAGACCAACCTTAATGCTCACTTTACTGCCTTCAGCAGACACGGCTCTGTGTCTTTTCACAGCAAAGGGAACCAGTTTCTCTTTATTATTCCCATACTGAGCCTTCAATGCATATTTCCTTTTAACAAATTTGAAACGCAGCATGATGCTTTGCAAATGATTCAATCAATGAGTGCTGCAGTGGTGGCAGGATGCCTGTATTGATCATACAGACACAAAACTTTGCTTTGACTCACTAGCAAAACGTATTTGCTGTCCCAATTAGATAGGGTCTCACCTTCTCTAATATAGTCACAAACCTCTGCATCTGTGTACACTGAAATCTGTACATGCACACTGTTTATCAAGAGAGCAGACAGGCCTGTTATCTCCTGGCTGGCTGGGAGGAGCCCTGGTAGCAAGTCGCCAGTCAAGGTGGGTCATGAGACAGATTGGGCTTCAGCAGGAGCTGCAGAGGGGGAGGACCACAAGTTTACAACAGCATTTTAAAAAACTATTCACAAAGGAGGTTAAAGGGAAATTCCAATGTATCTCCACCTGGCGGATATCCGACAAATGTGGCTATTGTGACAGTGGTAACTTGTAGAGGGTCTGTGCAGAGGTGCAGACATTAAACCGTAGAAGCTTCAAGCAGTGTATTTGGATCAGCTGTCAGATATTGTCAGGCTCAGGGCTGAAGAGCACCAGCATCCTGATGATCACCAACATGTACCCTCTTCCTTGGAGGTTAGAGGCCTGGGGGGAGGTGTGGGGAGCAGCAGGGAAACATGCCTCACTTCTCCTCTGCTAACATGTCAGACACATGCAAGGACAGAGATGCCTTGTTGTGTCAGTCAGGAAAAACTGCACCACTCAGTTTGTCCTGCTCTAAACCTGTATATCCCTTTAGTGGGCTCCACCTGTCTGAATATAACTCAGTTTACGACATGTAGCTATCACATCTTGCAGCAAGGATAAATATATAGAGTGAATCGCAGTGTGAAAACTGAGATTTGTCAACTGGTCTTCAGCTCCCATCATCTCCCAAAAGTGGCCCTTGAACTAAGCTATTTGACTATCACAGATACAGGATGTTGTAACTCAGATCCTTTCCTTTCCTTTGTATTGTTTGGTAGATTTTGGTTGGATCAGCAAAATTCACATCCTGGGGAAAACAGACTGTAATCAGTTTCACCATCCTGAAGCCTTATCAGCTCCAGCAGATCCTCTTTTTTTATTTCAGATATCTCCGTATTCTCAAATATTGCCACCTCGGCTGAAGAGAAAAAAAAAAAAAACACTTCTCACAACAACTTTATAAGACCGGGAGGTGAAAGCTGATAACCCCCTGGCATGCTCACAGGGTATTATTAAAACTCATGCAGGCAAAAAGGCCTCAGAAATAGACTGGTGGACTGTTGGGGTTTCAAACAGGAACATGAGACCAACATGACAGAATCACGTTTTTCTGATTGAGTGTGTGGATTTATTAATCCGTGGCTGTTGACTAGGTTTTATTTTCTGTTAGACGACTTATATTCCTGCAGCATGCTTGATCTCTTTGAATCAGATTGCACCTTATCAGAAAAAGCAGACTGCACAGAGCTATCTTAAGATACTGCAGCAGGCTGAGCTCTCGATCCACGTGTTGTTCGATAGGCACATTAGCCACATCATCATTGCAGGCTCAGTGACACTGCTGCTACTCTGAGGTAACCCCCTGTTGTCAGGCTTGCTAAATATCTAATTGAAAACCAGATGTTTCTCTCACATAAGCATTAAAGAGGATTGATCTTGAGCTGATTCTGTGCCCCCACTGCGATAATATGGAAATAAACAAGGTGCACAGGAGTACTCCAGATACAAACAGCTTACCATCTCTCTGTCAAACAGTGATTTTTCCTCATCTTCTACATTAGGAAAAAAGTAACCTATCCGTGTTATATCTTTCATTTTCTCTAAGGTTTTAGCACAGATGAGAAATGATAATGTTATAAGATCCATGACTCATTTTTCTGATGTTTCAGCCGTAATGTAATATATAATGGAACTGGCTGTTGCCCACAGCCAGAATTTATTCAGACAAAGTAATTTTGTCTTGTGTGCACCTCCAGAATGGTCCCTATGATGAGTCCTCTGCCACTGCCCACCCATTTGCTGATAGCCCACTGGTCACTCACCAACTCTCTCATTTTCTCTCTGCAGGCCTTTGAAGCCCAAGACTGAAATTAAAGATCTCCAGATATAATCCTTTCCTTCCAGCACTTGGGTCTTCTTTCTCCATCTTGCTCAGCAATTTAACTCCACAGACTTTGCTACGTACAGTGATATGTATTTTTACCATTGTATTTTACTGCATGTCACACATGGAGATGCATTCAGTCTTTGATGATTCTCTGCCACACCATATGGAGACTTTTGTTTTCTTTTTATAACTTTAAATTGAACTTCTGGATTCTCAAATATACGGCAGAGCTCAACATGCTGCAACTCAAGACATGCAAACACATGTCAACAGACAAAATACAAACAAAAATTCAGAAGACGCCATCGATTTGACAACACAATACTAACAACACAACTGAACTCATATGCATGCTGCGAGTATGCAACATAATAGTATGCAACACAACTGAAGTGTTTCCAGGGGACCCTAAAAAGTGATGAACCAGGCTGTGACACCATTGTTGTTCCATGCTTTATGACTTTTGAAGTTAAAAGTAGTGAACAGCAAGTGTACATGGATGTGTTATTGTACATGGGTTATAATTCATCCAAGTGTGTCTACCCCTGCCAAGTTCATCACTTTTTAGTGTCCCTTGGAAACACTTATGTTGTGAGTAATTTCAGCATCTTTGTGTATTTGATTGTGTTTGTCAGTATTTTCAGTGCATGTGAATTTCTTTGCGTTTTCTTCAGTTGGAGTGTTTTGACCTTTCAGGGCCACTGTACTGACATTGTCTTTCATAAGATCAACATCTCAAATGATATTTTGTTCTCTGCGGTGATGAATTACGAGCATGAGCCAGTGGATAAGTGGGTGGGTACATTTTGAAGACAATGCAGGGTGTGCTAGTATAGATGAATATACAGTGGGATCCAAAAGTCTGAGACCACTTTCCAAACCGTATGTCAGGAAAGGATATTTTCAGGTCTGTACTGAGTTTAAAAGTCAAACTCACAAAGTAACTTTGTTGCATTGGCAAAAGCTTCTCCTGAGAGTTTGTCACCGCTTACGAAAGATAGTAATCCCACTCAAATGACAGAATAAACTACATCTGCTGCCTTCAGTGCATTTCCTGAAAGCTTAACATAAGAGCTATTGATTGGATGCACATCTGATGGCTTTTATAATTGTTAATATTGATGGCTGTGCAGAATATTACATTGAAATTTGCAAGAACACAAGCAGTGAAATTACTTTCTGTCTGTTGCCATGCTGTTAAAAGCATTAAACTGTATTTATGGAGCGCAGACATTATCTGTCTTCCTTATGTGTATGAATCAGCAGACAGTCTCCTCTAAAACATCAAATCATGTCTTTCCCTTATATATTACACAGATTGAAGGAGCACACCAACCTTTTCCGACTCTGATTATATTATTGTGAAAAAGACAAGTAGATTTTACTTTGTTTTATTGTCATGCAGTTGAGTGGCATGTTGCACATTCTTTTTATGTAGACGTAAAAACTAAATTGTGATTTTTATGATCACATATGAAATATACACTGACATGATAAATACAACAATTTACAGAGAATTAAATGGTTTAAAAGAACACAAACAAAAAAGTAGATTATATGGTTGTTCAGGTCCCCACATATTTCTTGAAAGTGTGCACTGGACACATAGCTGCAGGATATGAAGATAAACTAGTATATAGAAAACATAGAATGGTATAAATCGTACATAATAAACAAGTTTTGGACAGTGAGAACACACACCTCCTCTGAAGCTGCTCAGGCTTTGGCCTTGAAAGCAAACATGAATGCAACATGTAAAGAAAGATATCTAAGGAGTAAAGAATGAAAATTGTGATATACAGTGATAGAAAGTACTAGAGAAATGTGGTTGGACCTAAAGGCCAGCACCTATCACAAAAGCACTGAGAGAGAGACTCAGAAGTTAAAAGCAAACAAAAAAAAAGGGCCATCTGAGAATAATCAAGGCCAGCTCTGCCACTTTTTTTTTTTTTTTTTTTTTGAGGTTTCAAAGGAGCAACAAAACTGCTCTCCTGCACACGCTGGCTATTATAAGAATACTGATGATACACTTGTGACTGTAGGAGTATAATATGATACTATTATATTCAGTGATACTTCAGTCCACTTACAGTAATGACACTTTAGCTGGGTGTATTAAATTCCAGGATGAACTTTTTTCTTTTTTTTTTTTTTTTTTTTTTTTTCACGTTGTTGATTAAGGGAACATTTAAATTATTTTTTAACTGGCTCAAAAAGCACCAGAGCAGCATTACTGTTACTGCAGGTTACTGGCCTCGACTGCGAAGCTGGTATTATTTTCACCTTGTTCGAGTGTGAGACTGTCATCATGGCAAAATGTCATCCTTGTCCCACTTATTGTAGTGGGAACTAGCACAGAGTGTGTGTGTGTGTGTGTGTGTGTGTGTGTGTGTGTGTGTGTGTGTGCGCGTGTCTGGACACGACTTTGTCACCATAAAAGCACCACAACTGTGCAAGATACAGGCAAGAAACCTTCGAGGTGTGTTGTTTAGATCAGAATGATCTAACCTGGAAGTTAGATGTGATCTGACCCATGTGTGCTGAGTGCACAACCAAGACCAATATGTACCTCTGTGGTAGTAGGCGTGGCTTGTTGCATTTGTGACCTTGCTAATACACTAAATCCCCTTTTGCACTGGTAAAAATAATACCCACTAACATCAGGCTTTTGTCAGAAATGGAACGGGGTACAGTTCAGCCCTGGGTCAAATGACTCTGCAGTAGGCATAGGCCCCAGCTCAAATCGGCATTGATGTAAACAACACACCCAGGTGAACCTGCTCCTTCTCCTGCTCTAATGTCTCTCAGAGCACAGATACAGGCCTGTTACCAGTCCAGTAAACCAAAAAACACCACAGCTACACTGAGCTTGGGGGTAACAGTGAGCTGGAGCCATGAAATAAGCTTTAAAAACACCCAATCATTAAGTGAAGTGTCTCACACTGAGGCTCTGACACCTTAACAGGAACAACAACCCGGGGATGAGAGATCTCTTGTTATGCCGGCTAGCAGCTCACTCTTTCTCCAACACATCTGTGTGTGTACATGTGATGACACTGTGCCCTGCAGTTGCGTGTCCTCAGTATGAACAGAAAGACAAACTCCATGGGCAGCGGAGAAGGGATCAACTGACTTTCATTATCAGATTTATCCAAGTTTAAACAACCCGCATATACCTGATATTTTGGTGGAAAAGGGATATAATACACCTATAATGTCAAGATGCATTCAGAAGCAATATTTTTTAACTCGTTGCAAAGTTTTCTAAGTTATATAAAGCTTTATAACATAGAAGATCAGATTTAACTGTAATCCAACACATTTTGAACATCTGTGCCATCTGCTACACAATTTTGGAGCCTGGTGGCGACTGGTTTAAAAGTTTATTTTCATACTGCTTCTATTTCGAATTGCAAGCTTTTTTAAGTGCTTTTTTTGCATTAACACTAAAACCAAGAGTGGCCTTTTGTGTCACTTTTTCCTGATGTATTTATGTTAATAAGCTGCTGGTAAATAAATCATGAAATATAAATAGAAGTTAATAGGCACCAACAGGAAGCATGTGTCTCTCTGCAAACACTTTTAATGATGTATTCCTTTGAAATAAAGAAATGAAATCAGCTGCCGGAGGCAATAGTCTGGAATAGCCTGAGCATGATGCAGTCAGCATTTCAAAATGTCCAATCTGGGTTTTTCTACATTTACTTTGCATTAATTTACATAATCTAAAGAAAACATTCCTTATAAATCATTTCTTCCTCTGTCATCACCCAATTTTTGTTTGTTTGTTGGTTTGTCAAGTCTGTTTGCACGTTTGTGTGTGTGATTACTTGCAGTCAAAAGCACAGAGATGGCAATCTGTCATAAATATAACGGTAAACAACTTTTATTGCAGTAACTGATATTTGTTGTTTATCAATGGCACAGTGAGGGTGCAGTGTTCTGGAAACAAAGCATGGAAACATGCGCTCTACAAAGGGTTGAGTGTAATGACCATATTGTAGGTGGCATCAGATGATAGACAGTATAATTACACAAACAAGTAATTTGCTTAACTTAATGCTGAATCATCAAGCATCCCAACTGGAAGATTTAGACTCACAGTAACATGGTGGCAAAGCAGCTGTGCCACCTTCGGGTGTCCTCATCAGACTGAAACAGAAGGGGAAATTTTTTTTCCATTATTACTTTATAAATTTGCTGATGTAGTCTCTGTTGACAACAACGTGGGAGTTTTTTTCCACATTATTTTTGACCTTGTAGACATTTGCATCGACGTTTTGCTCTCTAGATACTGAGTCTAGAGGTGTGGTTTGTGGGTGTAGCTGATGTTAAATCGTCCTTTCATATTCCTGCGGTGTCCTGAAGTTGCCGTAATGGAGAGTCTTGGTTTTCTACAAGGATCCTTCCAGTACCATGGGGGTTGTTTTCCAGCATGCTAAATCTTTGTTGTATAGGACCAGGAAGGATGTCAATTATATTAGGCATTTTATCAGACAGGACAGGCCTGGAACATATTCAGCAAATTTGTGAAGCACATGTGCTAAACCAAGGCTTTGAATGCTGGCACAAAAGCTGGATTCAATTTGTTCTCCATTCAGCAATCAATTCAGCAAAGTGGATATTCTTTGAAATTCAAAAAAATGAAAAGCTTTTGGCATGAAAAGGTTGTCATACCGAACCAGGAGATATCAGGCTGAATACTCAGCCATTAGCAGTTTCTATTTACAATTTGAACTGATTGGATTGAAAGCAAATCAACCTCGCCTGGCACACATGGACATCAACGACAGTAACCTGCCTTCCTCAGCTTTAGAGGGAACAGTTATGCTAAATCTTGTCTATTTTTAGCACTGATGAGTGAAATAAATGTGGCTCATTGCCATCAGGAAGGTACTGTGATTACGAAACCATGAGTGATTTAAGGACGGCTGATGGCACCCTCAGAATAATAATTTATTTTTCATGTGAGGCTAGTCGCCTCTGTACAGAGAGAGCAGAAACATCCACATTTTAACAAGGCAGCCAGTCAAAGTGGAGACATCCTATCTAGGCTATGGGACATTGAAGTGGCTTGAAAATGAGTCCGTTGATAGATAAAACCATGTAACTTAGCAAGTGCTGCCATGCATGTGATACATCTCATTATCCAAAGAGCTGAGATTTTATCTTGCTGCCACTGCAGAAGTTCCTGTGTGCTGAGCTGTAGCTGTTGGATATACAGTTTGCAGAGATAATGCAATCACAACACTTTCTGCACAGTTTCCACAGAAATCATGGATGAACTGATCAGGGCAGTTTTGAAGATGAAACTACAAAAAACGACAGGGAATATGATGGGGGTGAAATGGATAGTTTAGATTCATTTAGCTAAGAAAACCAAACAGTTCAGTAACATTTGAGTTTTAAATACTGACGGTGGAATTACCAATTCACAGACTAAATTAGAAGACAACATTTCAATTACCACTGTATTTTATGTGTGGTAGTGTGTCAAGATCTATTGTTAAGCCAGAGAAAAAGCTCTTTTCTCTCAGATCAGCTTTCTGCCACACTAAGTCTTTCTTTGTTTATTAGCACATAAGCTACGGCCAATGCTCGCTCATTAGTAGCAGCCAGTTAGACACAGGTCAATTGTATCCCTGCAGATATAAATGTGCCAATAGCGCTTCACAGTATACTGTGAAGCGCTATTCACTCACTTTCCAGCTTCCTAGTTTTCTTGTCTACTGTAGTCAGTGAGTAACAGGATGTGACTTTAGCTGCTTTATTATAGATTGATTTCCTCCTTAAGTTGGGAACTGTGGCATTTTCATAAAGATTTCCTTTTTTGTGTGTGTGTGTGTGTGTGTGTGGCTACATACATTCGTACATCATCTTTCCTTGTCTTCTAACTGAAGCACATCAGGATTCATAAATAAAAGACTGAATACCTGCACAGTGCACACAATTTGAAATGCTGTAGGCTATAGTGCGTCATCTGTATTTCTTTGGTTAGCCATCATATTTGTGTTTCAGCTTGGTTTTACAATGAAACACAAACAGCCCTGAACTATAGAAGCATATTGCATTTGGCTTGACAAAGAAAAATCACCAGGTTTTCTTGTGGTAACAAGGTCTTTTGTTATGATTAGGAGATATTTTCTTTTTTATTACCAAATATGCTTCCATTCTATTGAAAAATTACCCGCTAATATCATGTTTTTTGTTTTCACATTAAGCATATATTTCGATCCACACAACCCCGTCTTGCCCTATAAAACTTATAAGTGTACATATTTATGCCTCAGCTTTAACAGCATCATTCTTCTAAATCTAATAATTCATCAATAACTAGAACTGATCACATTTCTTACAGACCTAATTAGAGTGAAGTGATCAGTTTTAACTTAAGTTAGCATTGGTTGGTTTAAATTAGATCCGGGAAGCTCATACAGAACATTTTATAAATGTGCATTCCTCACAGGGATTTTAGAGGGACATAGTACTCCAATAACTGTGTATACATTGTATTACTGACAAGATTAAAACAGTATATTGCGCTTCAATTATATTAACAGAAAGAACTCATTTGGGATACCACTGATACCTTGTATGGATGTTAAATAGTATCAGCATCACTCCAAAGTATCATTTTCTGACTCTGAAGTGGAGCTGCT
This sequence comes from Rachycentron canadum, assembly GCA_038496675.1. Lineage (NCBI taxonomy): Eukaryota > Metazoa > Chordata > Actinopteri > Carangiformes > Rachycentridae > Rachycentron > Rachycentron canadum. Next base: position 7,655,917 of record CM076657.1, on the reverse strand, counting down.
AGCAAACACTCAAGTCTGTCAGAGGCTGACTTTACCTCAGTTCAGTTCACTGTAAAACAGGACTCAATTCTGTGAGGGACAGTGAAGGTGATTCAATTTAATATGCAAGCAACATTAAACGGAACATATATAATCTATTGAACAGTTCATATGAGGGATGGCAGAGCCCAGATGTTCCCATTTGCATATTTGTTCTGCTGAAGTGGAAAACGTGGGCTGAGGTCAGGTCTCAAATGCATTTATGTATATTTAAAATACCTGACCGTTGCCCATTGTTAGACACCTCCTAAATCATCTTATTTAATTTTTCATTGTTGGTCACAGAGGTATTTTCCCTTCAATTTGTCCAACAAGGTGCTACTGAAGGAGCAAGGAGGTTGGCTAGCTTGTCTTTTTTTTTTTTTTTTTTTTCTTCTTTCTGATCTTTTCCAGGGCACAACTGACAGTAAAACTGTGCGAGACTGTCTTTCTTTCTTCCAGTGAGTTTGGAGCACATGCTGGTAATGCCAGAGAGCCAATTTCCTGTCCCTTTGATTGATATTTGAAGAAAAAGATAATAAACTGTCAATACACAGTGTAAAAGGTTGATAAGACCTTTCCGTTCCCTCTGAAGGAGATTAGCTGCCTCTTACTGTGCCGTGTTGGCTTTTCTCTTCTCTGCTGTGTTACTGTTTGTGTTTTTGGGAACATGAGCACATCACCAAAGATTAGGGTGGGTCCACAATGAATTATGTCTCCTGCCTTGAGATTACAGTACTTACATCTACGAATTATCTAGAGTTGTGTGTGTGTTCCTATTTATCAACTGTTGGGAGATTTAGCAACATGTTGTCACCAATAAATTGAATCAGGAAATAATTTGTCTATATGGCCTCTATAGCCGTCTCTATGGGGAAGCAGAATTGAAGACATTACCAACATAAGTCTGTCTGGTAAAACAATTACCATCCACTGTATCAAGTCATTAAGTTAAATGGTCAGTCATTTGTTTGGTACAATGCAGTTGCACTGTATTAAATGCTGAATTGCAGCCTTGTTCATTGTATGTTTGTTCGGTGCTTCCAGATGTTAGTAGACTTTACTCAGGGTGAAGTCGACTTCCTGCCTGGTAGTAGAATGTACAATTTCCATATGTTAAAACATCAATGTTTAATTTAACACTGCAGATCTGTCTTCGTTCAGAAGGAACTGGAGACTGACACAGATTTCTCTATCAAATGTTTTTCAGGCCAGGGAAACTAACGGTTTTGGATCAAAAGAGTTGTCTGCTCCTCAGGGAGCCAGACTTGGGTCAGGCCCAATGCAAATTTCATGCTATTCTGGACTGCTGAAAACCTGGATTCTGTTTCGTTCATCAGCACTTTGCCAAAGGGCTGCCATCATTTTTGTGCGCACAATTGCAAGTTTGTGACAGTTTACATGAGATCACTAGTACGACGAATGCGATGTAGTGTAAATCATTGTTTACATCACGAGCCGAGGTGATGACAAAATTTGGGACTGAAACAGATTATGTCAAAGTTATTAATATATGACATGATGTAAGTGAATTAGGTTGTTTCCATGTGGCTTAAGAATTGGCCTATTGAGTTTAATGGGGTTGTAGTGAATTAGATTTTCCCCTCATTTGTTTCCCATAAATTGTGAAATAAGAAGCTTTAAATCAGGAAGTGTGTCAGCCTGGAGAACGTTTCTGAAACACAAGTGAAAATCTAAACAGTGACACAGGATCACAATGACATGAAATTTCACACGATAACAAGGAAATGTTTTGAAATAAAAAGATTTTCATTACAGGTAAAAACTTTTTGCTGTAAAAGGTTAACATCCAACTGTAACATTAGAGCAAGTAGCACCGACAGAAATATTCAGGCAACAACATATCACTGCCTCTTTATTTAAAAGAAAAAAAAAAGTACTAATACTGTCGTCAGCAAAATATCAATTACTTTCTCTCTGCGGTGAAATGCATCATCACAGTTTATTTGACACTGATGTATTAATCAGAAAACCCTTCATCAGATACATTTATTGGGCCTCCCCTAAAATTTTGCCATAACTATTGTTTTTTTTTATGCATCTCTAGATATTCATTATACAGAACAGTTCCTAAATCTCCACAGCAGCTCGGCCCTCGCCTGGAGCTCTGGCACAAGCTGTAGTTCAGAATCATTATCAAATTTCATCAGCTCGCCCTTAAATCAATCACAACCTCAGCCACTCGATGAAGGGGGCATCAGAGTTAATGCACCAAAGTCAAGAGTTTTTTTTTTTGTTTTTTTTTCCTGCCACGGGAAGTTTGTCCGAACTCGGGCACTTTTTGTTGGTATGCAGAGATTTGGACTCTAACAGGCTCTTCATACACCTGAGCTGCCCTGCACAGCCATCGCTGATTAATGAACACTGCTAGCAGGTTTGCATTTGACAAAACAAAATGTCAGGCCTTGAGTTTATCTGTGTGCTCCAAGGACAAATGCACCGATCCATTATTTCTGCATTTAATGTGGTTGTAGGTTTCTTTATTAACTGCTCATCCTTCACTTGGAAGAGAAAGTGTATGTTGCATGTGGTTTTCCACTTTATACACCATGATTTATGTTGCAGTGAACCAAACACTACACTGACCCTAATAACCAATTGGCCCAGTTCTCTTTTGTCATGCCAGGTAATTTCTCTTGCTGTTCAGCAGATAATTCTGTGCTGCTGATAGTAAATCATGATTTTTGGCTCCATGCAAACCTGCAAACTCCAAACAACACAATCGACCGCAACAATCAAGCATGCCGGGCCAGGTCTGTTGTAAGCGTCTGAAGAACCACCGTCCACAAGAGGGAAGTGTTATCACATTGATCCTCCCATTCATTTACAGGCTGCACCATCACACATCCTGATCCTGTGAGGTTGTTCTAGAGAAGAGGGTGAACTGGTTGAGGGGTGAGGAATGGAGGAAGGAAAGAAAAGTCGGGGAATCTGTTAGGCAGCTCCCGCAGCTGGCTCATGAGGTAAAACAGACTCCCCCTCCTGTGTGCACATGTTCACACTCATACATAGTTGTAGATGTAAGGGGAAGTCCTTCATTTCGGGGTTTAAATCGTCATTTTCCCCTTTAAAACCACCACTAAAAGCTCTCACTTAGTATCACTCGCCATGTTTTGAAATCACAGACCTTGGGATGACTATCTGGATCATATTTTAGCTTTTCACCGCCCCACCCAGAGTTATTATCTAGACTTATGGTTCACATGAGGTCTGGGGTGCCACAGGGGTCATTGAGGGGATCCCTGATGGTGCACCGCAAATGAGAAATACTTTCTCACTTACTGAACTAATTTGAAGTTAATGATGTAATGGCTGATGAATGAAGCTCTTGTTTATGGGTTTCACTGCATGGCCCCACCTGCCTGTTTAAACGCTTCTCAGTATCTGATTTTCATTTGTTGGGCTCTAATTAATTTTTTTTTTTTTTTTGGTGGGGGTATTTTCATGTTGGAAAAAAAAAACTGATCATAGAAAATAGACATGTAGAAAATGTTTTGTCCTTAATCCTGACAACTACGTCACCAGTGAAGGATGTGGTTTCTCGTTCCCGTTTTCTCTTTAAACAGGAAAAGAAAAGACTTTTCAGAGGTTTCGGTGGCTCTGTGGCTTCCAGGGGGGGATTTCAACACATGAGCACCGTTTCCCGTTTCATGAATTCATTTATCCGTGACTGTGCATGTCGTGTTTCTGTCGTCTTCCCACATCCCCGCCCTGTGTCATCGACGGATCTACCTCTATCCTCCCGAAATCTTCCCCCTCTCTCTCTCTCTCTCTCCATCTATCTCAGTTTTATCTTATCTGCTCCAAACGTGTCGTTTTCAAAGACCTTCGACGTGCCAGAAAAAGTTTGGGAGCCACTTCCTCACTTCCCAGGAGGCGGCCGGGCTGTCGTGCCGCAGCCTTCCCCGGCGACGCTTCCGCTCTTCGCAGGACGACCCAGGCTCCTCCCTCGAACAACGTCACCCGATCCCGATCCCTCCCGGAGCGTCGGCGAGAGTCAGCGGCGCTCTGTGGCGGCAGACCAGCGGGGCGGCGCACACGGCGGAGCGAAGCTGCTCACAAGTCATCCCGAGAAAAAAAAAACAAAAACAAAGACAAACAAGAAAGAAAGAAAAAAAAAATCCACAATAGAGAGAGAGAGAGAGAGAGGGCGGGGGCGCATCCCACCGTTTTCAGTAGTTACAACAAGTTCGCCGGCCCGGTGCTCTGATCTGTCCGGCTGGCCGCGGCTGCAGACAGGAGGAGGGAAAACACAAACCGGGAGCTGGAGGAACTAAAAAAACGGTGCACGGTGCCGGCAGATCATCCCTGGGGCGGAAGAGGGAAAAAAAAACGACATTTCCCCGGAGGAACTCTCCAAGTGTTGGAAACTTCCCAGCGCAGCATCGATCGAAGACCTCCCGCCCACTTTACCTCTGATCCACAATAGGCTACTGGAAGAGGGGGGAGAGAGAGAGGGAGAGGGAGTGTGTGTGTGTGTGTGTGAGGGAGAGAGAGAGAGAGAGTTCTGCAGCCGCTGCGGTGGATGGAGCAACAAAGGCTGGATGGTTAAACTAGAAGAGCCCCTTTGACAAGAACCCAACTGTCCCTTCTCTCCTCGCCCGCTGTCTCCTAAAAGACTCCCATCCCCTCCACGGCAGATCTGCAGCCGCTCGGATCTCGATCTGGGGACCCGGCCGGGTTCTACTTCGGGCAAACTCTCCGCCAGCCAGGGAGCCGCTGCAGACGTGAAATTGATGCTTCGGCGCGGAGGGGCGCATCGCCGATCCTCCAGTTTTGCGAAAGTGTGCCACTGCTCTTTGAGAGAGGTAGACTAGTTGGGGGGCCGAAGTGGGATTTGCAGAAGTTGCATGCTCGGTCTTTGTCGTCTCGAGTGAGCCCTATCCATCCACTCTCCGGTTTTCAGAGAAGATCCGGATAGTTGAGGTGCCATGGCGATGTGTGTGGGGATATGGATACTCCTGTTGGCGCTGCACATCTCAGGTAAGCCGCAGAAACGGACCTAGAGCCCCAGAGATCAGGGAATCATCAGCAACGCATCTGCCTTATTTTACCATCACCCCCTTGCTCCGGCGTGCGTGTGTGTCTGTGCGTTGCGCGGTGTTTTGCAGTGACACACACTTGATTAATGCACGAATGGGTGGATCGATGTAATTGCCTGCTTTGCGTTTTGCAACAAGATGTGCAAACGAGTGCGAGAAAATTGGAAAGTGTTTTCTGCCCTCGAATCCAACCCCATCTACACGGCCGCAGAATACTTATTTTGGCTGCAAAATAATGAACTTACCCGGGCAGCAGGCAGATGGCGATATGAGCGAGCCGTGCAGGCCAGCAGTCTCCCAAGTTCTCCAATATCTCATTGTAATGGCAACTCGGGGCCACAGCGTGCTCTTGAATGATAATTGAAACCTGTGGCCTGTTATCCTCGGCTCAACATAGCCCAATAAATAATTAGGACATAAGCTCTGATTAAAAGGGCTCCATCCTTTATGTCACCCTGGGAATGGGAACCACAGGCCTTTGCTGTTTTCATGTTCAGTCTTACTCTCTGAGGAAGGATGAAACAGGACTGAGTGACATTTGTGTTCCAAGGATTTGTCTCGTACGCATACTTTGAGAAACTGATTTGAAAACATATTAGAACTCAGATCACCATTGTGTGTGTCTCTGTGTGTGTGTGTGCGTCTGTGTGCGTGTGCTTTGGGTGGAGGATGAAGTGTTGAGGGAAGCGCTTGTGGTTGATAAATGGAGTGATAATTTGACATCGATCTCTCTGATATCAAAGCTTCCCAAAGAGGAGCTAAGTATTTAAACACATGCTTAATAAGGGTATTTGACTGTTATTGGAAAGAGCATCGTGATTCTGGTTCTATTGACAACCCCCTAATTGGAAAACAAAACAAGCCAATAACAAAAACAGCATGTATATACACGCCTGTGTGTGTGTTTGTGAGCCATTATGCAGAGGGGTTTTTGAGGCTTAGCTGAAAGTTTACTGGTTTGTTTACATCTTGGACTGGTAAACTCTGTCTGGCGCCCCTTTTTTTAGTTTGGAATGGAAGAGGGTCAAGTGTGGTCAAGAAATGTCAGATCATGTTTTGAAAGCCAGTGATGCAGTTGTTTTCTCTGAAAGACTGCAGAATATACATGTTTCAGGGGACATGCTGCAGTGATCCTTAAAGCCAAGTATAATAAAATCTAAAAAGCCTTTTCTAGTCAAATGTTTGCCCATCTGCCCCCCACCCACCTGCTTTGAGCTCGGGAACAACTAAGATGTTGACCTTGTTGGCAGTGAGGCTCCTTATGGTGTCATGTGTTTAAGACTGATTGAATACTTTGATCAAAAGCCCTGTCTGATTTACATTGAGATGATCCCTTTGCTTGTGGAGAAGATCAGGATTAACTGGTTCCCTTGGAATTCACGGTGGAAATCTTTTGAAGCTGTTCAATCAAGGGAGTGGAAAATGTCTCAAAAACTGCTCTTAAAGGCTCCCGGAAATGACTTATTTGAGTAAAGCAGGAGGTGTTTTCTAAGCCTAATTAGACTACATACAAATATACTTCTCTAGTCCTATTTCGTTTTTGTTTTTTTTGTTTTTTTTATTGCTGCAGTTTATTTAAAAAAGAAATGACTTCATAAATTACTCTTTCAGACGTCTTCATGAAGGGAAGGGCTTGGAAATTTTTTATTTCAACAGTTGTTTGGAACCATTTCTTTTGACATGCAAAAACAAGAATTTGGTCTTTCACCCTGAGGTTAAAGGGTGAGGCCATAAATGCCCACTGTCTTTGATGGTCTAATTGATATACAACATGTTCCAGACTCTTCCCTCATTACCCAAGCACAAACAAGTGGGAATGGCCCTAACAAATGCAAGTAGCAGCAAACCCTGCTGCAGTTATCCATTAGGGAAAACCATTTGTTCCTGTCATGGTAATAACCATTCGTAGCAAACACAAGAGTGCCAAATTCATAAACAAAAAATATTCCAAGCTGCTCGCCAAATAGATGATCAAATAAAAGGAACATTGAGAATAATGGATCAGTGAATAATAATGGCAGCGCTGTTCCCAATTTCTTATATTAGCACCCGGTCTCTCCAGTATTCCAGACTGATATTTAATTGAGTGTGAATTGAGTTAGCATCCAGGTGGTTGTTTATGGCTTGGCTCCATCCTCGGGTCCTGGTGCTGCATGAGCCCATATAGATATCACTCTCAGCGGTGGGATAAGGAGATTTTCCAGCTCTAATTCTTCATCTTAGTTGGATTAAACATTAGGGAAATGAATGCTGAATGGTGGGCGAGCATCAACTTTGAGTGTACTGTTAATTTGAGCTTGGAAACTGTGTAGCTTTGAATTATACTCTTTGTAATAACTTGGCACCATGCAAGCTGAAATCACTCTGCTGGAGACCCCTGTTGTTCACCACTGTCAATCATTTCACGCAGTCTCTCACATTAGCTTCTCTTGAATGTTCAGCAGTCTGTCTCTTGAGTAATATCACAACCCAGCTGCATTATTTTGCGTGTGACTGTCCATCAACTGTGTTTGTGCTGTTTGATTCTCACGTGACGTCTCCCGAGAGATGTAAACCGTGGGGGACGTTTCCCGTTCCACTGTTGATGGACAGTTTTATTGTCCTGACTCTTTAGGGTTAATTGCACAGGTAGCTGTCTGATTTCTATGCACAAGCTTGTCACTGAAGCCGACACACAGGAGTTCATTTTGACTCAAGACAAACGGTCACATGACTGCTGCTGCAGTGTGTATTTGTTTTTCCGACTCATCTGAGGCAAATTGAAGTCAGCCTTTGTGTTTAAAATGTCACACATTTCAGTTGGATTGACTGAATGGCTGCACAGTCAGGGGGTCTGAGGACAAGTGCATGCATGCTCAGAAATAGTGTTGAAACACACGTGTGATGTTGAGGAGTGACACAGGCAGGAAAATGCCTCCTCTGACAGGGTCATAGGATGAATACTGCTGCTCTTTGAAACGCTGTAATTAGCATTTTGACTTTTCTCATTTGTTCTCTCTTACGAGGAAAACTGTACTGCCAGTCTGTGGAGTTTTGCATTTTATTTGGATGACAGCTGTGCTATACTGGAATGGAGAGAGTCGCTGTGGGATTGCTGGGCCTTGATGGTTAGAGTGTGAATGCAAATTGCTCTGATCCTCACTCCTTTGGGGAGTCTCCCTTTGGTCCCTGCTGGGGTGATGGATGGGAGTGAGCTCCGAGTCCTGGGAGACTAGCTTGAGGGGAGCTGACATGAGATTAAACTTCGCTTTTGCCATAGGAACTAATGGAGGCACTTGGCCACCCAAACGTCATCTCTTTGAGCATTTAGCTCATTGTGTTTCTGCTGTCAGCTCTTTAACAAATCCTTCTCCAAACACTGTGAAATGTCTTCTGCGAAGCATAGTTTCTGTTGTCTGCCATGATTCTGGGAATGGATTGGCCCTTCATTAATTTCAGGAGCGGCTCTCGAACAAGGGATTTTTCTTGTCATTGGCAAAATATTTAAATTAGCTAAGTTTTGTTCCATATACCACGGCAGTTGATCCAAGAGGCATATTCTCAGTTTTCTTTGTAAGTTCCTGATGTGCATTTTCATACCCCATGGCCTCTTCATAAAGGCTGCATATCCCATAATAAATGAATAAAACAGGAGGAAATGCAACAAACCTAAATAATGAAATGGGACTTTCTCTGCATGCAGATGACTGCACAAATACTATTAAAAACTGAACAACTGTTGAATTAAGTTAACTGCTCCAGTTGTTTGGAGTTTTATGTGCAGGGATTTAGTCATGTTAAGGAATGAATGAATGTTTCAAAGCCCTGGGTGAGGAGCTTCATGTGTCTATGGTGATGAAGTTTTTTTTTTTTTGAGGCTTCTGGAAGTTTAGTCAAATATCACAAGTAACGTTTGTCCCAGACACCAGCTGTCTAAGGTCACCAGATAGCTTGTTTTGTCAGAACATGCACTTTAGTATCACATTCAGTGTTTTCATTCGGTTGTCATTCTGGCGTGTAGTGTGTGTTGGGTGTCCCCTCCTGCTCCTTTGCCTCCTTCACTCCAGACAGCCACCATGTTGGATCAGGATGGCGAACACGTTTATCAACAGGCTGCAGCTGCAATTTTATGCTTTAAATCCTTGAAATTCTTCTCTGTTTCAACTCAAATCGTAGAATCAGCAAAGTAAGGAAAAAGGAAATCAATAAAGGGGATCATATCTCGTCCTGAGTGGTTCTGATTTGGCATTAATCTGTCAAGTCTTTTTCTTTCTGTTTAGCCGATCCATGTCAAGGGATTATTTGGTTAAATTCCTGCACTACTCTTGAGATTGAGAATGGCATTGACTGACTACACTTGTTCCATATTTTCCTTGGCGTTTGTCAGATAGCTGTTCCAGCATCTGAGGATCGGCTTATTATGGTTCCTGAGTTGATGTAAATCTGCTCTGAAGAAAAAGTAAATAATCTCTCATGTTGGAGGGATTCTAACAGTCTGCAGTTTTCATGTGACACCATCCTGGTTTGCCAGTAGCTTGTAGAGTTTCTTTGCTCCCTCTCTCCCTCAGTGCTCAGTTACTATAGTTACCACCTGTAATCAGTCATAGCTGTTAAAAGAAATCATATTTATTTATTAACAGAAACCGAATCAATTCCTGTGTGAAGGAAACAGACTTTTAAAGCATCATTGCTCATAGGTTCTGGGTTTACAACTGGGGCATTTAGTCACTGGCTGATCTGGGATTGGGAGAGTGGATAATTCCTGGTCTACCCACTAAGGCTGTATGCCTTTAAAATAAAGCAGATCTCATGAGTGCAGTTCCCAACCCAGCCCCCCCTCCCGTGACTGCCTGGACAGAGTCAGTTTACAACAGGCAGCTGTGCTGATGTGCCTCCATTAAGGAGCGAAGTAGCTCTGATAACTGGTCAGTGAACGACCTGCTGAGTCTGAGGATGAAGGGGAAAATGGATCCTGTTAGGTGAAAATTTAAAGTCTGACATGGTCGTAGAATTTTGATCAGTGCCGCTGAAAAACCATCAAGCAGTGTCGCTGAGATGGACAGTGAATTTTACCTGACTTTAGAATTAGCTTTAGGGTTTAGTCTCATAGGCTTTGTGCTGGTCTCGGTCAGATCTATGAGCCAAATTTTATGTTTTTATTCCCCTTCATTTTGGTTTTCAGAACTTGTTCAGAGGTGGACTGTGATTCATTTAAAAACGTGATGGGGCTAGTCGATGCTGTTACCATGTTTTCTGCTGTTTGACTCAGTTGAACTGTGCACTGGCTTGTGCAGTCTATTGATAAGAGCTGGCCTGCAGCTCTGCTTCTCACTGCCCGGGGTCAGACCGATATTTCAGTTGGCATAGTTTCAGGGCAAGTACAGGCTTTAAATTAAATATATGATCGAAGTTTTTCCCTGACTATATCATTCTGGTTTTGTCCTTTGACACTCTTAAATTATCCGCCTGTTAAGTGAGTAATATCATTTAATTGTTCAGGAATGATAAGAGGTATAATGCATTAATCAAAGTCAATAATGTCTTCTGGAGTTTCTTTCTTCTTCCTGCCTGAAGAATTTCAAAGAGCCGCTTTTCGTCTTTGTTTCATTTGAGATTTCTTGTGTTTTTGACTTTAACTTCCATCCAGCAAAGAGCAAATTCTTGTGAAAATTTTGACATTTTTCTAAATTCACGACCTCAAACGGGTCAACATATAAGACACTGCGTATTAGCACAAAGTGTCTCCAACTTCTGACTGAAAACATCCGCACTGCCTTCAAAAACCATATCTGTCAATCCCATTACAAGCCTTCCAGCTCACCCACTGCACTTGCCATCCACCGATAAATACCCTCCAGGGGTGAAGCTGAAATGGAATATAAGCTCGCAGAACACATTTGAATGAAAATATCGAACATTTCCAAAAATTTAGCAGCGGCTTCAATCTTTCGTTACGGAAATGTTGGGAATCAAAGTAGTATCGAAATTTCCGTCATTGTGACACAGCATGCGGGCTTTCGCGGGGCTCAGAGCTGATCTCCTGCCAGAACTTCACATTTTTCTCTTTTATTTTCTACAAACTTGGGTGCACCCCCACTTCCCACCTCCATCTCTCCTCTCCACCCGCTCTGCCTTTGAGGATGGCTGTGTGCTGAGAGTCGGCTTGGTTAGCACTTGATACAAAAGGGGGTTTGTTTCATGAAATGTTTCCCTTTTTAATGAGTGATGGTGTTCACTCATTTAATATTCCGCACTGATATCTCTCCGGGAGCTGACTGTGCTTCAAAGCAACAGCACGGTTGTAAATGGGAGTGGGTGAAGGCGGGGGTGGGGTGGGGGGCAGCAGTAGCGGTAGTGGTGGTTGTACGGCGGGGGGGGGTGTTCTGCTTAGAAAACACAAACACAGGTTTATTTATTCTCCCTGACATATAGCTAAGCTCCCAGTGTGCTGCAGCTTGGTGCAAAGCTCCTTAGTGCCCTCGTCCTGTGCAGACACACAAGCAAAATATGAGTGATAACAGGTCAGCTCTGTGTCTGTCATATTTTTCCATGTACGTCTTTCATTTTGTGTTTGCACCGCTCCCTGCTGTGATCGACTTTAAAGATAATTGCTCGGTTCAGAAGGACTTCAATTGCTTATATGGGAGCATTTCTTTGAATCTTTCAGCTATTATTTCTTCACTCCACCTGCGCTGTGGCTGACATGATAGCTTCCCAGTGCTTGTCATAATAGTGAGATTGAGGTCAACCCACATGGGTGGCAGAAATTCATAATTTTTTTTTTTTTTTTTTTTTTGCCTGTTTTTCAGTGCTCAGGTTCATCTTTGTGTGTGAGAGATGAAGATGAACACAGAGATGGCCTGTAGTTTGGCATTGATCCTTCCATTTTGTTTGTACGGTCTATGCCAAAGCAACTAATGTAGTCTGCTATTGATTCCCCAGTTTCGAGCCTGGCTGAATTTCACTCCGATGTTGCATTGTTTTCAGAAAGTCAGGTGTGCCAAATGGCCTCTGCCTCCTTCCTGTTATGTCCTCTCTGTTGAAATGGCATTGCAGTGCATGTGGTTATCAGTAGATTTTGTATTTAGATGTGTGTGGAAAAAGAGGTGGGTGGGTGAACGAGCAATCTAACCACCAGCCCCACCTCAGCGGAGAAAGAGGTCCTGTTTATCCTTTTATCTCAAGCTCTAACAGACTGAGTCTGTGTTAGCACTACCCCTATTTACACTATTGACTTGTATGCATAAAAGCAAAGCTGTAGGGTATGGCTTTGCTGTGCTTTAACTGAGGGGCCTGACCACGTTCCCATTGACACTGTGTACATGTATCACTCATCTAAATACAGCTCACTCAATAATAAATACAACACATCATATAGCAGTGAAAGGAAGAGGATAAGGGGAGCATGCCTACCATTTTCTTTGCATACCTAACATTTATTAGGAGCAACTTATACAAACATGAACCACAGGTTCCCATGAATAGAAGATGTGCACATACAGCACTCGACATATTTCAAGTCTCCATCATAGGACTGCTGTGCAATCCGTAATGCACAATGTCAGGGACTGATGGCCTCGAAGGCTGGCCTTCCTCTCAAGGACCTGATCCTGTATCTCGCTGTCCTCTACCATCCTTTGTATCTCCTCGAGTCTAACCAAAGTGTGATTGAGCGATTCATGTATAAAAATGTATTGAGTTTCCTTAATGATATATATCAATGGATATTTGTTGCATTTTTTTTTTTAAGATATTTTAAGTAGAAATAAATATGTACCTGAGGCAGGATATTTAGCAGACAAAGAATACACTTTATCATGAAAGATGACAGCTAATTTAAGGTAAAGGTGGATTTTGAACAGTAAACAATAAACAAATTAGGAAACTTGAAGGTCAAATCTAAGTAAAAAGCAGCCCACAAAACACTGCATTTTCTCGTTGCCTGTCTGTCAACATATAGTGGCCAGGGCTTACCCCCTTCTACAGATTGTGTTCGTTTTCAGTTGTTAAGCATTTGGCTGTTTTATTGTTTTTGGAGAGAAGAGTAATGCCTCCCGGTGAACACTGTTCAGACAGAATGATCACATTTCCAGATTTGAGAAGTGTTCACTGATGTTTTTCAGTGCAATCATCCTGTTGTAGCAGCACATGGTCACTGAAATACCTGGTTTAAGGGAAGAAAAGGCTGCCATGGTAACTAAAGTAAGATTAAACGTAAGGTTGACCTACGGCTCAGTTTAGGAACGAAAAAAAAAATCTTTGGTTAAGGTTATAGAATAATCCAGTCATAGTTGTCCTTGATCTGACTACTATGCAGCATTGACATTTCGTCTGGGTTACTCTACTATTTCCCCTGAAGGTAATCATTTCTAATGCAGAATAGTTGCATATAAAATGCCTGCTATACCCCCCACCTACCTCTACTTCTCATCCTCTTCCTCCTCCTCACATCTTCTTGCCTCTTCCAGCTGAATAACTTTGCCAGGGGTTTCCACATGGGAGCTTCCACTCTGGCAGCACACGTCTTGCTTGGCTACGGGTCTGCAAGTGGAATTAACCAGTCAGGAATCTGGAGAGGGCTTTGATAACAGTAAAGGAATCACGCAGGGCTATTTTGTAGTTCACAGCAATTGTGAGTTGAGCCACGAAGATGCCAAATGTCACGTCAGGCCAAAGAATCTGGAGGTTTGGGGGGGTCAAGGGTTCCCCTCACTGATAAGTTATGCAGATATAAATGGTCACAAGAACACCCACTCACTGACCCTGCACCCACATAGCTTATAGTCTCTTAGATGAAGAGTTCGAGTGGAAAGTGCATTTTCCTGCCGTTATTGATGTATATGAGTTTCCTATTTTAACCATATGTTCCGTTCACATGAAGAACAAGCATTGTAAATATGTATTTGAGATGGATGCAGAGACTTGTAGTTGTTCCCTGCAGCATTGTGAGCAGTTTCAAACTAAAACTGGAAGCTGAAGAGGAACAAATGTTAGAATGGGAAACTTGATATAGAGGCTTTTTAATACCGCAGCAAAACTATTAAAATACCTTCCCTCTTACAGCCTGCAGACTCATACCCTTCAGGATGCCAAGTTTTAAATTGCTCTGCCGAATGGGTTTAAGGATTGTACCTTTCTTCCTAAATTATGAAAAAAAAACAAAAAAAAAAACAAAAACACTGCAATGAAAAGTAACAGCCTAAATGTAAAGAGGAAATGGAGATTTACATGTGGACCCTGCGGGGGATGGGAGTTTGCAGAAGGTCATGCTGCCAGTGAATGGGGAAATGCTCCAAGGGTTATTCTACTTTGCCTTGAAAATGGTGTTCTTGGCTAAAGTTATGTGCAGGCACATTGGGGTTGCTTGCTGGAAGAAAAGACTTGTGCAAATAAAAATTCATTCAATTTTTTCCAGCTCATTAGGCTTTTTTCTGTTTCTATGCGGGAAGCCTGTAGACCCCCCCAAAACCAACTGACATACTCCATTAAAGCTATCTTCAAACAAACGCGCTGCCTGTTGCATAATTGTAAGAGTATTATGACACATAAGACAGTAAATTAAATTAAAAAATCCATAATGTGCTAAAGATCATATTGTCTCCTAAATTAGTTTAATTAAGGCCTTCTTTTAATTTGAGTAATGACTGATTGAGATACTCAATCAGATCTTTTATTACAAGTGAGTCCAAGTTGAGATGAAATGTTCGTCCCATGTTTCAATAGACTGCTCAGTTTGCGATGAAAGTCAGGAGATAAAACTGATTGGATTTGCCCCACATCGTCAAGGGTGCGTTTCATCCCTGCTGTTTTATGAAATTTTGCTTAAGCTAGGGAAAAAGAAGTGGCGCTGCAGTGGGAGTAATCCAAGTAACACGGGAGTGATTCTGTGTGTCGTTATATGGGATTTAAAGGGTTAATCCCATCGATTGGCGGTGGGATTTGCCCATGTAATTTGGTGGAAGTTTCTCTGACCTCTCACCGTTGGAGAGATTCGGTGTGTGTGAGATTCAGGGGCAGTTTTGTTGTGGGCCGCACTTCCCCGGTCTCCCTAACCCCCTCTTTTCACTCTCACATTGCTGACGCTTTGTGACCGGCGTGGGGTGGGTGTTTGTTTTTGCTGGGAAGACCCAGGAAGGAGTGCACTGAGGCATGAACACGCGCATGTGTTTGTGTGTGTGTGTGTGTGTTGCCGAGTGTGCAGACGCATACGTCTGTGCGCAGGCCCGAGGCACAGGCAGCTTCACGTTGCCGGCCCTGCTCCCCCCCGATCCTGACCCACTTTCTTTTCCCTGCCCGTCGCTCCCTCTTTAATTGCCACACGGCACACTGAGGCCATCTGCTCGACTGAGGCCCGTCGCCATGGAGATGCTGGGAGGCTTTTCGGATTTGCTGTGGACTGACCAACAGGGAAATAGAGGTCAGGGAATGGGGGTAGGGTGTTGGAGAGTCATAGGGGCACCAGATCTGTATCATTTGACAGCAATGCAATAGTACACCTGTAAGATACATTTGAAATGGATGATGTCAAATGCTCCCATTGTTTTTTAAAAAAAATACATGCCAAGGAAAAAAAAAAACCCATATCTCCACACAATAAGCTTCTGAAGGTGTCTGATCCACTTCTTTTCAGTGGGTTCCCCTAAAACTGAGGAGGATAAAACATTTTACTCTCTCAATTTAACCTTGATTCACTTTGGAATTAGATGGATTTCATTTGACACCAATAGTAAACTAATATATCTCATACCGAACATTAAAAATTAAAAAGTATCATCATATGTTTTTGCATTTAAATGAAAGTTTTTCATATCTCTTGATTGTCTGGAGGGGGGAAAAGGTTTCTGAACATTACAAATTACACATAGAATTTTAGCTACAAGGGCATTTTCAGACAAATGGCTGTTTGTCTGTGTTCAGATTACTGTGCTGTCTCAGTCAGATGCGTATTTAGCATCGTCTCATCTGCCCGCTCCGATCACATTGAGCTGTGTTCCTTTATCCTCATGAGTGTCTTTGTATATTTTGCTACTCCTGCTTATTTCCTTTCCAATGACACGCCTCAGTGAGGAAGCAGTTGTGCTGTGTTTCCAATTAACACTCAGGCGTATTTCAGAGCCATGGTCTGCACGGCTAGGTCTCTCCGCTTTCCTCAGTCTGTCAGCTGAACTTGGATCAAGCCTTGCCCTGCGTGTTGTTTAAACATTCAGATATTCCATTGCAGGTCCACAGGATCATTTGGCCAAACAGTTAAATGTGGCATTTTATTCCAGGAGCATGTTTTACTTAATGGCTCTGATGGAGTCTTGGTATTGACCTCTGGCACATGCACAGCCCTGAGCTCTGGGAGACACTCTTTATATTTACTCCACTTTTAAAGGTCAATATTGGTAGCTGTCATTTCTGAAGTGCCATTTATAGGTCAATACCTCATTAGTAATCTGGTGGAGTTTGGATCAAATGCAACTGCTGTCTTGTATGCATGGCTGAGCTGCAGCTGTTTCCAGTCTCCAGTTGAGAAAAAAAAAGCCACAGGCTTCGGTCACACTGATGCAGAACCTGATATGTTTAATATCATTTTGTCAAAAAAAAAAGTTTTAGTATTGGTGTTGATTTTATTTGTTCAAATTATTTGATCTTAAAATGGAAAAAAATGAGAAATGTCCAAGGTCACATCTTGAAATTCTGTGTTGTGTTTAACCAGCCAAGGTTTTTACAATGATATAAACAAAGCAGTAAATCCTCACGGTGCTTGTTGGTGTTTCTTTGCTTAATAAATGACTCATTGTCAAATTGTGACGAACTTCAATTAGCTGACACATTGATGTCTTCAGCACTTTTACTACCATGGCTACATGGGTTTCCCAATGGTGGTGTTGCAAGCTGCTGTAGCTCTAATAGGTGTTTATGTGACCAGCAATGTAGTCAACGTGTCATGACAGACAGTCTAAACCATGACGGCAGGTTGTTCATCTCTACCATGAAACTCTTTTACAATGCAGTGGAGTTACAGTGTGTTTCTACTCGATTGCTTAACAAGAGTCAGACCTCCTGCGTTGGCTGTCAGCATCCACTGACTTTGATGCCCTCACCATCTGCATAGATGCCTCAGACATCTTATTTTGCTCCTCCATCACCCACCAGTGACAGAATAACACAGGAGGCTGTGACAGCGGAAAAGGTAGCTCTGTCAATTTAAACTCCAGCGAGTGCTTGATCTCTGAGCTGCCCAAATGTACAGTGAGAGCAAGTTAACAAGACAATGTAGCCAGTGCCTGTAATTGGACCGGACCCTTTTCAGCAGTGTGAAAAGATAGAGGGGCCGTCTGTCAGCCTGCTCTCCACTCAAGGTCATGATGTCGAGTGCTGGATGTGTTGTATTGGCTACCATGCCCTTCGTCCTGTCACAGCTTATCCAGCTGCTGCTGTGCAGAGGTGGGATGAGAACTGCTGTGCTCTGTGGGCAGCACACTATGTGATTATGTGCTTGGAGAGATTAATCAAATCGCATGATGTTACGCTGTGAATGAGTGACTAAGGAAAGTTTCATTGAGTCAATCTTGCCAGCCCGTGCCCCTTAATTCTTGTTTTGTTTGTCCCTCCTGCTATTGTCTAAGGGGTAGCACATTTTTAGCTTGGCATGAGCTGTTGCAGTGATGGGAAATAAACCTTCGTTCCAAAGGCTTGTGTCATGGCGAGCACTGTGGATGGACCTAGTTAGCTGAAGTGATTTTCATAGCCCTTGTTGTGCCAAACTCCTGATTGCAGTTTGAATGGAGGCCACGCTAAAAGAGGGCTCTTAATTACCCCTCTTTAAGTGCACATGCTGACTCGACAGTGGTGCCTTTTGATTTGTTTAACAAGCCTGCCTCCTCTCTCCTTATTTGAACTTAGCCTTATCACTACTTTTAGTATCATCCAACTCCAGACTCTCCTCTGCAGCCGTGTCCGTGGCTGTTTATGCTCAGAGGCCTACACTAAAAAGTGTTTCATTCACTTTTATGGACAGCAGGGAAGAAAGGTTGTTCACTGTTCAACAGAATGCAATCCACTCCACCAACTCAACAGAATATTTATTTATTTACCCGCCCCCCCCAGATGCCATTTTGGTCTGCAGAATCCCTGGAGAGGAAAATGCATTAAGCCACTCACTGTATTTACTTGTGTTGGATTGATGCTGATGTGTGAGGGCAGGCCAGAGGATGGAGGATGGGAAATTGATCATCGGTGAATGAGTGTCAGGGGAATCTTGACATCCACAACTGCTTTTCACGCTTTGAGCTCAGAGAATCCATCAAGCAGAAACTGAGTGCCATCTGAGAATACAACTACTTACCACATAGATTAAGACATTGCTGTTTGTTCAGGCATACACACTTCAGTGGTGCTCTGTATTTGATTGTACGGGATAATTGACTCACCCTGCTTGTTTGTACCTTCTAGGTTATTATAACTTGCAGTAAACTCTAACATGAACACATCAGGGTAGTGAACCCCGGTGCAATTGTTGATGTGTTTCCTCTTGCATAAGAATGATGACAACAAGCTCATACAGTGTGAAAACCAGGCCATTTCCCAAGTTAATCTTGTAATAAAATTGTCTATCAAATAATAGGAAGGATTGCACACTTACAAGACCCTCTATCATGCTTTCTATGCTTTGATTTAGAAACTCACTGAAAAACAAATCTAAAAACACTGGCAATATTTGCACTCATCCCTGCACAGAAGCTGTCATTTTCATGATTCCTCTGCAGTACGACTCCAAATCAACAAAACATTGCCCTCTGACTCACAATCATTGTCGATGGCTGCACTTTTACCAAAGATAATCAGAGCCAATGTAAAAAATTTGATAGGTTTGAGAAAACCCTTCAGCACAATTAGGCATCAACAATCACAATCACCACGAGATCAAAATAAATGATCATAACAGTCACAGCAGGAGGAACTGGTTAAGTACAGCCGGCTCTGAAGTCGGTCACAAGTAGATTCTAAGGAAAGTGGGCTGTTAAATAACTGAATGCAAAAAAAAACAGAAACGTCATGGGTGGATTAGCAGTTTTGCACTCAGAAAGAGCTGCGCAAAATACTTGTTCGTATGATAGTGTAATAGTATAGGCCCATTGTGGAGGACCTCCCTATTGAGTATGGGAACAACAGTCATGCATTTGCAAGGTAATCCCCAGATCAAAGGTCTGGTTTATTTAACATTTACACAAAGAGTGTCTCTAAAACTAAGCACAGCTCAGAGTCTGTATTCTGCAAATACAGTTTGAATAATGAATGATATCCTTTTAAAATTACCTATGAGATAAACAAAAGCCAGAAATGAAAGACTTATCTTTCTGCCTGTGAGGTTTGCCTTCCCACACACCTTGAACAGACTTCTCATCTTACAAATCTTTTTTTTTTGTTTTTTTTTGTTTTTTTTAAATTCAAAAGCCCTGCGAGAATTTTTGAAGAGAGCCAACGAAAACTACCATTAAAGGCTGTGTTATATCTTGAATTAAAGGCATTTTGAGGACGGGTAGCAGGATCAGGATCTCCCAGGCATGAATAAGCCCTTTGTGCTGCATGTGTAGACTCATTTGTTTAGCTCCTCTAGATGTAGACCACGCTGATTTTCATGCAGTAGATGTGAAAGCAGACTTTATGAATAACGAGGGGATTACGGGCATTACTGTTTCATGATAACGTAGGTTTATTTGAATCCACATAATTGTTGATTATTTCTCAATCTTTGCAGGAGTCTAAAACTTACTCCCTCAGGTTGGTTGCCTGAGTACGCGGGCTGCATTTGCCTTTTTAAAATTGCCAAGTCATTATTGTAAATCAAATTTTGTTCTCAGCTGATTTCCCTGGTTAAACAAAGCCTTAATTAAAAATTAAAAGCTTCACACTGAATTAATGTACATGTTTTGATGCAGTTTGTTTCACGCAGCTCTTAAAGGTACGACTGAAAGTGCCTGTCCTGTCAGTCAGGTATGTCTCCATGGGTGGCTGAGGCGATTTCCTGTACTAGTTTATTCAGAGTATTAATAAAAATTTACTTAATTAATATTCTTGACTTGTTATGCCTTTCAAATCAATCACCATCATGAACCTTAGATTTATGTTCAATATTTATAGTAGACTGTCAGGAGCTGTCAGTCTCCTATGAATCAACATGGCTTCAAAACTCGGTTGAGGTTCTATAAATCAATGACGGAGCAGGAAAAAAAATCCCACCAAGATGAATAAAAAGGAACCAATTAGAAATCTAACCTTTCTGCAGGGAGGCTTACCGTGTGATTTATTACCATGAAGCTGTTTGCTCCTCCCCCTCCCATTATATGTTTTAAGTATTGGAGGAAATGAATATGTCCAAGAGACTAAATGAGCTCAGGCACCATGACTTCAACTCCTGCATTACAATGGAGGGTGTGCACACTTCTCTTCACACACACACACACACACACACACACACACACACACACACACACACACACACACAAATACACACATCAGTGAGGTACTACTATACTATCCAATCCTCCAGAGTGTGCTTGCATGTGTGGAAGTATTTTTAGCAACACACATGCACACAGCGATCTGTGTTTCCAACGCGATGTGTCAGGGCGGCATCATGTTAAGGATTCAGTCAGATGGTCCTTAGCGCTTTGCCCAGAGCGCTGCAGAAGGGATGTATTTGTACCCAGCACTGGAGAGGGGGGGTCACGTGCTGACCTCATTGTGTGCACGAGTAAGTGCTCTCCGCAGCATCAATGTGCAGCTCCCCTCCACATAATGAGAAAGCGACTTATCTCAGCGCTTATAGCTAATTGATTGATTTCCTTGGCACAAATATCCAAGACAGAAACATTTTTTTTTTTATCCTCTCAAGTTGGCTAGAGAGGCAGAGGAAGCAATGAAAAATGAAAATGGGCCCCTTCTCTGAAAACGGAAAGATTTAATATTTTTATCCCTAGAAAGAAACTGGCACGCTTTATTACTCTTTGCCTCACCACCCCCGCCCAGCCCTTATAGGCAGCCGTGTGCTACAGCACTGTACTGCCATGGAAAAGCACTTTGCAATGAAAAAAACACATTGCTCCTTCGTAAACATAGAGGTTAATGTCTTATTTACAAGCTGCAGCCCCCCCATGGTTGACATGTTTGGCACAAATGTCTTGTTGTCTTTTTGAGACAGAACAGGCAAAGGTGATCCAAGACAGGAAGATCCATCTTCCGCTGTCCTCCTCTTAGTGTCTTAACCTTACGGAAGTCCCATATCCCCCTCTGTGGATCTTCAAAGATTGCAGCTGGCCTGCTTCTTTCACCGGTACATTAACTCTTGCAGCCCGTGCTGCTTCACTGGAGCAGATGCCTCTAGAAGAAAACAAAGCGAGCAGGCCAGGGGGGTTAATCACACTCATCTAGAGGTCTGACGCACTGTTGCCAGGTGTGTCACACTCATAGTACAGTTGGTTTCCCTTTGTTGCTGCTCTTTGACCTCTGCCTCTAACACCAAGTGCAGTCTGTGTTCAGAAGCACAGTCTGTCCAACATCCTGATGGATTCTGTTACATCCTATATGTCAAGCTTACATGCAAGTCGTGCAGAATGAGCAGGAAGTGACTTAAGTGAGGAAGGAGTGAAGAATTTTCATGATGGCAAGTTACAATAGTCATCAAACACTTCAAATATTTTTCCTTTGGTTTTGACTGAAGCTCATCAAAGAAAACTCTCCACAGGGCCTCTGAGGGCCGAGTCGTGAAAACTGACAACAAAATACCACTGTACCCATCAAGGAATTAGAGAGCACCTTGAATTTGTTTCAGATGTCTGTTATCACTTTGTATCAAAAGTTGTGGTTGTGTTTTCTGGTACAACTTTGTGACATTTGATTAACATAGTGTTTCTAGCATGTTTTCATTCTATCTTTCATAGATTGTTGCACAATACAGAAGAACTGCAAGGAAAAATAGTTATTCCTTCTGCTTCACTGATCTGTGACGTTCATGGTGTAACTCTGATGGTATTGCTTGTGACAGACTGTATTTGAGTAAGGCCAGAGTTGTACATCAATATGCCAGTGAGCTTTTCTCTTATGTTGGCTCTTGGCAGAATATTGACTTTGTTTGCATTTGGAAAATAACTTTATTTTCTAAAAAAAAAAAAAAAAAAAATGGAATCCTACGTGACTGGGTTTGACATTATTAGCTCATTTGAGAATGAGATTGTTCATAATAAAGACCATCAAGGTTTTCTCTGGGCCTTGTACTGTCACAAATAGCAATGTTTACTTTTCCAAGCTGGTGCTGCCTCAGTTAAATTCTTGTTAAGTCTGTTATATGCTTATCATTTCTCTCAGTTCCCAGTGATGCATTTGTGTGGTAAAATGCCAATTCCCTCTTTTGAATGCGTCTCCTAAGACACAGCTGCCTACTTAGATAGCTAATGGCTGTGTTTTGTGCTGCAGCACTGTGAGTCGAGTGTGGCGTGATGGCATTTGTTCTGTCTGCCCAAGGCCTGGTCTGTCATTGTGTATCAGACCAGCCAGTGGCCATGACTCACACATGAACCCTCTGGGCACTGGAGCTCATGGAGAAGACACAGGGGTTTAACGTTCAGCACCCGGAAATGTATATGTCAGTGTGAGAGAATAAAGGGGGCGGGGGGGTAGGCGGGCAGATACGGGCACTGTATATGAGGAGGTGTTAGTGAATATTCTCACATCACGACAGCTGGGGCTGCACAGCCATTTTCACGGCGCCAAAAGCACCCTTTTCCTTGTTGCATCGTCGGTGCTAAGCCGTCATTACTATGATGAATTTGTGCTGCATTTGCCGGAGTTCCCTCTGCAAGCAAACAGCGTGTCCAGCTCTGTGGCATCTGCTTCCTTGGATTTCTGTTGATTTAGTTGATCTGTTTAGGCACTGGCCTTTTCTTTGTCTGCTCCGTCACAGTGCTGCTCATGCTTTCCCTCCCGCTCCCATCAGTTCGTCTGTTTATTTATCAACAAACTCTAGTTTTCTGCTTGTCTAAACCTCAAACCTGATCGTTTTCTATGCTGCAGAAGATTATTTCACAGCAGATGTAAGAGCTTTTGTGAACCTGGCCTGGCTTGCCTTTAAATTTTAGGAATTAATGATTAATAATGAAGAACAGCAAAACAAATATTTACATAAATGTAAATGTCTCTAACCTGGGCCCATGAGACGTTTGCCGGTATCGTCGGGTTCCTGTTTTCATTCTGGTTGCCTGCCTATCTGCTAACTCTGATGGCTCCATCTCACACACTGACATATTTTCAGACTCATATCCATCAATAGATGTCAGGGAGAGCCCCCACCACCACCACCACCAACCACCCACCCTCTTCACTGACAAAAACAGTGGCCGTTGTATAACATCATCTATCATCCCGGGGCCCTTTGTTCAGCATCCTGTCTCATACGGGGGCTAGCAGCCAGTGCGAGGGTGGCATTCTTTTTGACAGGCCAGTGCAGATGCTAAATGACAGTGACACAAAGAGGGGGCCCACCACGCAGGTCCTGACAGGGCTGTTTTCCATAGAGAAGAGGCTTGACTTGACTTAAAGGCCCAACCCAAAATCAGATTACAGCGCCGCTCTTGACACCTCTTTGGCCTGGTTTCGATGTTTGTAATTTCCCTCGATAGGAAACACTTTTTTCCCCCAGTACTGATGTGACTGCCGAATGTCAAATTGAAATGTACTTTGAAGTGCTCAGAGGATCATTTCTCTTTGTGTTGCCTAAAAATTATATTCATCAAGTGTCTCTGTATTTTTACTATAGAAATATCTCAAAAATGTCATTTCAGCTGTGAGGAATTTGACTTTTTCTGGTTTTGAAGTTTGGAGTTGAACCATTAACTTTTTCTACAACAAATCACCCAACATGTAACATCAGCCATGTGTTCTGTTAAAGTGACCTTGAGCTAAAACCTGGACCATTGTGTCTTATTGAAAGTCCTCCTGGATTAGAGTATTTGCCAAATGCCCCAAGAGTAAATGTAATGATAATATTCATTATGGAGTTTCAGTTTACAGTGTATCCACTTTCTCTGATGTCCTGGAGGAGAACTGCTGCTCTGAGCCCTTTTGTCAAAATGCTGAATATAGTGTACATCCGTATCTGCAGCCACATCTGTTGTTGGGATATGGATACAGAGCCACGTCTCCCTGCTGTAGTCAGATTACACAGTCCTGCCATTTGCAAAGTTGTTTTTCTTGCTTAGGTGTGTCGAGGCAGGTTTTGTATTTACATCAGTTGTGTTTGTGCTGTTACTGTATCATCTGAGGGCTGTAATCTTACAGGATTAGGGACTTGTAAAACCTTTATTATCTCCTACAATGCCATTTTCATTGTACTTTTTTGTTTGACACTGTTTCCCACATGTATTTTAAAACACAAGTTTATGTTTGTGGACTTGAAAGCTAATGACCAGACAATTTTTTGGATCCACAGAAATTCATAAATTTACTTTCACAATATGTCGCAAATATGTGTCCAGCAGCAGAATAAGAGGAATTGTATTAAAGACCTCATTTAAAAGCTCTTCGTGTAATTTTGTCCAGTCAGTCTCATTGTGTGGGATCCATTAGGGAAAAGAAAAGCTTGCCTTGATTTGCCTCGAGTGAAATAAATGTAGGGTATTTATAGATCTGAGGTGCTTCTGCCTGAACGTGCCTCTTTGAACACATTATTGATGAGAACATACAGATAAATGCAAAAGACAGACGTGCAGTGCAGCACGTTACACACTCACAGGTGATGATTGTCCACCAGCAGCCAACATGTTGATACATGTGTTAAGACTCAGGTGTTCCTTGTGTTTGTGCACTGTGGTTGTACCAGACAAGAGTTGATGTCACTTTGTTTGTCAGCAGGATATCTGAAAACGTCAAGATTTTATATCTTAAATGTAGTTTAAGACCAAAACACTCATTATTGGTGCTTCAGGTTTAAATCCAGGGTTTTTAGAAACTGTATATATTTAATATTCATGCTATTTTACATAGGTTACGTAACTATTGCCCTTGTCTAATGAAAACATAAGTGAAGGATTGTGCAGCCTTGGTGGAGATTCACACTTTCTGAGTCCTTGCTACTTAAAGAAACATTAGGTAATTTTTGAGCTTCATTTACTTTAGTTAAGTTGCATAAAATACAACGTCTGTACAAGGCCTCGTGTTTTCTCCAAGTCACTGGGAATTCCCCACCACACTCGCGTCTCACTTACTGTGACTGAAACCAACAACGTCTTAATGTCGTTATAAAAAGTTTACAACACTACACTAATGCTGTTTTTCTCATTGTGTGGACGTGATGGACTGAATTGTTGTTCTTTGTTAGAACTGACCTTGTGTAAAAGGGGTTAAAATGATTAAAGGAAAATACTGCTCTGGTCTACAAGTGACCACTTTCATGATGCAGACTGCCAACAACCATTTGTGAAGGAACTGAGCTTTCAAAGCCGGACTCCCAAAGAGACAACACAGAGACACTGCTGGCTTATAAAGCTGTCATTATCGAAAAGGTTATGGGACACTACGAGGAGGGGGACAGGGTCCACAATCACAAAACAGGTTGTTTTGACAAAGCACAGACAGTAGGGCTCCTTTTATTTAGCTTTGAATGGGTTTACCCATGTCCTGAAAGGCAGAGTCACTCGTGCGTTGTTGAATTTTTTTTTTTTTTCTGTTAAAAAACTGCTTTTTTCCCTATTTAAGTACAGCAATTCTGACACCATCTCTGGGTAGGGCACAGCTAGAGGGTGCTTCAGACTCGCCATTAGGAAAGATAAAGATTTAGTGTGCAGTGTAGCGATTCTTGGAAAAAGCCATAGTATCTCCAGAGAAGTGAGTTTTCGCTTTTAGTAGCCTAAATGTCTGACATTTGCTTCAGCATTAACCACTTCTGTGTAACTTTGTGCGCCGTGGGGATAATGCACTGGGGAGTTGGGTGCTTCAGGTCTTGCTATAATGTAAACTTAGCTATAGGGATGTTGAGAAACTAAAGGCTGTTTATATCCTGCTCAGCACAGGGAAAGCTGACTCATCAAAAGAAGGCTCAGCTTTCTCCTTGGGGTAGAAGTGAACAGTTTTGTTCGTCTGGCCTTATGTCTTTTATTTTTAGCAATAACCCGGGGAGACTTTGTAGTAGAGCTTTTAGTCAGTGTGCATCACCTGATCCCTTAACTGTAACAGCATCCCTCCCTCCACCTTGCCATTCTTTGCTGCAGAGCTGAAATTCCACCTTCCTTTCCCTGAGAGCTCACTGCTACGATCATTTTTTCATATAGCACGGCACACATCTTTATTTCCATAAAAAAGACACTGAGCAAGCAGTAAATTTTGTTTTAAGATCAAAACTATAAATGATTACACAGACATCCTTACATAAAATGCTAACAAGCTTTTTTTTTGTTACAGGAAATGAGGGTTTTGTAAATTTGTGTCATAATGCTCTAATAGGCGACAGGTGAGAAGCGTCTGAGAAGCCCGCTACCGAATGCAAGCTGTTTCCTGTGACAGCTTCATCTGTGAAACCGTATTCTCCAAGGGCTCAGAGCCTGCCCAGGGATCACTGAGACCGTTTAAGATTACATGTTTTCTGGCAGGGAGCGACAGATAGGTGAAAATAATTGGCTTCGTCACCAGCCTCCTCCCCGCCACCCCTCCCCTTTTTACTCCTGGCAGTGACGACAAACAGAGTGACACGGTGAAGTAAGAGGAGCCCAACCCTCCCAACACCCACCTTGGCTAATCTGCACTGATGCTGTTACCCAGCTCCTGTGGCATATAATCAAGAGAGGGAACCCTTCTGCCCCCCCGCTGATTGGGTGTAAAAGAGGTTGCAGACCTAGTTTCATGCAATTAGTGGAGGAATGCCAGACGCAAATGGAACACAGAAGTGTTGGCAAAAGCATTGTGACGGGATTGTTGGGGCCACGGGAAACAAAAAAAAAAAAAAAAAGAGGACATTTGCCCAGAGGAAGAGTAGCACCATACAGTATATGAAACAATAAACTGTAATGGATGTGGGGGAAATTATCCACACGCTGTGTGCATTTGGGTCGGGGTTTATTAAGGAGGGGCATTGTGGGAAAGTGAAGCTGCTCGGTATAACATGATAAATATTATTGAAGTAATGCAGATGGTTTGGCGCAGGGGAGCACTCTGGAGGGAAACAATAGTGAATGGATATTTCTGTAGCAATTAAGCTCTAATTTGTGTTGACGGGGGATACGGTGTTGATGCTTTCGCACGGCTCTCAGCCAAATCTGATTGGTGGCAGAGGCGGGGAGGAGACCTTTTGTGTCGCCACAAAGCAGCTCAGAAGGGAAGAGAAATAAAGCAGGACATCAGAACTTGGGAATTTATTGTGAATGCTTTAAATGTCAAGTTTTGAATATGTGGACTACACATAATCAAAATAGTAATACTCAAGACGGGATGTGTGGTAGCGCCACGCCTCAGGCTTTAGAGGAGTCTTAACAAGACCTGGCAGGTTTCATGATGGTGTAAAATTAGTGTAGAAATACTCATGTGCAAGTCATTTGGCTTGTTTATGTACTTTAGCATTAACAAGGCAACCCGTTGGGTCTGTTGAGCAATAATTTTGTTATATGTTCGGGTTGATTTTAAGTTAAATGTTATGGGATCAAAACAAGAGCTGCAACTGGTATTTCATTGTGGTAATTTTCATTATGGATTAACCTGTCTTTATTTGATGTGCAGGTCTATTGTTTAGTGCATGTTTCCTCTTATTTTTGAAACTAGAACCAGCACGTTTGGGATTTATTCAAACCATTCTAAAATTGTTGGAGATTAATTTGATTCAGTTTTCTTTTAGTTTCAGCACGTATGAAAACCTCACCTCACAGCCCGCGATAGAAATAAAAAAACCAGTCGTACTTGATTGTGCATGGTGCTACTCCCGTGTAAGCTCGATACATGCTTAGATTTCCAATGTTTTATTCATGTAAGGTCTATCAACAAGGAGTCATGCGATGAGCAGGTGTTGCAGAAATAAGAGTGTACCATGGGACCGAAGTGGAACATTGCTAGTTCAGCAGGAGTTGGGTTGAGGGACACGACGTGGTTGGCTCGATGGCGTCCCTGTTAGCTAAGCAATTAGAAGGGGGGGGGAAGCATTACAGATCACATGAAAGCGGCACAGATAAATTGGGAGTTTTCTGTAAGTGGAGCAGATGCTCTGAGTTAGATGGGAGTCTAATGTCACCACCTCTGAGTGAAGTTACAGCTGTAGGGAGATCTGAACAATTTCTCCAGCTGTCTCTGGGGTATTCTTCCACTCTCTTCTTTTGTTTGCCCCCCCAAGAATGCTTCGCTGCCAAAGTGTCACTGGGGTTTTTAAATAAATAATCACAATATGCACTTATCAGGTGACAGCTCTGTATTCTCTGCACCCGCCACACTCATCTCCTGGAAGTTCAGGTTTGAGCTCTGACAGGAAGGACAAGTCCCTGCCTGTACCTACAGCGCCAAACCAACTGTCTTTTAGCCACCGCTGAAACAATTACTCATAACACTAGGGGCTCAGCCCACTGAATAGGGCTGTTGTTTAGCTGGTGTCATGTGAATATTCCACTCATGAATCATTCTTGATATTCCTGAACCTGCTCAGTTTACACAGACCTTGACATTGGTTCAGTGTCAGCTCACAGATATTGAAAAAAGGAGGTGAGATCCAACAGAACTGTCACCTTGTGGAGGCCCCAGGAAAAACTCACAATAAAGTCATTTGTTTGGAAGAAAAGGGGAACAAGCAGATGGGGAAGAGGAAGATGCGTCCCCCACAGTAAGGCTCTATTAACATCCGCGCTGTTTTCCTCAAGAGGCACAGTGTCCTTGGTACAGATGTTGGGATTTCATGTGCAGTTAGAGCATTTTCATAGCCTTTCAGAGCTACTTCTTATGGATAATGGCAGGGGAAGGGCACTGAGTGGCTGTCAAACCTTGAAGCTTGTTTGCACAGAGCATAGACTGAGCCGTGTTTGGCCGCCGGCGGCGCTCACAGGGTTTCAAGCATCTCATATTGGCCATGTCGTGGTTAGTGAAATGTGTAGAAATTATATGTGACTCTGGCCAGAGAGTAAGCTGCGGCAGAGGTGGCCACACCCGGCTCGCCCACATGTCTGCGCCAAAACCGGAAAAAAAACCAAAAAAAAAAACAGCATAGTGACATCAGCTGTGGACCAAGCTGTTTAACCGGTCTGTGGATGAGAGCTGTAATCTAGAAGAAGAGCCGTTAAACTCACCCCCAGGTGGTTTGGACTGGTGTGTGTACATGTACGTTTGTTGAAGAGGCAGTGTTTGTACAGTGTGTATTTCCATTAGAGATTTGTTTGAGTTTGGGGGAAGAGTATTGAGTGTGCTGTTTAGGCACTGTGAAAGCTGCGGATTAGTATGGTCGAGTTTGCACAAGTGGACCCAGCCATTGCTAAATAGGGTCACAAACGTGTTGTATTATGAAGGCGTGGTGATACGTGTGGGTGTCTGAGTAACTTTTATACATCAAGAAAGTGTGAACAGCTGTGAGCAGTAAGCCCACAATGTGTCCTTAAGATCACCCTAGGTGGATAATCCTTAAGAGAAGAAAATAAAGGATATTATTGAACACATTTACCCGAACATTCAACCTCAACCTTTTAAAAATTTCATTGAAAAGTGCAGGTTTTTGTCTGTCGTCTGGCCCACTTTTAACCTAGACATCTAGGCATCTTTTGACCTGCCAATCACCAAAACTGTGCTGACTTTGTTCATATCACTGAGGATTTCTGACTTTCCTCCCACTCCCATTTGAATCTGCCATCTCACAAAGTCTTGTCGTGCAGCTTTAATTATACAAGAAACATTTTCCATTTACCCTATTCAAGAGGAAATAAAATTATTATTTTATATGTCTTCCGTTGCCTGCGACACCAATAACAACACATGGATTTTTTTTTTTTCTTCTTTTTTTTTTGTTCTCAAACTTGCAGCACTGTGTCAGTGCCAGGCTGACTTCTGTAAACAAACATGTCTTAAGATGGGAGCAGGAGGATCACAGATGAATGGCTGCATTTTAATGGAGCTGTTGAAGTAGAGCCAAAGGCAACATGGACACATTTGTTCCCTTTATTATATCTCACTATAATGAAATGTTTACCTAAAATCTAACAATGAATGTCCTTCAGCGTTGAAAAGTTCAATAAGGATTTTTCAGAACACTTTTTTTCATGGAGAAATGTATTATATCTTTAAAGTCTAGTATGATTTCCCATTATTACAAATCTTTAAGCCTTAAAGCCGCGGATGCTTCTCTTTCACAGACATTCAAAATGAAACTTTCACAGAACTCGAATGTGCCACTTACACCTTTCAGTCTTGTGCTTAGTGGCAATTTCACTACGAAAATCATGTGGCTTTTGAAAGCAGGATTGGATGTGACACCATTACCTTGCCATTCTGAAATGTCACAATTTCACACTAGAGACCATGAAACAGCCTTATCACACCGACCAGCCCTATCTGTCTGCTGCTATTAGGCCTGCAAAGCTCTCACGTGTCTCATTCAGAATTTTTTTTTTTTTTTTTTTTTTTTTACTTCAAATTTATGTATCTTAAGAAAAACTATTTGCATTTGTATGTGTGTGCACACGTGTGTACATATGTGGAATATTGTGGCTCTTAACCCCCCCGCCCCCCCCGCTCTCAAGAAGCCCTCAGTGTATTGCTTAATTGACCTGCACTGAACCAAAGACTGCCTTGTCTCTGTAGAAGGCGATAAGAAAAAAAAAAAAAAAGTGGACATGCTCGCTTGTTGTTTTTACCCTGAGAGCTGCTTGTTGACACATTTTGTTGGACGGAATTATTAGGCAACCTGCCTCCAATTTATTCAACTTGATTTATGTCTGTGTAATATTGTAATCGTGTGGGCTGTTTACTCATTCTTTTTTACACCCACATTACAGAGCACTATTTCTTATCAATGGCACATCTGCTAACGGCATCTGTGAAGCGGGTGCCAAGGCTGGGAACCAGGTGTGCTCCCAAACATGACCCAAGTATTACAGAGATTACAGAGTCCTCATTTGTCAGACCCAACTTTCATCCCTCCCTCGCTGATGACTGTAGACCTTTTCAAACAGGTGCAGCAACCTGGAAAATCTCTGCCAGGTTAACATGTTGGCCTTGTAATTGAAAAGGGGACATTTATTTTGTGGGATCGCAAATCAATGTTTTGACAAGGCCGTCTTCATCAGACTCCGAAAGAGACAGCCTTGTCAAAAAGGCTCTCGATGGCTTCGCAAATGCCCGTTTATCCTTCCACCAATATGCTTATGTTACATTTGTTAGGAGTCTGCACCTTTCACCAGGTGGCTTTTTTTTTTTTTTTTTTTTTTTTTTTTGGGGAAGGACTCAGGATCATGTTTCTTGTAAAACTCCCTCTTGGAATCTATCAACGGGACAAAGCAACGTTTCTGCAACATTTTCTGCATGGCTCAGATGTAAATAGAATCCACAGATTGCCAGGGAAAGCATGTCAGCAATGTTCCTGGTAGATTTGAGACTCTAAGAGACTTTTGTGAACTATGCAATCCACATTATGTTTGTAGGAGAAAAAAAAAACTGAAGCTTAGTGATATGTTTCAGTCAACTCACCTTTCAGGTTGAACAGAAACGCTTATGTTGCCTCACGTGCCACCTGCCTGATATTGTGCGAGTATCCTGGCTCCAGCGGCAGCGCTCCTGTCACGTTCAAACAGATCCGACATGAAGCTTTTCCATAACAGGAAACCAAAAGCCATTACTATTACAGATTGATGAACACAGAAGTGAAACACATGCATGACTTCACCACATTTATGTGACATGCACAGAAAATATTTTTTAACATTCCCAGGATCACATAGGGTCTGTGCACCATCATCGACACTCCCGGTCCGGACATGTTGGCTTGTGTGTGCATATTGCCCCTGATCTCTATGGAGACATTCCAGTATATATTTACTCAACACAGCACTATAAAGCAACATACGAGTACAACACTGGACTAAGACTCATTTAAAATTCTGCTTAAACTAGTGAGCATATTGATTTTCCCCTCTCTCATTAATTCTTAATATGTGCACAGAGTTGAATGAAATGTAGGTATAAATTGGAATATAATGTGGCACATCCCAGAATAATTCCACGCACATTACTATATAAATACATATTTTGCTTGATGGCCCTTCACTGTCCTTTAATTAGCTTAATTAAATCATCCAACTGTGTTCTCATCACGGTCTATAAATAAGCCACATTTTCATTCAGCTGTTCCTCAAGGATATTTTCTGCTGCTTTGGTTCCATAATGCAGTTCTAAGCTGTGCACTGATGCTCACATGAAAATTTGATGCACTACACGCTTGGTTCTCCCCCATTGCTGTGCAGGGGCAAAACAAGCCTCTCCCTCCCCCCTTTACCATTTGATCCGGCTCCCCAGCTGTTTCTCTGCTCTCCGTCCTCTCTGACGACCTCCTGGTTCCTCTCTCCCTGTCTCCTTTTTTATATATATATATATTCTTCAAACGTCCAAAAGTCTAAATTTACAGGCTTATATGCCCCCCTGTAAGACTGATGTGCTACTTCCAGCTTTCAAAAAGGAGCCAGTGAGGAGCTTATGTCTCCTCTTCATGAAAAATTCACCCCTGAATGACCTTTTAGGTGTCAGGAGTCGTAGAAGCATTGGTGCTTTTAAGAAGCTACCTGGGGGAAACCGCTGCACTGTCCTAACATGCACTTAGTTTTCTGCTCAGGTCACTTTGTTAGACTATTTTATTTTTAAACCACAAACCACTGATTGTCATAGCGAAGTTGAAATCAAAATGCAGTGGAAGAAAGAAAATCCTTCCCTAATGATGTTTAACACAACTAATTTCCCCGGTAAGCTCTTTGAAATGACTTTGTAAAAGTTCCAACAGTAATCCCTCACACTTTCACTCTGCCAAACACCTATTTCTTCATCAGGAACTTTATTGTTTATAGTGTGGGCGATGCACGTTCACAAGGTAGAGTGCAGTATCTTGCTAAACACATAAGAGGAGACAAAGGAGACATGGCAAATAGAAGCGGTGTCTGATGAGATGAATCTCTGAGGAACGAAAGTGCTCATCTCTTTTTTTCACTTTCTCATCCCACCGTTTGTCTATTTTCGTGTTTCTCCCTTGCCTTTCTCATAAAACTCCCACGCCTCCTTTCATTGTGCCATCCCTGTATTGTATAATAGTAGTATGTTACTCTTACCCTTGGATGTGGCAGTGTTTGGGACACGTGAATGAAAATTAATACAAAGATCTTCTCAGTCGGTTATTGGAAAGAAAACGGGAGGGTTTTTCACTGCTGGAGATGTATTTTTCCATTTCTATGTTCACTGGTTTCCCTCTCAGTGCCCCCCCACCCCCACCCCCCCAGAGGATCTGCTACATGACTGCAAACCATACAGAGCGGACTATATAGTCAGTGTAAACATGCCGGTGCCAAGTCTCAGGGAGATCGCCTGAGCAAGGTCAGTCAAGGACGGTGTTGTCACAAGGAGAGGAGACACACACACATACATACACCTCAGCATTCAGTAATGCTGAGCTGTTATTTTATTCATGCTCTCACCATGTAGAACTTATTGAATATTTAGACAAGATCAAATTTAAATGTATCTTCGCTGTTGTTTTTATTCATTAGCAGCTCAAGGTTTAGGCCATTTCAGGTCAATGAATTCTAAATAGAAAAGACCCATTTCCCAATTTAAATCCTGTCTGTAGAATCTAAATGGGTGTTTTATTGAATCTTGGACTGCATTTAAAATATTCAACAAATTTCTGAATTAAGTGCAGTTAATCTACAACAGCAGCACAAGTATCTCTGTCACCCCAACACCCTCCATTCTTAAAAAGTTTGTATTAATGTGGTGTTATCGTAGATAGCTGCTACTTCAAGGGCATCGCCTCAGATTTAGATGAATCGCAACAATTCTCCCAGAAAGAATAGACGCAGTAATCCGTTTTCAGTTCGCAGCCTTCTGCTATGATAAGGAGGAAATATGGGAAAGAGTTAAAAGTGTCAAGGAAGTGCTCGACAGCAACTAGTTTGATTACTTTAACCGTCACCGTCACTGGAATAGAAATGTCATCTTAGTCTGAGTCAAATTGTTTCCTCAGAGGAGGTGGGGGGGGGGGGGGGGGGTTGAGCACCAAACACTGCAGCTTTATATAATTCATGGCACAGTTTTTGAATTGTTATTACTTATAGTGACATCCATAGAGCTAAACTGAGCTCATTGCTGCACTGCACACTGCTCCCTCACTTGACTTGTTAAACTGCTGTTCACATACTCGAAACTCTTCAGACTTGGCTCGCTAACTCAGGATTCCCAGCACTTTGGGACAGACCAAGGCCCAGCTGATTAAAAAACCATTATTATTTTGACATTGTAATCATCTGTATAGCTCATCCTTTATGAGTTAGAAATTATGTCCTCCAGCTTTTGGAGCCTGTGCCTCAACAACATATCACTGCTTGTTTGGATATTGTTGTTTTGATTTTTCTATGTATGTTGTATTGATGCAGATGACCTTTTAGCAGGTGTCACTCCTTTTATAATGGCAGCTACATACTTCTTCTATTTATCACACTTGCGTTCATTTGCCGCTAAAACACTCTGCAAATCAAAGCTTTCAAAACCTGATTGACTTTCACCTGATATTTTCAAATGTCATACTGTTGTGTCACAGTCTGGGCTGTGATTGGCTCCTCACATCAACACAATGCCAAAAAAAAGGAGGAGGACATGCTGAACAACTCACAGCAGCTGAGAGTTACAAGGCAGAGCTGCATGGAGAGTGTGATATTTTTAAATTTCAAGTGAAACTCAATGACAGCGAATACTTTCACCTGCACTTTGCAGTGAATTCTAGCCACGGACTTGCACACACACTTTGAAGTCCCAAACTGTTTTTCTGCAGGAATGTGCTGCTCACAGCCCAGTTTTTAAGTTAGTGGCGATTGCTTTTTTTTTTTTTTTTTTTTTTTTGGCTAAGTGCTGACCACTGTAGTAATGAGTGGCAATTATAGGATATTGGTAAAAGGTAAAATGTAGTAACCGTGCACAAGTGGAGACACGTCATACAGTCAGTGAACTGACTTCACAACATCAGTTGAACTGTAAGATCCCTCTTAATCTTGCTGACATTAGCTAACTTGAGCTGCCATTAGCTACTGGTCATTCCAGTCCAAGTAAGGCTGTAGAAACAACAGTCTTTGTTATAATAAAGTGAGTAAGGGTGTGATTTAATGCCTTTGGATTTCATTTACAACAGATAAATGTGTTATTTCATCTTTCAAAATGAACATAGTCTCACTTTAAACAAGCTCCAAAGCTGGTTCCTTTATAGGTGTTGTTAGTTTACATTAAATTATTTATATCTCCCCTGTCCTGTCACACAAGTGAAATGGATTTATTTTACAATTTTTCCACATTATTTCTTTAATTTCAAACTCTTTACCATTATCAGACACTTGGTACAAAAGCATAGCTCTTTTTTTTTCTTCACAGATGGCAACCGCCCAACTGTTATCCAATCCAATTAAACTGCCATCCACCCTACGGCTAATCAAACTTTTAATTCTCTTATGGTGCCTCATTCTGTAATTGGTTTATGTAGTCAAACCAACAAACAGTGTAGAACTAGCCTAGTAATCCCCTGACAGCCACACACGCTGAGTCTGCTAAATTAGCTCTGAACAAATAAACAAAAAAATAAAACTTTCAAAAAACTTTAAGGAAAACTGACACTTGTTAGATGGTTGGAGAAGGCCAGCGCAGACCTGTAGTGGAGTGTTTGCAGAGGGGTTAACAGTAACTCTGAGGGATGAAGAACTAAGCCAGAGGAACGATTATATAGTAAAATTGTAGATTGGAACATAATTGCTTGGCTTTGCAATTTTCCTCCTGTCTGCCTAGTTTGATTTTAACAACCTGCAATCACAGAAAAATTTGTAATTTTCTTTTTTTTTTCTGAAGTGAAGAAGTGATAATGATACTTGTTTGTCTTTCCATCACTCTTCCAACATGAATCCCTCAGATGTATCAGTTGTGTTCGCTCAGAGTTGTGTGCTGAATTTGAATGAACTAAT
Organism: Rachycentron canadum; assembly: GCA_038496675.1. Classification (NCBI taxonomy): domain Eukaryota; kingdom Metazoa; phylum Chordata; class Actinopteri; order Carangiformes; family Rachycentridae; genus Rachycentron; species Rachycentron canadum. The sequence goes on along the minus strand of CM076657.1, from coordinate 7,619,670 downwards.
TCAAACAATTTACCTCCAGCAAACTCTCCATGGACACTGGCTACTTACAGATAGGGAGTGAATGCTGTTTTGAGACAACCCCAGTTTGTGCAGTTTACCGGTTGTGTTAGATTGCAGTAATGAGACAGCGTGTGAGAACAAAGTCTTGGATTTAACTACTAGGTGTGTGCAAGAACAACAAAGGGAGTAGTTTACATACATTTCACTTTTCATGAACCTAGCACTAACAAAAGAAAAAAAAAATGTTGAACATAGACATAAATTTGTTCTCTGTTTCTTAACACGAACAAGAATTCATCATGTGGAAATTCATCAAACCATTTTAAGAGGGTTCTTTGTATAATAAGCATGCAGAGGTTTTGGCAGCCTCTCCTGCTACGGGATTTTGTCAAGCTCCCTGCAAAAATGTACAATGGCCTCACTGATTGCTTTTGTAGCAGCCCCCTCTTTGACCCCAGCGGTGTGAGCGTTTGTGGTGCTGTTGGATTCTATTTCAGCAAACGTGAAGGAGATCTTGAAGTACAGTGACATGGGCAACTGTATGTTTCTGACTTGCAGAGAGTTGAAAGAGCAGCATGAAATAACAACCTTCCCAGCACACAGGGCCCCTTTGTAGCACTTCTCAGTTGTGAGGGGAGAATTATCACAAAACTACCAGAGGAAGGCTCTACAGTGTGCTTTGAGACCCACAAATGGTGCTTATGGGCTCTCTAGCTCCGGTAGAAATGGCCTATAGCAGTGATCGGAATAATAATTTTGAAAGAGCAGCACTATCTCCACACACATGCACACACACGCACACACACTTACTCAGAAGGCTTTGTTTAGGTTGACTTGAGAAGCAAGTTTCCTGGAGTTTGAGTGCTCTGCTGTCTTCGATCAAAGGAGTGACTCATTTTAAGTTGTGCAAGGTAAATCATGTCTGGGCAGGTCTGAAACGTTGTGTATGCTCGTCTTGTATTGAAACATAAGCAGCTGGCTGTACAGCCTGCAACGTACATTCTGACAGTGGGGATCCTTCAGGTGTTCACTGGAGTGTGTCACGGGTGCAGCCGAGCCAGCTGATATGAAGGTTGAGAGCCATCACCAGAGTTCAACAATGTTTCACACTCTCTCTGACTGGCTTGCTTGGTAAGAGAGAGAAAAAAAAAAAAGCAGCACAAACAACCTTGGAGTTGTGTCCCGTCACAGTTCATCAGCCAAGCAAAGTCAAGCCGGCTGAGCTGTGGGAAAGAGGGGAGCGTCACCTCGGCCTGTCCAGGCCTGCTCACCCCGCAGGGGAGTGGCAGGACATTAACAAAGCGTGGCCACCTCAGCTTCCTGCAACATACAGCCGGAGCAGCCTGGGTCTGTCCTTCACCCACCTAATCAGCCAAGGAGTAGGACACAGACCTGGCTGCCCCACATCCTGCTAACAAACTGTCGATAAGGATCCCCGTGCAAAATATAATGCTCGATACGGCCGTTTCTGCTTGGCTAGCCTCATGGATAGAGAGGGTGGGCACGGCCTTGTCATGCGGCATTCTTCTAACTAGGTCACAACAAGTTTCATTTTAGTGCAGCCAAGCAAGATCTGCTCGTAGCTAGAAAATGGGTATATAAATATTTAACAGGGTTTTTTTTTTATTGTTTTTTTTTCTCCCCACAACAACAGGATTAAAAAAGGGAGAGGCATTTGTATTCATAAAGAAAATTACATTTCAGAACTATAGCAAAATTATGGTGAACGTGATAATTGTTAAATAACTAACTGTTTGGGGAATAGAAATACAATACACTGTTAATTGCTCCACACCGTCGATGCCCCAACCTCCCAGGAAACTAATGTCTTTGATCATTGTTGGAACAGTAGAAAATATGCAGTTGAATCTAAATGCATCTGCTATTAATGCTAGTTTGTTGGTTAATCCAGTTTCATTAGGAACAAAAAGTTGAGACAATGATGAGCTGCTCTTGTTGCGATGACTCAGCGGCTCAAATGTGAAGTCACGGTTTGTTAAATTGTATTTTTTTAGGATTCCTTTATTGCTGCCATTGTTCACAAATACAAGTTTGTCAGGTAATCAGGTAAAATGCTCTGTTTTAACACCTACTCTTTTAATTGTTTCACATTCACTCACACAAACCGGTGTCATCACCAGCCACTACGTGAGCACAGTGAATGTAAAGCAGCACCACTGGAGAAGCTGCTGCTTAGTGTAAAGCATTCAAGCCTGAAAGATAAACATTGTAACATTTGAGCGTCTGATGTATAAAGTCGGCATTCGTCGCTGCGCAGCACGTGGGCACATGCGTCAGTCAAGCAGCTTTCAGAGCCCAGTCTCTTCAGTCCACCACTAGTCCACCACTGGCCATCATCAGTGATTTACTGGATCTTGTTCCAAGACAGTGATAGTGAGTGACGGGTTATCACAAGTCTTATATGTGTTTTGAGGCTAAGAAAGGTTTTTATTGCAGTTCTTGTGTAAAATCTGTTCACAATGACGCTGTAAACAACTATATAGTTACGGTCGTGATGTTGAAGAGTTTACAATAAATATGTGCACTGTTGTCCAAAAAAATGCTGCTAGCAGTAGCTTCCTTTGCTATTTATGCTTGGAATAAACTGCCAGTTGTTTTATTTTATCTTTGTTGTCATATCGCTGTAGTGTGTGTCTGCATGGCTGTCACAACTTGCTCAAGTCTATCCAAAGATAAAATGATTAATGTGATTATTTGTGTTTTCTTTCTTTTCTTATCCTAAACATATCCATCATTCTGAAATCAACACCATCTGCAATTATCATACTGATATGCATGACGGACTAATTCACAACACAGTCTAAAATTATAAATAACTTTAAACAAGATTAAACACAAGATCATGCCCATAAGGAATATGCCTGTCACAGCTCACTGGCCTTTATTTTACTGTGGCCTGCATTACCCCATATGTCGAGCTTTATTCCAGCATCCATTCACAACACTAATGTGTTTGCGGTGGTATGAGCCTTTCCAACTTTGAATGCACAAACGCAGTTTTGTCAATTTTCAAGACACTGGCGCTCGGCTCATTTCTGCTCAAACATTTTCTCCCAGCTCTGCACGGCCGGGGATTGCAAGTGAGTGAGAGTGGGAGCTCAGGGTACACTAGCAATCTGTGAAGGGCAAGGAGAAGATGAGAAATTTTATCCAAGCAACTATCATTTCTAGGCAACAGATACACGCACTATCTAACGCACTCTGGTCGAAAACACTGGCATTTATAACCCAGGAGGCAGTAAATGTCCCCTCGATGTCTATAAAAATACCCAGACTGCAGGACAAAAGTCTGACCCCTAACCAAAGTCTAAATCTCATTCTAATTGTAGCTAATAGTCAGTTGTCAAATTGAATGTAAAAAAGATAAGTATATATATGTATGCCAATGGTTTTAATAGTCAAACGTAGTCACTTTAAGTACGCAACTGTTTTTGCAAGTGGTTTTCTATAAAATCCTATTTATTATATAGCATATTTATACTTCATGCATTATTCAAAATGTAAAAAATTCAGAACAGATATTCTGAGCTCATTCTGATCTTGAGGATAGAATGATAAGAAATTGTTTGATAATAAAGATGAGCATAACTTACAGTTTAATTCTCCAATTTTGTACCATTTATGTATATGAAAGATATACATATATGAGAAACATGTTTTTGCTGAAACCCCTTTCAAAGAAACCTACAACTGGCAAAATTATGATTTCACCAAATGAAATGCATAATTATATGGAAACAAGACAAAGTCAGACCAAGAATTTAGTTTTATTATGGTTTTGATGCAAATTATTTTGTTTCAAACATTTTCCACAAATTCCATGGATTCTCTGGCATCAGTGTTTTGGTTTCCAGCCGTGGGACGTTGCAACACTTCTCCCCCTTCTGACCTTGACTCAAAACTAACTCTGAAAAGTAAAAGGGGGAAAAAACGCATACACAGGAGAGGGCTAAAGAGCAGCTGCAAATGGAGATATGACCTAGCACTTCACCAACACCTTCACCCTTCGCTTCTGGAAACCCAGTTTCACACCTATTTGAAAACACTACTGGAGAAGTGCGAACTCGCTTCTTTCACCTCAGTGTTGTGCTACATCTTCATCAAATATCTAAATGTGGAAACGTAAAGTACCGAAGCATTTCCATGGCTCTTCAAACGAGTGCTATACTGTAATGGCGTATTTGGTGTAACAAGTCATTAGCACCTTAAATCACCTTAAACAGTTGTTTTTTTTTTAGTCTACATTTTTACTCTCTATTTCAGTTGAAGGAATTAACTAGTAATTTTCATTCAGTAATGATAAAATTATGCCATCAACTGTAAGTAATGACTCTCTTCAGTGGGACAGATGAGAAATATGAAAATGAGCATATTTGACACTTTGTTATTGCGTGTTTCACAATGTCAAAATCTTTGCTATGTCTATTAAGTTGATTTAGTCAGAGACTTTATTTTCTCACAGCAAACAGAAACAAGATTACAAACCATATCAAAGTGATAAAAACTGCAGCACAATGCGCCTCTGTGCTCAGCCACTGAATCATATCAAGACAGACCAGTTAGGTGACTGTGTGGGGGAGGGATTCAGAAACCTGTGAAAATGGAAGTACTCTGGAGATGAAAGTAGTGATGAGAGGTGTGTGGGACACGGTTCCAGATATCTTTTGGTGAAAGTCACCCATCCCTTGAAGACTTATCCCATGGCTAAAGCTACAGTATTAGGTTTCATTTTATAGATTATTGTGAGATACAATGTCAGAAGAAGAACATTTTCTCTGTGAGAAGCTATGGGTTGGAAAGCCTACCAGAAGGGATGAAATGAGTAAGGTATCCACAGGTATCTTAATTCACCATCATCCAAACTCCGCTGAAGTAAATTGAAATGTCAATTTCTGGATTATGTCTCCAGAGAGCGTGGCCAGCTGTTGCAATTTGTGAGACCCTCGTTTTAAAAGAAAACGGGTTACAGTCAGAGGGAGAACGCGTGGCCGAGACTCAATAAACTCTGTGATTCCAGTAACTTATTTGGAGAGGCTTCAAGTGAACTTCAAACATCTCTTTAATGATCTGTAATCCTTTGGCAAATCTTCAGTGGGCAGCTGGGCTTTCAAAGTTATTTTTACCAGGATGTGGAAATCATGATGAAATTAAGTCTGAAGCTTGAAAAAATAAAATACATTGCAGAATGTGTGCGTCTCTTCACATTTTATTCTGAACACTTTTTAGCTAAAGCAAAGGCAAGCCACTGATCTCGGTTGTACAAAAAAAAAAAAAAAAAATATGATGCTCTCACACTGAGAACATTCATTTGCTTTTTGATATGACTGAAAGTAAAGCAGAGGGAAGTAAAAAGAGGAAGAGGCAAGTGAAAGGTTCTTTGCAAGCCAAAGCAGCACTGTCAGAAAAAAAAAAAAAAAGTCCACGTTGGGTCTTAATGGAGCCATTGATCCTGCGCCAATGGAGGACACACCCAGAAGGGGACTGGCTCACAGTGAGGAGACAGGTGTTCGCTCGATATCTGTCCCACTTCTCTGACCTTAAAGCTTTTAATCAGCTCTGCCAGGGAACTTGTCAATCCTGTCAAACAATGAGTAGCCCACAGTATAGACACAGTAAGGGAGGGCAACATGGGGGTAAGAGCTCCAAATAATACTCCTGCAGCCCTGAGGAAAAAGCCTGTACATGCAGTGTACAGTTATTTGGTCTGGGCTCCCACTGGACAGGCCCCGGTGTTTTTGAGCCAGCTACAGCAGTAGTTTAAACGCTGTCAGCAGATTTCAAAGGCTATTAATGTCAAAGTGTAGGTGTTCATGTGAGTGATTTCATCTGACATTCTGGGATAATGTTTGTTTGTGGCGACAAAAAGCTTTGGATTGACTTCCATACCATGGCTGAGGGAGACTTTAGCATCGTGGGAGATGGTTCACTCGCCTTCACAAACTTAGTGTGGCGTTTTAATCAGATTTCTTTTTTTTTTTTCTCCTCAAAAAAAAAAAACAGCCCGTTTCTCCATTATTCTCCTGAGTGAGTGACAGGGATTTCAATACGGTCTAATTGAGTTGTTGAATCAATAGTAATACACTATCAAGATTTGTCAGCTGTACTTCTTTTTCTCTTTTCTGTGTTTCATCAAAGCCCTGTGAGCCAGAACAGAACCTGTTCCTTTCTCACAGACTTGTTTCTCTGTGCATCCCTCTGCATTTTGAGTCCGAATTGGCATGCAGTGCAGTTTAACTACAGAATATCTTTTAACACGGAGGGTAATTACGGTGCTGGTTTGATTGCAGTTAATAGCACAAGCAGTCACACAGCAGTCACACAGTTACAATTTGGCCACACTGAAATTGCATTGAACCACACAATTATCTCCAGTCACTGGCAGCTCTCTTCACCATTGTTCATTTTATCTGGAAGCTACTTAGTGTTAAGTTTTACACTTAAATGTTGAGATTTGTAGCAAGTGATTGTTGAGCTGACCGCTTGTAATCTGGGCGCAGTTTTTTACTCAGCGCTCTCTTGGCCTAAAACGTGTTGAATCCCACCCCTTGATTTTCAGCAGTGGCTACAAAGCTATGAGTTCATTTCCTGACTTTATTTATTTATTTATTTATTTTTTTGCCCCAAGCCCACAGCCCACCCACTGGGGTGTTTTCAGATGAAACCTAGAGAGTTACTTTGTGATTTTTGATTACTGCTCCCATTCTTTCTCCTTCCAGTCAAATTTTACGAATGCCTGTCCTGTTATTTTTCTTTCCCCTGTACATCTTTGAGATTGCACCAAATGGTTCTTTGTGTCCTGGGTCTCTGTGTCAATACACATTGTTAGACATCTAACAACCAGTGGAGACTGCAGTAACTCATACCACCCGACTCAGCTTTTAGGCAGTTCCTTTCCCCCTTTCTGTGGCTTTGTGGTCCCCTACTCATGTCTCCATGCCAGTTGCTCTTCTGTTGAAAGAGCAGGGCAAACTGTGTAGACATTTGAGTGCTGCTATTTTGTGTTCCTTTAAAACTCACCATTAAATAATATCACAATGTGAAGAAAGATAAATATGGCTCCTCTAATATCATCATTAACTTTCAAAATAGCTCAATTCACCATTATTGTTAATTCTGGTCTTACCGTCAAGTAGGTATACAACAGTCATTAAAGAGAAATGGATGTGGTGTCACAATGACATTTAAGCCAAGATCAAAGATATTTCCTAATATCCCACATTGGCTCAATGTACAGAAAGACGCCGTATGGAAACATACCAAGCTGTGAGAAAGCACTGTATGATGAAGCTCGGTGACTGGTGGGAAAGACAATACTCCAACACAGCTGGAAAGCACATGCAGCAGAATACTAACATGGTCCTGAGATGTGGTGAGCATTCCAGCCATTATATGTATGTGGAACATGGAGCCATACTCGCCTTGGAAAGATAGGCTGTGGTCGTGGTTTAGGAAATGGTTCAGCCCTGGTCTCGGAGTTCTGCCGAGAACCGCTGCATTTCATAGAGGTTTATGATCAAAACACACATGAAAAGGGGGAATTTGGCAAAGGCCAGAATCCAGCATTTATTCTGAAATACTCCGTGTTCCCATGTAGCCATCTCTGCCACATCTTAGCATTAATCTTGTCTTTTTGTATCGCTCTGCTCAGAGAATTCAGGGCAAAGTGGTCCTGAAGAAAAAGCCTGAAACCTTTTAGCTCCGTGCAGTAAATGTCTCAGTTAAAGTGCACGTTAAAAATGAACATGCATAACTGATGTGAAAAATTGTTTAAATAACAAGATAAGATAACATGTTCAGGGATAAAGTATGTATACCATGTCTAACTTTATCAGCTTAAGTAACTGTGCACATTTATTCCTCCAGTGGTGAAAACAGGAGACTAATCCATGCCTAAATAATGTGACTGCAGGGCAAAATCATAATCGTGTTTATTTGTTCTTAATTCCTTGTACACGTGCACAGAGATGACTGGTTTGTTACAGTATTAGGTTGATGCTACTGTTGAGAAGGTTTTATTGCTTTCCATTTTCATGCAGTGCTGTTGCTTTAGACATCAGAGGGGATGTTAGGGCTGGTAAAGAGTTGCTATTGTGACAATACTTATTTTGAGCAAATGCACAGCATTTGTCAGTATCCCATGGTGATCATGACTCAGACACATACTAAGTGTGCTTGTTAATTGATAGCAGACTGGGGCTTCAGCCCACTGCCCGCTCCAGCTGGAGTGTGAATTCCCCCTCCTATACGTTAATGAATCTGCTGTATAAATGGCCTGTGCCAGAAATACTGGAGAAAAATAGCTCAGTGCAACACACCAACAAGCAGAGCTGTGTGCACATTGCCCCTGCTGTCCTGTTTATGTCCCAACCACAATTAGAGATGCACTTTGATGACAGCCAGTTCTTCTATTTTTTTCCACACATCTTTAAAAATGCATGATATGCATAACACTAATTTCTTTCAAGAAATCTATGGAGGCCGCGCCGATAACACACAGTGGAAATGTCTGAAAAAATCACAAGTGACTCTAATCAAATATTGATTGTACGTTCTCTTTTCTTGGTTTAATAAGCCAATGGTCATGCAACACTGCTTCTCTCTATGCTTATACTGGACCGATGCACCCCCCCCCAAAGGCCTCTGCCGGCCTGCACGCCTGTAAGATATCAGCTGGTCTTTGTCAAAAAAAGACAGGAGAAACTCCACCAATAAAGGTCAACTCAGGTCAGACGCCAATAACAATATTCTGTGCTCTCACTGAGTATTTCTAAAGGTCACTTTGCTTGGAGTGTATGGATTTACACTCATATGATGTTATTTCTCCACATCACATGCCCATGCCCTTCCTTATGCTCAGCCAGTAATTGATCATCCAGTTTCAGCTGAATAGTTGTTTGATTTTTGAAATCTTAATGTTTATAATGTATCCAACACAAGTGCTTGGCATAATCACATGGAAGTATTCAGTGTTTGTACTCCATGCAAGACTTATCTTTACTTGTGGACAATGGAAGAGATGGTGTGAGAGAAGGATTTGTCATGCATGGTTGTCCAGGGCCAGACTCTTTCTCAGCACTTTTTGGCAGGACTTTATATGCGTTTCATGCTGTAATTTCCTGGGTGCTTAGCAGAGGTATAGGGTACTGCTGTGGTTCTGGCTCAGACTGAGCCACCCCCGTCCTATATGTCCCACTCCAAGACCATTCTTACAGGTAATCCTGTGTGATTCACTGTCTAATGCATATTCTGTAATGACGTTTGTGGTTCTTACTTTGAAAAACAAAGTATTAATACTGATTCATGCGAGCAAAATGAGCAGCTGCTGTAACCAGTGGTGATTTATTTTTCCAATTATTCTGTTATTATTTTTCAAATGATTTTTTATTTATTTTTTTTTTTTTTAAATAAAATATCAGAAAATACAGAAAAATGTCTCTTACAAGTTTCCAAGGCACAAAATTGCCTGTTTAATCCAACCAACAATCCAAAAACCAAAGATATCAGATGGTAAAAAACTCCCACAGACGGCAGTGGAATAGCAGATGTTGTTACTTTTTTCCATCATTTTACTGTTTCAGCAAACACTGAAATGGGCAGCCATCAACCAGTACTGAAGACCTAGACCTACATTTTTATTGTGTTGCTTTTATACATTGATCTGAATTCATTTCCCCTGTACAATGCCCTGAAGAAGAATTTTAGTCTGATCTGACCTTTGCCACAGGTACTGCATCCTAAGGGTGTGCTCCTGCGGCAGTTGTGTTCTCATACTGTGATGTGAACTCAAAAGAAATGTGGACATAGCCTCTGCATCACCCTGTGCTAATACCGAGATTTCAACGGGAGGTGTGTTGCCCGCAGCATCGTCTCTCCTCCACTTTAATACCCTGAGTGCTGTAATCTGCTCACCATGTCTGACCCACTGCGTGTCACTCTCGCTGCTTACCCTCCCCTGTAACTCCCCAAAATCCTCTACATCACATTTATGTAACCCCACCCCACCCTGTAACGCCTGAGAGCGCAGAGCCTATATACCTGTGCTCGCAAGGGCTGGGCCTGTCAGAGACCATAATGTATCACTCTGCTGCACGCCCATGGCCCCCTTTTTATTTATTGATCATCTCTTTCCTATTAAGATCTTCGAACAGCTGCCCTCGTTTGAAAGCCCAGGGAAACTTTTGCATTATTGAAAAATAGCCGGCACATATTGTGCGCGCCAAGCCCACTCAGTGGATGAGATGCTTTGTTAATTGTCTGGTCTGTGTAAGTGCTCCCTGGTGTCTGGGCTTGAGATCTGTCTGATAAAATGCATTATTATGTAGCTGTTACTGCTCTCAGACCAACATATTTTGGATACTACGAAGTCAGACACTCATGATACCTGGACTTGCTCCCTGTGTTTTTTCCCTCAGTTTCAGTCAAACAAGCACAGCTGTAATGCTTACAGTCATTCATTTACCAGGTAGGAGGAGCTCCCTCCCCCGGTCACTTGAACCTGGCCTTTTGTTTACTGACAGTTGCTTGTTATCAGTATCTGTGGGTGATGTCATCTCGCCATTTGGTCAGGTAACGTCAGTGCTATTTACTTTGTGTTGTAGATCCGAAACCGTGGTGGCCTTGTTTAGTTAAGCTGCGGGGGGAGGGAGGAGGGTCAGAGCTCTCTGATACTGTGTTTACACTTCATACGTGCTATACACTCTCTCCCTCTCTCTCTGGCTCTTCCGCACTCTCTCTTGTGCTCCCTCTCCCCAGGGCAAAAGCCTTATTTTTGGCCCAGCTTTATTTGTCATTGCCACAGTCAAAGACAACTAAAATCCCAGATTACTCCGAGCATATTTCCTATTAGAAGAGAATAAAAAATATTAATTACAGGAAATCCACAGGCACTGTTACCCACTGTATATATTAAACTCAGAGAGGAGAGTATGAGGCTCTCAAAAAGGGCATAATATACTCTGCTGTGTCATCTGTGCTGGGTTCTTTGAAACTGTCTGATAACAAAATGGAGTAGCAGTGTTTTCCAGTGTTTCATTCAAGGATGAATCATTATCCAGCTGAACTAAGATGAGAAGCTCTGTTGCAGGCGAACTGATGCATCCCCTTGACATTTGAAATGCCTTAAAGCTGCTTGAGGGGCGTGTGTGTGTGTGTGTTTGTGTGTATGTGTGGGCTTGCGCTCTGAACCTTGTGTTGCCTCAGAAACGATGGATGCAGCTACATTAGGTGAGAGTCGGTGCGTACGCTTGACTGGACAGTGCTATGCACTGCCAACCTGAAAGTTGTAATTTTAGAACCCCGATGGAAAACACACGATTACTGTGCCGTGGCGCTCGGTCATTACGTCTCACCCCCCAAACAAACAGCCATTGGGAATAGTTAAAATGAAATGCACATCGCCTTTCATGGCGCAATTCCAGATTGGGAAGATGCCTAACATAATAAATATTCCCGATAATCATTAACATTTACAGCGCAGCAGATGTTACATTGTCTTCAATGAACGAGTGTGTTGTACAAAAGAGCATTTCAAATTTGAACCAGATAGTGGAAAATTAGTAACAGGTCTACTAACCATCTGCTCCAGTGAGGTTTCGCTTGCCTCTGCAGTTGAATGTTTGCTTGGGGAGACAGAGGGTAAAGAGTGCTACTTTGGCAGGTACACCGCTGTTTACCCAAGAGACCCAGCTGCAGCACCACCAAATAGTGTCTGAGTGTAGATTAAAACACATTCTCTGACATACACAGCTCCGTCTCAAAAAGCTGAATGGACTGGGTCAACCAGTAGCAACATGATACATTAAATATGGCTGCTAAACAAAGTGCCCTATCTGGATGTATTAAAGCCCCCAATGCAGAAATAGCTCTTAGTTATCCCTGAATGTAGTCATGTATTTTATAAAGCATTTTTTAAAAGCACCTCTGTCTCTTGAAAACATACTGTAAGCAGAATGCCACTTGTTGAGCTCTAAAATACTGCCTGAGTTTTTTTCCAGTAGAAAAAATCAGCAACCAATGGGTGGGTTGTGTATGAAACAGAAGATGTGGACTCCCCCTAAACACCTCATGTGTGGCCATGAAAAAAGGGAGCTCAGAGGCCTGTGCCATTGCCGTGGGAACTGGGACTACATTAAACAGTCATTATCCCAAGTGGCTGAAGCCATGTTTTATCTATCGCCATCCCACTTAAGTAACAATGGAGTAACCATATCAAACATGAGGAGATGATGCGTCTTTGTGTGATAAGCTTTAAAGCTGTGTTTGGCAAGAAGTTTATACCAAAATACTCCTATTTCAGCTGCTTGAATCACAAAGTGGATACAACAAGACTGCTGCATCTCTACAAACTGAGTTAAATTTGACCTATTTCCCTAAATTGAATTTTCATGTTGGGATTGGGGGGAATTGTGAAATCTTCCCTTTCTACGGGAAATGACAAGGGAGTGCTTGGTCCAGTGAAAATGGAAGCTTTTCTTCATCTCCACCCCAAAAAGCCACAGAGAGGACGACATTTAGGTCCAAGAAGAGTATAGTTTAATGACATCACATTACACATTTTCTGGGTTTTGAAGTCTTCAGACTTCAAACAGCGATGTCGAGCTGCCGTTTGGGACCGACAGTGTGCCAAGTAGCCTGGTGCCGCTTTAAATAGAAGACATTAATGAGTGCCTCTTCTAAAATATGCATTCAGTCCTATTTAATCTTTGCCTTCTTCACATCACTGCAGCAAAAGGTGAATGATGCTGAACTTTATTTGACTCAAGCTCAAATGAATATTTCTTGGATGAGAACGGCCCAAGTGATGGTAAACAAGCCAGTAATTGTCTTCTGAAATGTTGTTGGTTGTTGGCCAGTTCAGCTGAAAAAAAGACAATAGTGTTACATATCCATTACGGAATGAGCTGCCAAATAGCAGCTGTTTATGGAAAGGAAGCTTCCTTGGCTTCAGGGGTTAGAGCCCTGGTTCTCAATTTAGGTTTTTATGGCCTGTTATTGTTTTATATGTAGACAAAGGTCTGGTTTAACATTGTACAGACAAATATCTGGGAGCGAACAGATGGATTAATGCAGTGTATTTGATGTTGAAACTTGAATTAGATTTTTTTTTTTTTTTCCTTTGTATCTGCAGCAGAGACAAAAAAACAAATATTAAATGTTAATGTCGTGTTTCTCATTCATTTTTGATTTGTTATAGAGGAATCAAGCTTGTTTTTCACATTCACTTTTGTTCTCCCATCGAGGTAACAAAATTTCTAATTGATTTAAACTTGTTCATTCGTCAGCTTCTATGATCACAAATCTTTGTGGAAAGACAAAAATGCCCTACACTTCTTTACTTCCCTGGATATCATCTGCACACCTTGGGAAGGCCATTTGACTGAGGGCTGTTATTTGCCCCATGCCTTTGTCCAGTGTGCCATACACAAACGTCACAAAGCACATGCTTTTTCTTGTTGCCTGACAGGCCAGATCTTATTACAGTTCTGTGAACAGGCCTTGGGAGTCTCTTGCTATCAGTGCAGAGCCAGACGGTGCAGCAGCTGTTTTAATAGTGCCCCTTATGTCCCCCTTCATCCAAGTCAGCTCACCTGGTGTGAATCAGACCACTTCTTTTTTTATACTCTGCCAGCTTGGGCATACTTTCTGCTTTGTTTGTTGGTCCTATTGCTTTTCCTTCCAGAAACGGGGCTCCTCTCTCCGTTGGCGACTCTCAAGCCAATGTCTGTCCTCAGGTGTATTAGAGCATGACTGTCCCCCAGTCACCCTCTTGTCTGTGACAGAACAAAGCAGCAGCACAAGCGGCAACACTGGCCAACCTCAAACCAGCAGCACACCTACAAATCTCCCTGAAGCTCCACCTTCCTCTTTGTCTCCTTCTGCCTCTCGCTAGTTCTGCATCTGCACTACTTTGCCTCTCCTTTTTTTTTTTTTTTCCTTCCTCTGTTTTCCCCCTCTTTCTGTACCACTGGCTCTGACAAGCCTCACAAAATCTACCTTCTTAATGCCTCTTGCATGTATGTGGCCCTGTACTTCTATGGCTTTACTGTTCTGTGCTGTAGTCTGTAATTAAAGCTTTACTGTGTGCTCAACCAAAGACTCGTCCAGTCCTTGAGTGAAAGGGGTCCCCGTGGGTGCCCCTGGTCTCTGGTCCCTGGGTCTGTGGCTGCATAATTATGCCTACTCCTCTGGATTCCATTTGCGTGAGCTCCTGTTTATTTGGTTCAGTCTGAGTGGGGAGCATCAGAATCAAACAGGGATGGGCAGAGCGAGGGAGGGAGGGGCTGCAGCTTCTCATAAAGCCAGCCCCTGCCAGTATTGTTTTAGCATTCAAGTGGGTGAGGACTGGCCAGGTACATATTTATGAGTTTTTACAGCCCCAGCCCCCCCACCCCCGGCACACACAGCTCCCCGTTTCACTCCAACTTAAGATTAAACTTTAACTAGTGTTGTCACACAGTAAATTGTGTTTGCTAGCTCAAAAAATATCATACTATAGCTGCCACAACTGGTAATCTAAGCTGTGATAAAATGGAGTAAAGCATTGCCCTGAGGTGCACAAGGACACAGGTGTTTCTCAGGGTACACATGACAAGGTTGCCAGTCCTCCCTGTCAAACTGTATTAGTAAATCAATCTGTCATCTTCCAACCCCACAAGTTTAAATCTCTATAGAGAGGGTCTTGCTGATGTGGTCAGAAGGAAATGAAAGATGATGTGTACTCAGTAACTGCAAAAGGTTGTCACTTTGTTTTTCTATATGATTTCATGTAGACAGCGAAGGCTGTACTTGAGTGAAGGCATATAACGATAAGAAGAAATTGTCTTTCTCTCGTAATGCGGTGCTTCCCAGCATAGGCTATTCAACCTGAGAGTTGTGCGCCCACTGTGAAAGACGGAAAGAAATAAATTGTTCATCTTAATGGTCCTCTAGCCACAGCCTGCACCAACTATTTCCTCTTTTCATGCATGTATTGTGCCCCGGTGTCCTTCGGCTGACTACCTACAGTTTATAAGAAAAATCTTCATAACAGTTTCTGCTGTGGCTGCTGCTGCTGTTTAGACAGTTTGACAGGCTGCATGTACAGAGCTCCCCCTCCTCTCTTCAGATTCCTGTATCGTTGAAGATAGACTACATGAGATATTGTATTCAGGGGGAGTATACATAAATGGATCTCTCTCATGTATTCTTACACATTTTAAAACCCCCTGTGGAAACTTTATCTCTGAATACAGGGATTATTCATCATTGTGATGCCATTACTCAGTGTTAAAGAGCTGCTCTGTTTGTGTTGCATGTGTACAGGCCCCAGTCCTCCACTTGAGGCCACAACATATTTTCTCTCTGTTTATGACTTGATTCACTAGTGGCTTTATGAGTCCGGTTTGATTAACGGAAGAATTCCAGTCTTCCTTCCTGTGGGTCTTCACCTATCCATGGGAGATAATTATAGCTGCGGCTGGTTGTAAATACAAGCCCAGCCAGGGGTTGTCGGACGGGGAAATGGGACATCATCAGACTTCACCTGGAAAGGAACATAAATCAGAGCCTGAGATAACAAAGATGTGTCAAAGACAACAGGATGCAGGAGCCCCACATAGTTTAGTGACACATCTGTTCATGGCTACAGTCATATTTAGACCCCAGATTAGGTGTAAATGAAGATTATAGATGTTTCTCTGCACTTAAGACTCAGATTGAAAGGGAAAATAAGAACAGAAGCAGCAAGTTTTGTGGATAAAAGAAGAGCTGCAATGCTTATTTTTACTAATAAATATGTTTATTTTTTGATTCAGGAATTAATTTAGTCCCCAAAAAGTCAAAAAAAAAAAGTGAAAATTCTCATTGTGCTTTTACAGCAGCAAGGTTACAGCTTCAAAGTGTTTGTTTTATCTGTCCAACTGACCAAATGCTGCCTAAGACACTCAGTTTACAATGATCTAAAACAGAAAATCCACACGTTTGAGAAGGTGCAACTCGTGATTGTTTCTCATATTTGCTTAATAAATTACTCTAGTGGTAAAACGATCTTTTAAATTGTTGTCAGTTAATTTTCTGTCAATCAGCTAATCGTGTCAATTGTAGATAAAAGCAGGTAGTCTAATGAGTATCTAAATCAATTCAGTTAATTTAACTGCTAATCAGTGGCCATACCACGCATCAAGTAAAAAGCAGATGGGCCTGAGAGAGGAGGGAGCTGACACTTCAGTTTAGGTCAACATGAGCATGAAAGACTTCACCACAGGCAAGTTTACTGAAGGTCTGTCTTTGCTAATTGACTTTTTTGCACTATCAAACTCCTTACATGCTTAGATAGAAAGGAGTTGAGCATAATTATGTTTTTTTTATATATATAGCTAATGTGTGTGTTCTCATTGTTTTGAGTACCTACAGAGGACTCCACATTGTTTCTTTTAATAGGAGCTCCAGGCAGTCATTGAAGTATTTGTGAGTAAAAAGTAATTAAAATTACAATGGGCCTAGCCTGTGTGTTGCTGGGTAGGTGGAGGGTGAGCACAGCAGACGATGACTTGGCTCCAACTCATTGCCCTTGTACTCATTCATTAGTGATGCATTGGTTCTCGCTCAGCCCTCCCATCTCATCAGAAACAGCACCCTCATGGACAAAGACAGGGTTGTATAGATGTGCCCATTATGTTAATAACAACTCCCCCAGCTTTTGCGCACAACCACCACCATGTACGGACTTTCTACGCTGATGTATAGGGAGCAGACGGTGCTTTTGCAGCATATGGGGAGTGCGTGGCTAAATCCATGGGTTTGTCTGTGAGTGTCATGTGTGCATGTGCTACCTATGAGGACGAATTGACTCTTTGACTTTCAGTCCATGTACTTGCTATTGAATGGAGTACTTTGCTTGGCCTTGGACACCTGTTAATAGTAATTACATTTCTTCCCCTTTCTGTTACTTCTAGCTGGCAACGGACAGATGGTACAGATGGACCCCAGCAAGTCTGGCTTTGTGGGTTCACAAGTGGAACTGAGCTGCATTTTCATCAACAGTAACCCGCCAGTCAAGATCTCTCAAGTCACCTGGCAGAAGTTCCTCAATGGCACCAAGCAGAACGTGGCCATAGCCAACCCAGCCCTTGGCGTGTCTGTCCTGCAACCCTTCAAGGAGCGGGTCAGCTTCAAGCAGGCCGCGGTCCGTCATCGCACGCCCTCGCTGGAGGATACCACTATTGTGTTCTCTAACCTTCAGCTGTCTGATGAAGCTGCCTATATCTGCGAGTATACCACGTTTCCTGCGGGAAACCGGGAAAACATGGTCAACCTCACTGTATTTGGTAAGAACACATAGAGAAGTAGTGTATATTGGTGACTTAAGTTTATATTGAATCTACAACAGCTTTTGAGGCATAAAACTGGAAATATCTTGTATTTTATGTTAACACTGTCCATCTGTGGAGATCAGAATTTTATCAGTTAAATTTAGTTTTTTGTCATTCAGTTTTTCTTCTTTATCTAAGCCTGATTTATCTCCATGAGGGTGGTTGTTGAACACTTGAAAATTTTACCTTGTTTTTTACATTTTGACTATTTCCAGGTTGGTTTTAATTGTTGATATGTATGCTTGTTGTTATTTGGCTATGAAAAACATTTGTTTCATCTGACCAATGTCAGACATAATTCCCATAATTCAATGGGATTTTATGTTGTGTATTTAGCCGCAGAATTAGGAGAATGTTGTCAGTCACCCAAACTGTAATCCTTCAGTTTGTCTGAAAAAGTCAAAACCACCAAATTTCAAGATCCGTTTTCACTGGACAGAGATGGAAGGAAATAGGGTCACTGTGTGAAATCAGAAAAAGCATCTACATTCACTGCCACAATGTTATGCGCCTTGGTCAGGAATTGTAAGTTTAAGTTTCTTCACGTTTTAGAGGAAAGATGGATTGTACAGATAAGATTGTGTAATTATTGCAGTGAATCATGAATGTGTAATTATGGTTTCAGCCAAGATAACAGAAACAATATCAAGATCCACATCTTAAAAGCTATTTTCTCGAACATGTTACCACTGGCCTGATGAGAAGGCAAAGGATGTAAGACCTGTCACTCAGATTTAGCTCCTCTTCGACTTTAAGCAGAAAAAGAACATTTTTATTAATCAGATAACAGGGTCAAACTGACATCTTCCTTTTTAGTGAGAGGCTAAAAGAAAACACTTCAATGTTACATTGCCACAGGCTTTGTTGTAAAGTAGGTTGAATTCTTTTATAACACCTCAAGCCAGAAGGTCTGTCTCTGTTTTCTAAAGGTCCCTGGCTGCATGTTTAGGTTGAGTCTACAAGGCTCTCGTTTGTGGAGTAGACCCACTCGGTGTTGAGATGAAAAAAATCACTTTGACGGATTCATGATATGATGATTGGAGTGACGTGTCGTTTAACACCGATCCCAGTCTGGGCCATATGGCTTTTATAAAATAGGAAACCGCCGCAGAGAGCAGTCAATAAAAATGGCAGGTGAGACGGAAATCAATAAGGCCACTTCAGAGTGTGTAATTTGGCTTGAATAATCTGATCTTGTGGGGGAAAAAGCAGGGCCTGAGATGTAGTCTATCTTGGAAAGAGGCAGCTTTGAAAAGGTTGTGCACTGTCTCTGATTAGAGATCTAATTTGAAATTAAGTGTTGGTGTGTTTTCCATTAAGTCTCAGTAAAGAAGAAGCTCTTGGCTTAAGTAGTCCCTGTTGCCAGAGCTTCTTGTTAGCGCTGAGTCCCCATTTTATGTCACTGAGCCTCTCAGGTCTTTTTAGGCTTCTTCGGCTCAGTGAACGTCAGGAACCTGTGTGCAGATAACTGACTGGCAGCGTTCAAAGAGGCCTCTTCATGGCCTATCTCTTTCAGTTGCGCATTCGCTCAAGCTCAAGGCTTTTGATGTACTAAAAGTAGATTGCTAATTGGCAACTCACAAAGGATTCAAATTGGATGACTGTGCATTTGGGTAGGAAAGTGGCTCCTACATCTGTGAGAGCTTTGACAACTGCTTTGGCTTTGAGGAAGGAAAGAAGCAAAACTTTGCCTGATTTGACTCTCAACACTGTTTTCATCTCGGCCCCCACAGTTTAATTTACTTCAAATGGCGTTTTTCATCAAATCTAAGGCTGATTGTGGGTGAAGTAGACAAAATTAGACATTAAAGTGAGTTGAAACTGAAAGAAAAAAATAAGGTCTTTGTTTAATGAGTTTGAATTTCATTTCACTAATTTGATTGCTTTCTCCACTGCAGCTCAGCCTATGACACGTATGACCTTGACAACACCGACGATCGTGGCCAGGGCTCAGAAACGCAAGATGACGGTCGCCACTTGCGTATCAGCCAATGGCAAGCCGCCGAGTGTGATCAAATGGGACACCAGGTTGAAGGGCGAAGCCACGTTCCAGGAGACTCGCAATCAAAATGGGACGGTGACAGTACGGAGCAACTACGTGGTGGTACCGAGCCGCGAGACCCACAAACAGAAGCTCACATGTATCGTGACGTACCGGAATGAAAAGATCATAGACAGCGTGGTGCTCAATGTGCAGTGTAAGAACCTACTTTCCCAAAATGTATGCAGTTAATATGGTGGTTTCCAATGCTGAATTGTTCAGTGCAGGTGAATTTAAACCTGTTTTAATCTGATATTTTGTGGCCTCGTGCACCAAAAAGTTGCGTGACCTGTTGCAAGAGGACACTGACACTGATCACCATAGTTTACAGTAAACAAGGTCCTCTGTAAACACAGCTCAGAAATCCTCCAGATATACAGAGTAAAGAGAAACTTCTGACTTACGAGTCAGTCAGAAGTAAATACTATCTTCAATGTTCTGCTGACAGTGTGCAGATGTGTGATGGATTATATTCCCTTCCACATCAGTTTTACCAGTGTCCATTAGATTTTACAGTGCTTTGGTACTTTTTGGTATTTTTTATATAATCAGTTTTAGTGTAAACTCCAGTCTTGTGAGTAGAAGTCATTTGAATGTACTGTTGTTTTTTGCAGTTTAACATTTGACATTTTGGACATCATACGTGCACGTTGCTAAAGGTCACACTTTATAATCAGCGTGCTTTAACTGCTGTCCTTGAAATGAATGAATTTGTTGTTATATTCGTAATTATCACACTGCCAGACTATTGAGAGATACTGTGATGATGATGATGATGTTTTGGGGTGGTGTTGTGGAGGGATGAGCTGACATTAGCGTGCCTTTCCTTGCAGATGAACCCGAGGTGAAGATCGAGGGCTTTGATGGGAACTGGTACTTGAACCGTCAGAATGTTCAGCTGACCTGCAGGGCTGATGCCAACCCCCCTGTCACCATCTACCAGTGGAAACTGTGAGTCTGACTAAACCCTAAAGGCCCTTAAGGCTTCGAAGACAAGACAGCATGGCTACGTGTTGTTTCTCTCACGTTAGATTTCTAGCTGAAAAAAGAAAAGTGTTTCTTGTGGATTGCTTGCCAAAGCAGAGGAAGGCTATTTAATAGAACGGCCTAATATAATGGAGTCTGGCCTCCACCAACATTTGTTTCAAGGCATACATATACAACAAAGTAATCTACAAAGATAAAAACACAGAAACTTCCTTCATCCTCTCCAGAAATGTGTCTCCGTTTATTTGTTTGTTTATAAAACGGGGTAATGAAGATAAGACTAGGACCTGAGGCAGAGCACAATGGGCCCATTACAGCAGCTACACACACCCCTATCTGCCTGACGGTCACAGATACTGGGAGATAAATGCAAACAGAACACGGTTTGCTTTGCTTTTGGGCTTTCTGCTTTGAAGTCTGAGGACCAGCATGCAGGTAGAGGGGTACGAAAGCGCCATTGTTAGAGCTGCTGTGTTCTCTGGAGGGCCCAGAAGGCAGCGGTTTGTCCCTGACACACAGAGCAGGGGGGCTGGAGCTGAAGCTGAAGTAGGAACAGTGGATTAGGCTGGCATACCGCAGGGCTGACATCAGTGTTTTTGCCTCAGAGACTATTGCTGCAAATACACAGGCAAGAAGAGATACAAACATGTTTTCAAGGCCTCTGGGAATCGCCAAATAACCCTGGTTTGATCTGCTTTGAGTAATGGCATGAAAGTTGGTCATGTGGAAATCATGTAGTTTAAATATATAAATATATATATCTCTATACGGCACAGAGACATGGAAGGAATACAACTGGAACACTGGAGCTGTTTGTTGTAATTTGCACTGATCAAACTCTTCACTGCATTTTGATGTCAGATGGAAAATGCATTTTTAAAAAAAAAGAAAAGTGAGAGCAGCTCTTTGAATACAAAGCAACTTCCGAGCTCATCACGGTTCTGAATCACAGTGTTATACGTTCAAATTGAGAAATTTGTTCTGTAATTGCACAGAAAAGGTTGGTTTGAGGAACATGTCAGTGGACTTGAGTGGATGTGGATTAATAGAGCATTGTGCCCTCATTGTATCTTCTCAGTGGGCCACGGTTGGATTTTAATGAGGCATGTGTTTTTTTTTTTTTTTTTTCTTATGTATAGATTTAGCTTCTGGGTCAGAAATACTGATATACACACAGCAGCAGTGGAAGCAGACAAGACAGAGAAGATTCTCCCTGTTTTTTTTTTTTTTCTTCTTGCTGGCAAAGAGAGATTTGGGAGATAGGGGAAGATAGGGAGAGAAGAAGAGGAGGGTGAGGAGATGTGATCTAGAAAGACGAGGGCACTGTGCTGACAGATAGGAGAGGACGGCCATTGCTGCACTGAAAATGAGATGCCAAATCTGTTGTGAAGGTTCCCCTGGGCTCCAGTGTGGAGGTCAGCACAGGACCGTGACGGAACGAGCCGGAACAGGCCGGCAGGATTGCGTCACACACACACACACACGCGCGCGCTAAAGGTATAGCTACATCCAATAAATATTAATGTCTTTGATACAGATCCACATTATTTCCAGAGACAATCAATCGTTATAGTATTTATCTCATTCAACTTCAGAGAACTTATTTTTTTCTCACTAATTCCTTTGGCTTATTGCAGTGGGAAAAAAAAACTTTATTTGTACCATCTGCAATCATTTTTTTCACACTTTCTCTCATTGTTTCTCTGCATTGTGTGGAGTGTGAAGCAAACCTTGGCATATACACAATTTGAGCACCTTTGATTTTTTCTTTTTTGTTCTTTCTTAGAGCACAATGCCAACACTGTCTCTCAAAATGGGTTAATGGGGAGCTGCGCACAAACAGCAGACTAGACTTTAAAAAATAAAAAGGACACAACCTGTTTGAACTGTATTGTTTGTTTTCAAGATGTTTGTTTGTAGGGCATCCTTGACTCGCCATGTTGTACTGAAGCTTTCAATGCGGACGAGGGGGGGGGGGGGGTATTGCAGTTACTCAGTTACTTGTTCTAATATTTCAGTCTTAAGATGTAATGAACACTTTTCCAGCGCTCGCATGATACAGTTTGACTCGCTCGAAGATATGGGGCGCTGCTATAAATAACAGTGGCAGTATTATTGTTATTGTGGCTGTTCGCAGTGTGATTACCTCCAACTCTGCACTAATTAGCTAGCTTACTTATCTCTATCGAAAATGTGATTCTATTATTCATGTCGATTAACAGCCGCCACAGAGAACTGCTGGTTCACTTCCTCGGTCACTAATAGCTGTGGATAAAACTCTCACGTTAGTTAATTCCCCCTTAACTGATATTTTAGTCAGGTTAATTCTAAAGCATCAGCGCAGCCAGTCCTGACACCACAGAGACGCTCATGCGTCTTTCCATTTAACCAGTTATTATATGTTGCTAATGTCATTGAGTCAGTGCTTCCCTTGGGGATTTCAGTAGCAGGGCTATTGGGCATGCTTCCCTAAGCGCGTGACATCCTGCCACTTAGTTATGTGAGCTGGTGGAGGAATGACCTTAGAATGGTTACAGATGGAGTTATTCATGTTGACCTTGTTGTGTGTTAACCAGCAGCGTTTGACTCTGAAGGACTCTGGAGGCCTAGATCACTGTAGTAATAATTGCCAAAGAATGAAACATTTGTATAATATTGATAATATAAACTTAAGATTTAATGATATGTTCAATAAGTCATTATAAGCATTATAATAACTTATAATAAATATTATAATAATATTATAAGCATTAAGTACCAAGTTGCACCAGTTTGGTCTAAGTTTGCTCTGCATATGATCATTATTTTTAATAAAACCATTTTGATTTGTTTGTGTATTGTAAAAACATTACATTTTTAAGCACAGCTGTCAGTACCTCATTAACGTCCAAATGACTCCAAAGTGGTTTGATGGTTGATTCATTCATTTGCACATCATTTGGGCAGGTTTGTGCAAGCAACACAAACATGTTTGCTTCATTAATTCTCAAGTTATGAGCATTACATGCCGGATTAATAAATTGTGAGAATTTGAGAAGTACAGATGTTTGTTTAACTTGCACAAATGTGCACAAACGATGCACAAATAAATTACACCACTTTGCAGTCATTTGCTTAATATTAAAATTTTAATATTTCATCTCTCAAAAATGGCTTGGGCACAATTTTTTTTTACTTTGTGTGCACAGATGAATTGAAATAGTTTTATTCATATCCAGATCACATGGCATACCAGCCTCACAGAGGTGCGGTATTTGCTCAAGGTTTGGCAGTACTCCCTGCAGACGGCACTGATGCGGCCCTCTGTCCCACTGTATAGCTGTATCTGTTTAATTAGACACTGAACGTGAGTAATCAGTGGGAAGTGTGCAGGTATTTTGTGCATTCACTGTGCGTGGTTGTATTTGTTTGTGGGTGTGTGGTAGGATCCCCTTCGTTTCGTACTAGCTCCAGGTTACATTTTGTCATGAATATTAATTAACCATGTGAAATTTCAGCAGCGGCGCGCATAATCTGAATGCATATTAGGGAAACACTGTGGCTACTCCAACAGAATGAAATCCCACTTTAAACATGAACGTTAGGAAGCTTTTCAGGCCAACTAAACAGATGGATGGTTAGGGTTAGGGTTAGGGTTAGGGTTAATGCCACATACTTGTTAGTGTAAGTGTCAACAGAGCAGTCCTTTCTTCTTTTAATTATTACAATGTATAATGTAATCTCCACTAATCAGTTGCCTGTTAACAATATAAAAAACAGCAAAACTTTTGCTTTTTGGTGCCTGTGCGTGTGTGTGTGTGTGTGTGTGTGTGTGTGTGTGTGTGTGTATATATATATATATATGTTTTTCTGCATTCAACTTTGAAGCCATCTCAATAAAATCATGCAGTTTATAGAGAAATTTTGGATACGGGGCTGATGTATAGAGTCTTTGAGACACCCACATCTATACACACACATCACATAAATGCATCCACATGCACAGGCCAACCAGTCATCAAAGAATCTGCATCACTCTCAAGCTGTTTGTTAGCCTTTTATTTTGATGTCCCTCAGGCTCCACACACACACACACACACACATTCAGATGTCTCATACAAATGCAGACATCCCTGGTTGTGGCCGAATCTGTGGTGAATCGCAGTTTGCCAGCCTTTCATTTCTGCAGCAAATCAATTGGGCTTTGCAGAACAGCATTTGATAGAGGCTCACAAGGTAACTGATTATTGAATCGTGACATACTGTATTGAGGGTTGTTTGCAGCTCCATTGCAAACCCATCACACAGGTGGCCAATGAAAAACAACTCGACCATAGCTCTTTTTATTACTTTTGTTCTGAACTACTGAAAAAAAAAATGCTGCTTTTTTTTTTTTAATACTCACTTGTCTTGAAAACCCTCTCTGTGGAATTTATTTAACCACAAATGGATCAGCTGTTTGAATTTTACATTTTGTGATACACTTCTTAACAAATAGCACGTCCCTGTGTCTTTCCCCCGTCACTGAAGAGCCTTATTGAAAGCCTGTTTAGTGTAGCTTAAGTGCTTGATGTGTGGCCATTGTTAGCATGAGGCCTAATTTTGTTGCCTGTGTAATGTCATTTTGTTTTTCTTTCACTGTAATAAATGGAGCATTACATTGTTTTTAATGTTCTCACACACCAGTGGGTCTCAAAGTGTTTTCTCTGAGTGAGAGCGAGGCTAGAAGTGAAGGAGGGAAGTCTGCGCAGCATCTTTATTGTGTAAAGAAACCAAAAGTGCCACCAACATCCAGCAGCCCGCCACAGTCAGACCACAGAGCCATTTAATATTATCACTGCCGTGTTTGTAGCTGGATCCATTCAGAGCAGCTGATGAGGCTTATCGACGGGAAGGCAACAGGAAATGGCTAATTGCATCGAAATTTGATACCTTTTTTTACGGCCTCCGGGCTCCATAAAAAGGGTTTAGATAATAGAACGGAGTGGTTTGTGCGCTCGTGATCCGTGACCTCAAAGTGTGCTGACCTGATCAAAGGACACAAGCGGCTCTGAACGTGGTACAGACGGCGAACCATGAAGACAAACACCTCAGGCAGGAGAAACAGGCTCCAGTTCTCATTGACAGCTCAGCATTTGGTAGATTCTGCATTTATCGCTTGATCAGCCGCCTCTCTTGACAGCTCCCCTGAGTTTTGAGTTCAGCCATGTGAGCTGAGCTGTAGTTTAAAAAGGAAGCCCACCCCCCACCAATACCACCACTACCCCAGCACTGTCTGTTCTGTATCTCACATGCCGAAAAAAAAAAAGGCCCTCCTCAGGCATCAGCTATGCCTTACCTGTTTGGACCTGCTGGGATTCCCTGTCCTCATAATTTTGTTTGGACTTGATGGATGATGGCTGAAATATAGCACTGTCAAATATTCCTGGTATTTATCTCACCCCCACACACACATTCAGGTTTGTTTGGCACTAGAGACTGTATTTTTCATGCGCTTTGAATTGCTTTGCTGCTCCTGGGAGTGGAATTTTTTTTTTTTTTTTTACTGTGGTCTGTTGTAATTCTGCCTTTTTATGGTATCTGTATTATTGCTTCTCTCTCATCACAGCTTGAACGGCTCCCTGCCCAGCAATGTGGAGATCAAGAACAACACCCTGTTCTTCAAGGGGCCGGTGACCTACGACTTAGCCGGCACATACGTCTGTGACGCCACCAACGGCATCGGGACTCGCACTGGCATCGTGGACGTCAACATCACAGGTATGTTGTCCGAAGAAGTCGTTTTTTTGTTCTCTGTCTATAACTCTGGCATGGCTTGCATCAATACAGTACCCCCCCAAAAAAAAAAAAAAAAAAAACCCTTGCCAGCGACCGTCAGACCCCCATCCGCTCAAATAAACACAAACATCCATGCACAAGCACAGACCGGGTGATTGGAGCAGACCGCCTGTGTTTTCGATGTGGTTTTCCACCTGCCCGGGCTGCACGGCTCCCTGCTGCACTCTGCGGAAGGTTAGACGAGAAAAAAAGCCTCTGTGTTTGTCTATGAGAACTCCACATACACACTGTGAGAACACAAAAGCCGCTCCCTCCCATCCTGCCCTGTTACGCACCCAGGCGCATGCGTGGGAGTGATATAAAGCAGGTCTATTATCAGCACCTAAAATAACATCAAGGAAAATGGGGGTTTGAGGTGAGGGTACCGTATTGATCATAGTTTGCTCGCATCACGCTCACATTTCTCCAAACAGCCCGTGCCTCTTTCGCAGTTGAGCTCTGTGCTCGTTCCTTTTGTCTCTGCTTCTTCTTCTGTCTTCTGGGGAAAACAAAATGCTGAACAAAACTGATTCAGTTCCCCTGCCTTCCACATAATTGTTGGCACACACGCACTTGTGGTTCCTCTGGGTTCTTAGCCATAGGAGACGATATTTTCCTCTCAAAGTCCTTGCTGCAACATATACAAGATCTGACTCCTGTTATATGTGCTACAAATGTGGGGATCTCCTTCTTATTGGTACAAGCTGTGTGTGTGGTACTGGGAGACTGTCACAGTTTTGCTCTGGTCAGAGTGGAAACATTTTCCCCCTCGACTCTCTGTGCTGCTTGGTTTCTGGGAAGCGGGGGTGTTCTAACTTGCATTGCTTTGCATGTTGACTCATGTTGTGTCTCTGGGAACGCTGTGCTTGCTGTGAAGTGAACAGCTGTGCCTTACAGTATCATTGCATACCTTCCTTTCTGTTTCCTCTCTTTCAGTGATATTCCTACCTCTTAAATGTAAGGCTGGGACAAAGCTGCTTTGTAGGATGTGATGTCATTACCTGCATCGAGTGTAGGCGGGCTAGTAGTGTGATAATAGAAATCTCAAGGGGGCATGAACAGCCCTTACTTATGAGACAGGAAAGTGAGGAAGTAATCTACTGTCAGGAAATCACCCTGCACCAGCTTGTATTGAGTAATCGTGTTCCAAAAAGATTGTACCGTTTGGCATAAAGCACTGTATCCCTTTGGAAAGACAAAACAAAGGCACTAAAGTCATTTTCTATTTCTGCTTTTTCATTGATTGCTTAAATTAACAAGCCACGCTGCTATTGTCCCAGTAGTATTTCTGTTTATTCTCATCATTTGTCCGTATAGTTTTATGGAGTGACTGAGGTGAACAGTGCGTGGGTACATAATTTGAGTGTATTCAGTCTCAATTTGTCTGCACAGAAAATTGAAATTTAAATATTTTTCTGTTGTTGTTGTTTTTTTTTTAATATCAAGAGCAATGTTAAGCAGCAGATTAAAGGAAATGTAATGACTGGTTTTGATGCCGTGAAAACACTCTTGGTTCTCAGCTGGATTCAGATGGATAGATGTTACTTCCTGTCGTTGTGCGTTGGTTACTGCAAATCATTCAGAGACACATAATTCTGACTTTAAGTGTCATTTTGCCTGCAGCTAAAATATATAATATCTTCATGCTAAAACATCCTGAAAATGAAATTTCACAAAGCACTTGGTGGTCTGTTCCTTGGCTGGATGCTAGTTATATATTGTTAGTTCTGAATTTGTGTTTAGGATACAGTCCCAATGGGTCCCATACAAACCATAAAAGCATGTTGCCAGTTCCCATAGTAACAGTGACAAGTTAAAGGGAGGAGAGCCAGTCTCCCTGCCACCGTTCAGAGCCTTGGCTGCAACATGGCGCCCAGTCAAACTGCAGAGCGGCTCACAAACAGCTATGGTCGGCTGTCAGTCGTTAGCTTGGTGTGGTGCTTAAGGATGCAGAGCCGGGTGCAGCATGTACAAACAGGGACAGAGGAGTTCTGCCCTTTCGTCTCATGCAGGTGCAACATGGTTATGTTACAATAGGATCATGCACTCTGCTCTTTGCTGATGTTGTGAAATGCTAGCCTATCCCTGTCTTAATGTGGGCTTGTCAGCATAATCTCTCACACTGCCACAGAACACCATTAAGCCTCACATATACGTGTAAAGGAAATCTTTCTGTTTCAAAGACATTTCTGTGAATGTAGATCAGCTGGTGGTAGACTTTTCATCGGTTATGATGACAAGAATAAACTGTTAGAGGTGAACTTGAAGAGTGAGCATCGCATTAAGTACTAATTCTTTGAAGTGCTCTGTGCAGCATTGACATTGGCTGTGCATAACGACCGGGTGGTGGAGGTAAAGAAGTATGCTGATGCTTCATTAACTTCAAAGAGCATCTTTGTGCCTCCCAACAGTCCTGGACAAGCGCAGCTGAGACATGGCAGGTGAGAGAGCCCACTGCTGGCCGCTGTTCAAGGCTGCAGCACTGGGCCTCAGTAGCACCAGCCAAGTGCTGTCTGCAGAAAAGGAAGGTGACCAAACAGATAGCTGCAGTACATTTGTTTAACAGCTCATAGAGCTACCAGGCCTGACAATTTATTCACTAGTACTAAAGATGAAATCATTATTTCTATTCTTTGTTAAAGGGCACATTGTAATAGTCTCTGCATTTTGGGGGCACTCAGGAGAAGTCTGTGTTTCTAGAGTCAATAATTCAGCCGTCATAGCCTTAGTAAACTCTATCAGAGCAATGACAGGTATGACACGTAAACATCCATCAAGCTCTTCATACCACCATTGTGCATCGTTTTGTCACCATCAAGACCTAGACTTGTGCAAACACTACTGCTTGCTACATTATGCATGGATTTGGTAGTTGTACTTTTTGTTTTCATTTTGAAGTAGATTTTTAGATTGGCACAGCAATATGCACCTGTCAGGGAGACAACCCTTCTTCCAGTGTCAGGAAGATAAAATGTCCGTGACAACTTGTTTGTACCACAGAAAAGCTATTTTCCCACACTGGGAAACAACATTGATGGAGCACTTAAGGAAGGCACGTTTTAATCAAGCTCCTCAGTTTTCATGGACGGATTTGTGGGAGCCGCATAACTGTCACCTCGGCAGATAGCGGGGCAGCAGAGCACCTTGTTTCAATTAGTTTGGGGATAGTGTTTGCTGTGGAGATGGCATCGACTATGGTAAGCCGCATGGGCTAAGACGGCTTTCTCCAAGGACATGTGTTCTGCAGATATGGTGTCGCTTGTCAGAATCTAATGAACCACTCTCCTGTTTTAATCAATCCTCGCTCTCAGAAAAAGAGGTGAAAAAGGAAGTCTGAGAGAAAACGAAGAGTGGGAGGCAAGAGAAGGGAGAGGATTTATAACAAGAGAGGTGAGCTTCTGAGGACAGACTGTGTCGTAATGCCGTGCAGATTGTTAAGCCCCTTAAGGCAAATTTGTGATTTGTGATATCGGGCTATATAAATAAAATTTGACCTGACTTGACTTTACTTGGCGTAATGGGCTTCGTCTCAACAAATACCTCCATCATTCAAATTCAGTTCAGAATTCTCCAGAGGGAAACTTGACAAGTCATCAGATCTGATTAATCAGCTAATTACTAACAGGCATCAGAGGCCGTTTTAAAAAACAGAGACAATTAAACAGCCTCACATTGCAAGTTATTCTTGACAATTCATTCTGGGCATCATCTTTCTAATAGGAATGCCAGTCAAACATGGACTCCTGTAAAATATTGCAGTGGCTGACAGAGCCACAGGAAGAGGGCGGAATGTGGTTAAACTCAAAAGATCCTCCCCAGCTTAAGAGAGCAAAATCAGTCTTTCATTAAGATAATCAGCTCCTCCAACATCACACTCTTTGTGCTTGAAACAAATCGATGCTGCCATCTTAAATTTCTTCCCAGCGCATAATAAGTCGTGATGAACGACCATTTTGTCAGGATGGCCTTACAATTATGTCATTATCACCCCTGAGAAAGGAGATGTGTGGTTTTATTCTTGGCAGTTCACAGTTTCATGTGACGTGGGAAAATTTCCTCCAGTGAAGCAGCACATTCACTGCAGAATTAATTTGTTTACCCACATGAATAATCTTGTAAACTTGATTAGATATTTTTTAACCTTGACTCTCCCACACAACGGCACTAATCTTTGTGAGATGAGGGAAAGACATAGTGCATAATTCCCGCCACATTAGCAGGATCAGCTGCGAGCGGTGATATCAGATCAGCTCGGGGTCAGCCAGTATGCTGAACCTTTCGGTGATTCTACTTACGGCCCTGCAGCGCTGACTTTCATCCTCCTTTGTCAGAGCTTGTGGCTCCGAGCTGCTTTGGAGAGCAGAGGTGCAGTCAGCGTTGCTACAGGGCTGTACCACTTGGGTTAAACTGGATGGAGTGGGAGTGTTTCAATTTAGCAAGAAAGCGTGAGGATGGATCCTTCTGTAAGCACAAGCAACCGGTGCTGGCATCTGTTCACGCTCGCCTGAACAAGCAATAGTTCCTTCCCCGTCTGAGAAAATGAAGTTGAGAAAGAATAGGTGAGGTGAGGAAGAAAAAAAAAATCATAACCACATGGTGAAAATGAGATGAATAAAACATTCAGTCCAATGGAAATATAAATAAATAAAAGTTTCCATGTGACTGATGGAGATGCTTCAGTGGGTTTGGTTTTTGGAATTTAGTTGCAGAGGTAAAGTGGATTTCAGAAATGGGCTGTTTACAGCTCCTGGTGTTCACTGCTTGTCACTTTCTCCATCCCTCCAAGTCCTGTAGTACAATGATATGCAAAGGCAGCGGCAGCGAGGGGGACTGACATTATTCAAAATGTTCCCGTCTGGACTGTTTTTTACAGTTTATTTACCTATCTCATTGTTAATTTTACCGGCTCCACGTAACCAGAGCAAGCAAATGAGGCCATTGCCGAGAACATTAGCTATGTCTATATAATGAATCCAAATGCACACCACCAGGTTGGCAGGGAGGCAGCAGCAGGTTGGCAAGTGGCAGGGGGAGCTGTGTCAGCATAAATTTAAATGACTGTGCGGGAGATGTTGCTCTGAGCTGACATTAGATGTTATAATTGTCATAAAACTTATTACAACTAGATCTGGATACGTAACACACATTTTATTATTGTCAGATTATAGTATCAAATTCACACAGCTACAATGGGAGATTTAGCAGACATTTATTCTTTATTAGACAGGTATCAGCCTCATTAGTTCACATTTTACAAGATTTTTTTTCAAACTGCTCTCTGGTTTGCTCTCTTTTTCAAAACACATTAGCAGCTAAGGATGTGAATGGTTTGAAGCTCCAATGAAATGGACACTTGAGCTACAACAGTCATGCCTTGCAGCCTCTCCTATCAAATTAAACTTCCTTTCTCTCTGTAACTTACAGCCTCCTGTTTTACGCCTGTGATTGATTCCCCACTGTCTTGTTTCAACAAGAAATACTTCACGTTGGGGATGTAATGATATCATTTCATGGGACTTTAGGGAAGATGTTGTGACAAGAGCCTCATGGCAACTTCACTAATTGTCCGCAGGGGCTGCCAAACCCACAAAACAATCCCAAACTCTGGTGGCTTTCAAAAGAGTTTGATCTGCAGGAATGCTCTAAACTCGGACTTTCTCCTGTGTTTTCTATAAAAAACACTTCCAGTCCCTCCTCATTGATCTCCACAAACACCAGTAAACTGTAAATAACTGGAGGTGTTGATGGTGTGGTTCATTTTTATCAGCTGAGAAACAGGCATGTTACACTATCCGTTACAGCAGGGTCTGTCGGTTTTTCTCAACGTGATATCGTGCCGATCGCCTTGTGTAATGAAACTCGTGAGACCGAGGCGAGAACATCCTTGAATAAAACAAGTATCGCACCATATATTACTAACATCTAACAGCAGAGCTGCTGCATGCAGACATTTGTCTCTTTCTTCTCTCTGACAGAGACAAGAGACATTATGATGTCAGCTTTGCAAAGGCTCCCCAAGCAATGTGAAATTTGTTTGTCTTCGCCTGTCATGGTGGAGTCTGTCTCAATCTGTGCACTATAGCACATTGCGCTGTCGCCTTCTCACATCGACCGTCTGCATTATTCATAGATCCAAAGGCCACACGTGTATATCTTATGTATCATTACACCCTCACTTCAAGTAGACACATTCTGTCAGGCAGGTTGAGGAGCATATTCACATTGTTGGTCTTTGCTCCCCCTTCTAGCTTCCCTTCACCCTTGAACTTCCCGATCAGGCGTCAAGAACAAAAACCCTAGAAGGATTTGGGTCTTCAGGCTGATGGAGCGACTTTCTAGCCCCCACGTCCTGTCTACAGGAGGGGCTGCTCGCTGCTCAGATCCTGCCAAGATCACACCTCATTATCCAAATGAGACATTAGCATGAGCCTGCGCTCACACACCATAGGCCGCCCCATAAAGCCTCCGCTGTGTTGTTCTGTGCCAGGGAAAAGCACTGAGGGGGAAGACATCGTGGCTGCGGCTCGTTTTTTATTTGGAGAAAAGAGATAGCCCGGCTAGAGGAGTGAAATGGAAATGTCACCAGGGGAGAGCATGTGAGTGCAGAGCAGCTGAGATCGTAGTGATTTATCTTAACATTTGTTTCTGCATGGCTTGCTGTTTCTTCTCTCCGGAGGATATGCAGAGGAGAGGGATGTGGCAGACATATGGAGCAGGGGGATTGGCTAAGCCCCTTCGGCCCAGCTCTGCTCCTTCGTCGTCCTCCTCTCCCTCTTCTCCGTCCACCCGTGTGGTGTTGGATCTGTCACACCTCCCTAAGAGCCTGATGAAGTAGGTCAGACGCTGTCCCTGGGTCTGACCACTGGCTCCAGAGCTGCTGCTGCTGATGAGGATGCTGATTCTGCTGCGTGGTGATTCACTCATTACACACACAGCTCTAAAATAACAAGACTAAGACACAAAATGGAAAAAAACAAACTACAGAGCAGAAGCTGAGGGTATGATGGTGTGCCATGGCCCGACCTCTCCTGGCTCAGCACGTACTAACATCGAGACATGTTTGCCACGTGTCTTCTGATCCAGTAACTTCACCCTTACAGCACCACAGCCACACAGTCTTTTGAACAAACATGTTGTAAAAGAGCACTGGTGTTTAGATAGTGGTGTAAATATTCATTGTTTATTAAAGGTGCATTAAAAATCAGTTACACCCCTCATAGCACAAAATGACCACATTATATCTGAAATATTGATATGGGATCTCTGCTGTGATTTGCCACCTTAGTCATGTTTACCGTTGACATGACTGTACTGTTTATTTCAACTTCAGCTGTTTCCTAGTCACGAATGGAGACCAAAAACAAGGAGGACGTGCTGCTTCTGTTCAAAGAGTGGCCTCCTCTATGTGTGACAGGAACACTCTGCAAGTGGCTGCATGTTCACAACATGTCACATGTGATGTCACCTGTGTTGTGATGCCAGTATTTTTTGTCTCTTTCTGCACATCTGGCGCCTCTTATCTGTTACACGTTTTTTTTTTGTTTGTTTGTTTTTTTTTTTTTAAACAGGAAATGGAACTTGAATTAGTGTGTGGAGGTTTTAATGGCGCAAATTGCATTTACCTGTGTACGAGAGAAACTCACAGCCACTCTCCACTCTGTGGAATGATCACATGTTGACAAGCAGAAAGAAATGGTGGATATTGGAAAGCAGTGTACGATGGGGTGAGAAAGAGCTTTGCCTCGATGTCAGCTCCCCAGGCTGCACGTTGAATCCCTGTCAGTGATGAGCTTTTATTCGTTGTGGCAGCATTATTTTTCCATGACTTCACAACCACTGGCAATTTCAGACAGGGAGTAATGGGGATCGCTAGAATCACTGAATTAATGCATCTTCCCCCGATTGTCCTTATCCTCACTCACTCGCTCATTATACCATTCTTTACTTGCTGTTGTCACCCCCCAACCTCTCAAAGGCACTCGCTCCATCTTCTTTCTTTTTTTTTTCTCCTCACCACTCCTTGACTCCGTAGCCCTCTATTTTCTTTTCATCTTCTGTTGTCTGCTACTTGTTACTCATTTAGTCATATTAAAACACCACACCCTAACCACTTTTTGAAATCCTCTCTCATTTTCGCAGCCTCTGTCAGAGCGCCTTGTCCAAGTGATTGCGCTAAGACTCAGGAATGAGACTCCGTCTTCTTTTTCATGTGCAGACATGACTGGAGCACACCCAGAAACTGTACCTGCAGGACAGAGTTGTGAAACAGTTTCCTTCACTTTATGGGCCCCTGTGCCTCAGACATGCCTCTACTCAAATATCTCTGAATATTTTCTGCTGCTGGTTGTTTTATACTGTAGCTTACACTGAAATACATATAACCCAGTGTGTTGTTTTTTTTTTAAGCCACAAATCAGGCACAGACCTGATGTGTCATTTCCACAACAAGATGTCAGACTTTTTTTTTTTTTTTTTTTTGGTGGAGGTGGGGGGGGGGGGTTGTTTTTGGTTTTTTTTGGGAAGTTCGCCCCATTTATGTCCATTTAGAGACACTTGTGTTTTACACAAATGACTCAGAGTGGGGACACTCATCAAGTCGTGAAGGAAACAGATTTTGTCACTAAAATGTTTGGATGCAGTAAATCATCCACTCAATCAAGTCAAATGTGAATGCTTAAAATAGTATGATTAATACAACATCGAACAGCACGGTCGCAGTGTTTGAATAGCTGCAGTGTGTCATGTTATTCAGTACCTGCATTTATCTATCATGTCCCTGGATTGAATTATAGCCCTTCATAGCACATCTTGGCACCTATTAATCTCAATAGTACATTTTAGTCATTGCAACTCAAGGTTACGCCACTATCTGCATATTTCCAGAGTGGTGTTAATAGACACTGCCTTTTGTCGCCTGGAACAGTATCAGGGCTGTTGTTGTGCTGCTTTGAGCTCTGTTTTATCTATGTGTTGGCAGGTGTTGCCGGTAGCGATGGCGTGCTGGTGGAACGCCTCCTTCCTCCTCCATGCTGTCAAACACCCCTACGTACCCCGACCATTTGAAATGTGTTTTATTATTAGTGCTTCTGTAATGTGA
Organism: Rachycentron canadum; assembly: GCA_038496675.1. Taxonomy (NCBI): domain Eukaryota; kingdom Metazoa; phylum Chordata; class Actinopteri; order Carangiformes; family Rachycentridae; genus Rachycentron; species Rachycentron canadum. The sequence continues at coordinate 7,584,380 of CM076657.1, read as the reverse complement.
TTAGTTTGTACCATAGCCACTCTTCATTTTGCATACTTACATTCACGGAGTGCATGTCCTCGACAAAGCCACAATGCTGGATAAATTGAGAAATCTTTTGCCATTTTGTTATCATGGTGCGTGCACAAGGCCCATGTGCTTGAATGGGAGGTGGTGTTGTGATATGACCTCGCATCGGGTTGAGTACACAGCATAAGTGTGCTGGATAACATGTTGAGCAGAGACAGTCCTCTTTGTCAACACGCCTCTTTGAGTTGCGGAATAAAAGCAGTGTGTTCCTCCACTGCACAGAAGCGATCTGAGGAGCTTTTCCTGGTGTTTCGGAGCTTCTTCAGCAGCTTTTAACCTACCCCCCATTACCCAGGCAGAGCCATCTGAATACTTCTACACTCCTCCCTCTCATTCTCCCTCTGGTAAAACATCTTTACTGCTGTAAAAAAAAAAAAAAAAAAAAACTTGTTGTTTTCTGCACGGCAACTTCCAAGACTTCCTCTGGAGGTGATGATCCGACCAAAAGAGCCAGAAAAATACCAGAATGTTTACAGCTGCTTTCATGTCCGTATTTTTGTTTGAACTATAACATATTTTTAAATCATTAGTGTTGAGATTCACATTCTTTAAATACTGATGTCAAAAGGTGGTGTCACTTGATCCTTTATAAAAATGGAGGTGATGGAGGGAGCTTTTGAAGGCTCACTGCATCATCTTTTATTACCTCTATTTGGTAGCTTTAATGGTCTCCCCTTGTGTTTTTCACCTCTCCAAGTGGAAAATATCAAGTCTGTGCAGCCTTAGAAATGCAAGGGGAAAAGCTACCTAATTAAGATTGAATAAGGGGACTCATATGAGCAAAGACAGATCCTCACAGAGGAAGACAGTGAAGGGTAGAGGAGAGGATTACAGGAGAACGTTTTCCCTTTTCTCTCCTCTCCTTCATTCCCCTGGATTTTCACTCCTCTTTGGACTTGGTAGGAGGATGTGTTCTCGAGCTGGGGTGACCTGGCTCTGCTCTCTCATTCATGTGTGTAATGAAGGCCGGTGTCTGAATAATCCCATTAGGTGGTCAGATTAAAACCTGAGCTGATATTTGAGACTGTGCCCGGCACCGCTTTAGAAATTGGAGAGCTTTGCTGTCAGCCCCGCATGTGACAAAGGGTACAGAGGAAGAGCAGCTGAGGAGAGGGGCTGTATTTGGGAGGTCCCTCCATTGGGGTGAATGAGTGCCTTCGTAATTAACGCAGAGAGTCAGGCTTCAGTAGCATCTTTACTTAACCCAATGCCATCTATTTCTACCAGTGTAACGCCCAGAGATGAAGCCTTTCCACTAAAAAAAAAAAAAAAAAAAAAAAAAACAACTCTAATTGAATGTCATGATTTTGATTCAACTGTTTAGGGCAATAACTTAAAATTATCTTCTGCTTATGGGAGGAATTTCTCTTTTTTGATGGCAGAGTTGTCAAATTTGCACGTTTCTGCATCGATTTGACTGCGAAGTCAAAACAGCAGAGAAGCTTTCAGGATTGCTTCACATCAGAAAGATAATTTACCAATCAATATCAGCCATAATGTATATATGATATATTATGGTTTCCTATTTAGGGCAACACCAATAATCAACCATGTTATCTGCCCTCAACGGTGGCACATGAAGATAATTTATGCGTCTATAAACTATAATCATAATCCCATTGTGAAAATAAAGTTGTGGCATGGCGAAGCATTTTTATTGTAAATTCTCATCCAAACAGAAAATTCTTCAGGCGAATAAATGTAGCTGATCTGGTGCCTGAGTCAGTGCTTATCAGGTGCTCATCAGAGCCAGATAGTTTCGCTAGAGAAATCACCTGATCAACACTGTTTATGATCTGTGCTAACAAGATAATGATGTCTTATAATGAGGTGGTAATAAATCAGTACAACAGTAGAAATAGTATCAATAGCAGTAAATCTTTTGTCTCTGGTCCGACTTGCCCTGCCTTGTTGCACACTGTATCTACAAGCCTGTGATTTCCCCTGCATGGAGAGCGAGCTGCCTCCTCTCTTTCTCAGTTCTTACTTTTTTTCCAGCCCTCTCCCCACACAATTTGTTGAGTGAATGGCATAACTAACTTTATTGTTATTTTTTACTCCCCTCTTTCTGTTGAGGATTCAGTGTTTACCGTTGAAGTTAAGTGCCTCAGCTTCGTATAAGAGCACTACCTGTGCCGCTTCAGGCTTTGATCACGTTTCAAATCAAAGTGTCTCTCATCTCTTGAAGGATCTTTGTAGGTTTTTCTTTTTTTTTTTTTTCTTTTTTTTTTTTTTTGTTTTTTTTTTGTTTTTGTGGTCTAAGTGAATGATGTGAATGTAAGGGACGTTTTTTTACTGTAAGCAACGGCTGTGCGTTAGTCATGAGCATCGTTTATCTTCTTGTGAGTAGGTTTTGTTCTCCTTAAAGTGGTGGAGCTGATGTGATGGCTCAGTTGAGCTCCAGATGTGGTATGGTCATGGCAGCTGTGAATTTAATAACTTTTTTGGTTTTTATGAGGAAAAACTCCAGCTTTCCAACTCAGTCATCTTAGTCATTGTTTGTCTCTTGCAGGCCATTAGTTTCTGTCACTCTGTTCTAGATTAGAGCACATCTTTCCTTTATTTGAGTTTCTCTCTCTCTCCCCTCTGTATGTCTGAAAAGTATACACTTTTCTCCTGGAAGCATTTGCTATTTTTGCTGCCTGAGCTCTCTTGATGCATCATGGCTGTGTATGGCTGCTGATTATTGTCTCTGACAGACTTTCTTTTCATTACACTGACGATGAAGCTGGTTATATGTCATGCTGTACTATTTTTTTCTGGACTGTACTGCACTCTGTAATTGAAGTTGTTTACTTGGACTTGTTTGAAACCCATAGGGTTGAATGTGAAACTGAAAGGCCACATGAATTCATTGTTCCGCAGTTTGTTCATGAAAGTGTTTGATTTTGCGTTGCCTCCCAAACAGAGGAGAAATGATGGTTAATGCATGCTGACAAAGCTTCATTCACTCTGTTCTCTCTTTGATGGAGCTGTGTGGTGGCCTGGCTGTTAATTTTATTCTTTCCATGGCTGAAACTGCATGTGACTGTTAATGACTGAGCCTTGCCACGCTGTTGGTAAGGGCTCCTCTGTGATGGGGGGGGGTTTGTCGTGGGTCCTTCCTTACCCCTTTACTTTTCCGTCCTTGTCTCCCTTACTTCATCTTTCCTAAAAAAAAAAAAAATCTGCACCTGCACAAATGCACCTCCTCCCACCAGAGCACTGACACACTCCCTTCCATCTGTCTTTTCCTACCCAGAATTCCCTAACAACCCACGACCTGTGGATGAGATCCCGACGGAGCCGCACAATCCAAGTGCTGCCATCGGGGGCGCTGTGGGTGGAGTGGCCCTGTTGGCTGTAGCGGCCATTCTGCTCTTTGTATTCCTGCGCCGCCGCCAGCGCACCTTCAAGGGAGACTACAGCACCAAGAAACATGTGTTTGGAAACGGGTACAGCAAGGCTGGTGGCCTGCCCGCCCACCCCCCCATGCCCAAGAACCTGCAGTACCCAGATGACTCAGACGACGAGAAGAAACCCGCTCAGATCGGTGGTCCCGGAGGCTTTGAGGCGAGCGACCGCGAGTTTGATGCCGAAGCAGAGGACCTGAAGAGGCCCTATTTCACTGTGGACGAAGGAGAGAGCCGAGATTATGACGAGCGGACTCTGGCTTTCCAGTATGACCCTGAACCTGAGATAGCCGATGATATGATCTCTCAAACCGATGGCTCTGTCATTTCTAAGAAAGAGTGGTATGTGTAGTGGCATGCAACAACCAAACCAAACAACCCTTTGTCCCCCACCTGCATTCCACCGCACCCTTCACCGTCATCACAACCCCACCCTCCCATTCGTCAAACTGCTCCTGTCACAGTCCCTCCCCCCTGACTCCCCCCCACATCAGACCCCATCCAGCTAATCTCTATTAGAAAGTCAAGCGTCTATTTAAAGTGCTAGCTGCATCAACTTCTCAGCACGACAGCATTGGGATCAGTTCCATCAGGTGAACGGGCAAAGAATAAAAACTAAGGTATGTAAAAGGACTCACTGTCACTGACCTACGAGGCCAGGGAGGTGATCGGTTGATTAATACTGGTGTATTATTCTTTTTGTGTCTTTTTTCATGTTATAAATGTATTAAATGTATAAAAAGAGACTGCAGGTTGAGGTTTTGCTGAGCACATTTGTGAAAGTCCTACACTGGATGTACGATTTGTTTTTGCCTTTTTTTTCCTTTTGTTTAGTTTTTTTATTTTTTTTTTTAATCTATCACTCAATGTTTTGGTTTTTTTTTTCTGTCTTTGTGTATGATTTTTAAGTGACCAGAGAACTGAGAGTTAAATGTTTGACATAATTACAGGTGGAGTTGTAAGTGTGTGTAATTTTGTGGTCAAATGTTTCAGAGAAAGAAAAAAAAAAAAAAAAAAAATTCTGCCATAGAACATCGTTTCTCTGGTTTCTCACTGGGGTTAGCGTCCATGAAATGATTCACTTTTGTATATTTACAGCATTAAAAGCAGATATGTTATTGCTGTTTTCCCAAAGACATGCTTAGTATTTCTTGACCCTCTGCGTTTATATGCCTGATTTGTCTCTTTACTAATAGGGAGCCAGTCCACTGAGGCAGCCAACAGATTAATATTGAGTGTTTTCAATTTTCAATCGTTAAACTAGTTCCTATGTCAGTGAATCGGAAAAGCAGGGGAGAGAAGGGCTGCAATCGTATCATACACAGCAATTTCTACTTTTCAGTGGTGCATCACAATCACGTCCAAAAGGGGGTTCGGTGAGTCTGGCAGTGAAACCTTCAATAATGCTCTGAAATGTCATAGTTGTCACTTGACTTGAACAGGTTGACTTGTATACACGAGCTCTAAATCTCACCACTAAATGAAATGTTGAGTTGTCATAATTATGTTTTGTTCTAACCTTTTTTTTTTTTTAATCAAATGGATGTCAGAGAAAAGTGTCTGGGGAATTTCCCATTAATGACTTTGTCTTTCACTTTAATTGTGTGACTTTGTACTGAAGAATTGACTCAAGCCTCCATACTCACATCAGCAGCATTTTCTCTAAGGAGTCGTCCATGGACACAAAGGACACGGATAGGAGGAAAATGTCAGCTGACACTTTTTATTTACATCTACAGAGAAAACATTTTAAACATGTAAAGGGAAATGAAAACACGATGGTGACCACGCTGGAGTATGTATTGAGTCACCTGCTGCTTTCATGATGTTTTCGATCCATCTCCTGTTTCTTTTTAAAAACAAATTTCAGTCTCCGTTTGGGGGATTTTAAAGGAATGATTGGTTGTCCTTCCCTCGCTCGTGTTGGCGTCTGAAACTGCCAACAGGGACACAATGACCCTGTTGGAAGGCGTTATATATGTGTTGTTTTTTTAAAGTCATTGTTAACAAGTGCCGGTGGATGCTAGCATAGCAAATGAATTGTGTTTCTCCTCAGCACTGAGGTCCATTACACAATCAGCAAAATGTATTTGCTTCAAACTCAAAAAAAAAAAAACAGCTCAATGTGAAATATCAGATAAAACACAAGCAACGGAGTAAATCCACGGATATAAATTACATATCTGACTGGCTCTGAACAATATAAATACTGTATTAAGCCTTATTTTATGCATGTTTTTTGTGTGGGAGTGGAAGTGCGTATGTTGCTATTTTTTCTGTATCAATTCCAGTGTGTTTGTCCTCATTTGCAGCTCTAAAGACAGCACTTTGTCAGTGCTGTCAGTATTGACAGAGGTATGAATTTGTGGGCACACAGTACCCAGCAACAATATTGCAGTTAACACACAAAAAAGTATATAAATACATATATATATATATATATATATCTATAAATAAAGATGAAAAAATAACATCTCTGTGAGAGCAGGAGATGTGAATGTTTTACAGTCCATGCTTGTCTACTGTATGTTTTTAGATGAGCATGTTAATCATGAGCCTCAAACTACATTGTATTTTCAACACAAATTAACATTGCGAAACGGGAAATATGGCATTCTTATTAAAGGTTTGGTTCAGTTTCATTTTTTCTTGGTTTCAGGTTCATCAGTTTTTACAGCTTACTTTGTTTCTTTCTTTCTTTCTTTTAATGTATCCAACACAGTTAGAGAGTGATACATGAGGTTTGTCACAGAAAGTTCCAGAGGGGGGAAAACTAATTGACAGTCGCGGGGTTGCCGCTTTCAAAGCGCAAAGCAAATTAGAGTTTTATAGCCTTTAGTTCTCCACACGGTTTGCATCACAGCATAATAGAGACAAAGGTATGAAAAGCATGTCTTTATATTTTACTCTTGCATTCAGTGCCTATCAAAGTTGGGAAACATAACAGTTGCTGCTCCATTATTCATGCTCAGATTAACCCCATGAATAATGCTGAAATATGACATGGGCTGCAAACGTCTTTGAATCAGATAGATAATGTGTTTTTTTTTTACTTGCGGTGAATTTTTGTTAATATAGTGGGGATGTTGTTCCACCTGAGCTCAAGCATAACACTAACAGTTCGTCTGTACTCGATCTTTAAATCCTAGAAGCTGCATTCATGACCATGTTAAACTCTAGTGATGGCAACTTGGTAACACAGCACTTTTTTTTTTTTTTTTTCCTGAAGAGTCCTAAAGAGATCTGACTTTTGCTACTTCGTCGCACATCGCTGACTTTTCTAAGCACAACAATTGAAACTAATCCAGTGTAAAGAGATTTAATTTATAAATTTAAATTAAAAAGATAAATGAGAACAAAGCAACTTTGGCCCAAAGCAAAGACCAACTCTACCTTGTTTTTTAAAGCACAAGTTTAAGGTCATTTCACTTTTTTTCCTGTATCCATTGTGAAACCACTGCCACGCTTGCTTCTCAGACATGTCGGAGAGAGGAAAACACTTTTCAGATCTGAGTTGACGTTCTGTGTACTGGTAGATGTTAACATAGTCTTCATGTTGTCGGGGTGTTATGAGTTTCTATTTTGTAATACTGACTGTAACTTCATTCCATCCTAATCTACTTTTTGTATTCAGTATGTTCAACATTCCTCTGTAAATACTGTACATACGGTTGAGATAATAGTTGGGATTTATTTAGGGACAATTGCGTAGGGACCCTGTTCATGTAAAATATATTTTGACTGCAAACACAGAGACTCGATGATGGGTAGATGAAGTTCACACATAGCTTATTTCCAAAGTCCCACTTAAAAATGCCCCTCCGGTACGTTTTTAAAACACCACTAGCGGCTTCACTGTCATACAAAGGGGTGATGCATACGATATATCGACTTGATGTTATGGAAAGAAAATGAAAAGAGAGAAATTGTCTGTATGCAGCCATGTGAATGTATATTTCTGAGGGTGTTACAAATATGAAAAAAAAAAAAACTCTTGTTCAATTGTGATGACCCAGTGAAGTAACTTGTATTTGTTTTAAGCATTAAATGAGTTCAATAGTCAACAATGTTCTGTCCCAGTTCACTGAGTGGATAGATGTGTGTTATCTGAGTGAATATGGTTCATGTCTGTGACACGTGTCTTATCACTGTGCCATCGATTTCAGAAACAGCCGCACTTTGCCGATAGCTTTGATCGGTAATGTGTCCCTGTCGCCTCATGCAGGTTCTTATTTGGACTCATTTTCCAGCTGTATCACTTCACCTCAAATGTAAGACTTTGTTCTGCAAATAAACTTTTCCACAGTTCGAACAAAGACAGATCTTGATAGAACAATATTTAAACCCAGATGTAGCTCTGCTCCCAGAGCAAATTTCATTTTTGGCCAAACTCTCAGAGAAACAGAGAGTTCAGGCATCCAGCCTGCTTCGGAATGAAAAGGCTAAAAGGCGGCTACAGTGCTAAAGGAGGATCATTATAGCTGAGCATGAGACAAATAGAAATTAAATAAAGACAAGCAAATATAATCAGAAAATGTCTCCAAATGTACTCCAAATACTGTATATTTCTCACAGGTATAAGAGGTGCATCATTTTTGGTGCCAAAATAGCTTCCACCACTGAGAATTAGTTATTGCAAGAAGCTGAAACGGCCTTAGTGTCACAAACTGATCAGCGTTTTATGAGGGTAACGCATGATAGATGAAGGGAAACATGCAGCCCATGAGGAGGGTCTCTGATGGTTATTACAGTAGCTTTTTGTGGATTTTTCCTTTAATTGGAGAGCAAAAACTGTCAGACAGATGCTGATATTGAGCTCAGTGCTTAATGAAGCTACAGTGATATGATAAGAGAGGCCCAGTGTAGAGGCAGACAGCTCTGTCTCAGACTGTGGGACTCAAGTGCAGACATCTGCACCATGCACATTAAGAACAGCCCAGAGTTTGCAGCTGTTGCCATCCATTTGCTAAAAGAGCCCTTTGTAGCCCAAGGGGCTTTGATGGCACATAGGCTTTTAACATGCATGGCCGTCTAGTTTTTTCTCCTCCTAACAGAGCCGCCAGTGGAATCCTACAACATTTCCTCTATCAAACGGATGAAATATGGATGGATTTTTGTTTTAAAATATCTTCCTCGTGGGCCAGAAATTTAAAGGCGAGTTTGCTCAAGCAACTCGTACGGTATGTGATGTCACTCCATTCAACACACAAGTGTAAAATCAGAGGATTCATATCACAGCTATGTCGTATCAAAGGCTGGAATCTCTGTGGAGAAAAATGAAAAATCTGACTATGCCTGACATGATATGTAGATCAGTGTTTTTATTTTTGAGTTATAATTATCCTGCTCATGTTTGGTGCAAATATGTTCAGACAAGCTTTGCATTTGAATTAGTCTTTGGCAGAGTGCAGGCCCATGAGTTGATGACTTTTCAGTCTGATTATAGAAGCTACTGCTGCCTGTGAGGACCAGAGTCTTAGATTCAGCTCACATTGGAATAAACTCCGCACTGTTAATTGTTTGGCTGCTGATAAACTAAGACTTGGAAAAATGTATCAATCCAAAAGCAGACAGCCAATACCACGAGTCGTTAAACTACAGTGATCAAATGGTTGACGAGCAATTGACTGGGATGGAGTTTCCTCAGTGAAAGTGAGGTACTTTAATCTGCAGTTTGTAGCCACAAGCTCCGTTTTTACACAGATCCACCTCAAGGAGGGTGAAAAAACTGATTTCGTCAAATGACTGGTGTTGTCACTCAAGATGTTTATTCAGTGGACTGCTGTGTAAGTTGTGTTACAAAATGTTCTCTCAGCAAAAGTTGTCAATACCAGCAAGCTAACCTGTCTCATGGCCTGTGAAAAGAGTGTTTTGTTCATGCATAGTTCTTTCTAATAACCCTCATATATATATATATATATATATATATATATATATATATATATATATATATATATATACATATATATACATATATATACATATATACATATATAAAGTGAGAGAGAGAAAACAACATTGCTCATAGCTTCTAGAAATCGGTTTCTTTATCTTTGTGTTCTTTTCAGCTTGTGTATTTTCAGGTCACATGAGGTTGACCTTCATAAAAACATGTTACTGTAAAGGACTGCCTTTGGCCTCGTGTTAAACAGAGGTGTTTGATGAAGGAGCCTCGCACAGTCACTCAACAGCAAAGTATAAAAGACGACTTCAATAAGTTCAGGTTAATCAACTTCACCATCACAGAGACGTTCTTTGAGGTGATGTTGCTGAGAATCACGAGTGTTGTCGCTCTGTCTGAGCTGCTCTCATATGATTTGAACTGATGCCTGCCAGCCAATCAGAAACAAGTATCTTCAGTCTCCACTGTATAATGGTGCTTTGGCTGCTGCACCACTTTACGCAGTAACATATTATTGAAGCATACAGTATTTAGTATTGTGGTTTGACTAAATTCGATGCTGCTTCAGTTTAGCAAGAAGCATGTGAGGTTTTTTGATATATCGATGAGTTATGGCAAAAAAAAAAAAAAAAAAATTTGGAATATATTGGACAAAATACATTTATATTTATAAATTATGCCAAGAAACACAACAGGAGGCATCTGAACTTATTCCTGATGTGGGTTTGTTTTGGAAGTTTTGCTGGATGTACCACAAAAGTAATATTTTGTTATTTTTATTGTCAGATTTTTAACATGAACCTATGAGTCTTTCAGCATTTAATTGGTTATGTAAAAAATATTATCATCCTCTCACTAAAAAAAAATATCACGCTGCTACTTCATTTTGTGTCTTGATGCTTCTCCAAACACAACTACAGCTCCATGATAATTACCAGGAACGAGGCCGCTGACGTTTTCCCACTTCACCCGTGGTATTTTCATTGGTCATCGGATCAAAGATGTTCCTAAGACGACTTCTGTCATCTTCTTGCTCCAATTTTCTGCATTTTGACTCTCAGCTTGCTGTTTTTGTCTCCTACACTTCTTGTCTCTCAGGCAACGAAGAGCGTGATTAAAGATGACACATGTTTCACTTGGAGCACCAGCCGAAAACACAGGGCACATAATTTGGAGAGATATTCCTGCCATGACCAAACCAGCGAAATGAAGGAAGAGAAAGGCACATTCACATCTCAGGCTGAGCTCACGCTGTTCTTTCCATCCCCTTAAAACCGCTCTCAACAATGAGCTGTTTTTGCTCCATAATGCTGCAGCTGACTGAATGTTCACACTGAAATGAACACTATTGTAAATGAATAGATCAGAAGTGTTGTTTTTCTATCTAACGCTGACACCTGGCTCAGTGTGTTTGCCGTGTTTAGGGCTGATTAGGTATTTGATATCCACGTGGGGCTCCTTCAATGCTTAAATATGTGCTTTACATAACAAAAAAAAAATGTGAATACAGCTGTGGTGTGTACACCTGACACACTAGGCTGCAGACAGCTCTGGAAAATCAATAGACTGATTGTTCAGTTGTTCCCTGTTTCCTCATGTGAACCACTGTCCTTGCTAACAGCTCTGCTGCTCCTCTGTGTAAACACCTCATAACGCCACTCCTTATTCTCATGAAGTCTCTGTAGCTCCATCTTGTCACCGGACAGCGAAGCATTTCCACAGGAGAGTGTAATTCGTGTGGAAGTTCATGCCATCCAAGCTCACTGTCTGAACTGACCGGCCGGCAGAATCTTTCAGGAGCAAGCACATCCTCCTCCTCCTCCTCAACCAAAGGCACTGCTGCTGGGACATATCCCAGATCCCTGGGGTGTTTTACCTCTATGGTACAACCCTGGGAACTTAAAAGCAGTTTGAAAGTGCTCTCCAGACTTGAAACTGAGTCAAACACTCCTAAAACAAAGGTCCTCAGTGTGTAGATGATGATCCACTGGGTATTAACCATCTCTCTCTCTGAGCTACAGCCAGTAACCAACACCATCAATATAACAACCAACTCGCTACAAACCTGAACTAAATTCAAAACCAAGCACAGTTCCCCAAAACCACCATAGCTGACTGTATTTAGTTTAAACCAAACATTCATTGTTTTTATGTGAGATGTCTGCAACACGAGGCCTAAGAAAATACATTATAAGTCTGAAAGAACTGAAATACAGACTTACAAGTCAAACCATGTAATACAATGTACAAAAGAAAAAATTGTTGCTCAACGCTATCCATGACCAACATGTATTCTTCGTGTTTCAAAGCAAATAAAAGCAATTTGAGTTGAGAAAAAACTGTTGAGAAACACAGACAGAGAACAATAAATCTGTCAGAACTGAACACATCCTCATTCCTTTGATATCTGGTCCAGAAAACAGTGAAATCAGTCATAAAGCTTGAATCAAAAACTGACAAGTCGCTATTGATCATCTGCAAACTGAGATGAGATTGTTTATGGAAAAGAAACAACACGAAAAAGCTTCATGTTTGTTCCCAGATCAAGCTTTTGTGTCATATGTCGACTCACACTGACACACTGTTATTTGAACTGCTTCAGCTCTTTAGGCCAATCTCTTCGCTTTTCACTGAGCCGCAGTCATGTAGTGGGCTAAGAAAACACGTTTTCCAATTAAGTTTTCCATTGTGTGGAACATTTTCAGGCTTTTGTTTGCCCAGTTTTGCCTTTTGTTTGATAAAGCGTGTTCAGCTTATAACCTGATGGACTGGGCACGCAGTGTACACCAACACTCACTGATGGACAGAACAAGTCAATTCTATTTCCAGAAATGTGGAATTATAATGAATTGGCAATTATTTGGATTAACCCAGGATCAATCTGCTGAAATTATTATTGCCTATTATTTTGTAAATGAGACGGCTCATAAACAAACTGCACGGCTCCCATGAATAAATTTGCTGGCATCTTGTGGGATGCCTGCAGTGGCTGCTGGAGACACATGCACACACACACACACACACACATATATATATAAATATATATATTTACACACACACACACACACCAGCCCTGTTTTCTCGCCCTCCCGTTTTCAGAGCCAGTCAAGGCATGAGCAGCTCTGCTATCCAGCTGCGCATTAGCGTTCTCCAATTAAACTCAGCCATCCCAGAGCAGAACGAAAGGCCTAAACCCTCTGGTGAGAAAAGTGCTGACAACCCTCATCTACAAAGTCCTGCTGGGAATACTCTGTCCCTGTGACCATTTACCCAGCGTCAGAGAAGTTGTGTATGTGTGTGTCAGTGAGGTTTAAGCGAGGCCGAGAGGGAGTTAGTGTTCGTACCCTTCATCCCTTTGTTTATCAGTGCTTCCTCTGCACTGTGCCTGAGTGACCTTAGACACACAATTACACAGTTACAGTTTTCATGTGCGTGACCAGAGATTTTTTTTTGGTTGGAGTGAGAAAACGTGTGAAGCAGTTTTCAGTGTCGGCCGCGCACACTTGTGGTTGAAAAAACAAAAAGCTTCAGAGAAGTGGTGTGTCAAAGGCAAAGATCAGCTTGTTGACAGCTTGTCTTGTTCTGTCACGGCCTGAAATTAAAAATCCCGTCGAATGTGAATTCCTGAAGGAGCTGGATGGTGAAACAGATTGTGACAGACATTCCTCAATTACACAGAGACATGGGCGTGGCCGCACGAACACAAAGACAGATTTCAAGGGCACGATCCTTGGCTTCTACATTTACAACATGTTAATGTTCCTGCATCCTGTGCAGCAGTTCTTATTCATGGCATCCTTGTTTTTTTTTTCCCAAAATTGCACACACACACACACACACACACACCTTTATTTCAGTGTTGTTCCTTATGTGTGAGCTCAATTCCCAAATGATATGTTATTTGCTTGTCCTGGTTTGCTGAGGGAAGAATTTCAGATTATTATGACAGCACACTACATGTATGTATTGATTTCATCATACTTCAGTTGAAAATAATTAGAGTTAAATGTCAAGGCAACCTAAATTTACCGATTGGCTTTATTTTTAGTTAACACAGACATATTCACAGCTAACAACCTCCACCGTGATGCTGTGTGGAGAGATGACATTAAAGAATAACATATCAACATGCTCTTCATCACCAGAAGTACTCTTTATTATTATATACTTTATATATACAATAGCAATAGCACCATTCTTCAACAATAGAACCTATTAGGATCTGCAGAGTCTATACTGAAATGTATCTATGAAGAAAAACTGTCCTCAGGCCAAACTCAGAATTCGCCCGTGTCCTTGGTGATTATCATGCATGAGCCCACTGCTCTTACTGGGAGAGAAAATGCCTCACAGGATGAGTCAAATCTCACCCAGCATCAATATGTCAGTTGAAATTAAAATTTCCCTGGCCCCCAGACATTACGCTCGGCACGGAACCAACCATCACCTGTTAAGAATCTCTGAGACCCCTTACTATAGGGGAGAGCTCTGCTGTCCACATTCACAATGATTCATCAACCCAGTTACCACGAGTTCCAGCGCCTGACAAATGGGACAAATGGGGTAAATTAAGAATCCAGTGTCTCCCACCCCCACACGCTCTCTTCCCTGACTATTGACTCTCACAGCTTTATCAGTGTACATTAGTGTCAGTGCCAGTCTGCATTTAGACTAACTGTGCCAGAGGAGGCAGCCCATCAGCACATACAGGCATGTCTGTCGTCATGCAGAGCCAGTGACCCTTTGTCAGAAACAATCCTCTTCAGCGGAGCCAACAGGCCGAGGCCGTGCTGTTCAGTCGCTCTATCAGCGAAACAAATAACATGTCGAAACCCACCTGTGTCATCAGTCCAATTCATGGGAAAGCGTCTTGTTCTCTAAGTTGAGAAGCCAAAGAAACTGACCTAAGTGTCCAAACTAAATTAGGCGCTGTGGAGAAATATACATCCACGACAAGAATACAAAGGATCTACATGGCAGACATAGAAAAGACTGGACACGTCAGCGTTGACATTTGCTTCACTGGTATTGGCGTAATATCTGACCAGGATGATCTATACTGATTCAAATAATGGATTTTGGTGCTTTGTTCAGTGCTGTTCTTGACTACCATGCATTTTAAATACAGTGCCAAGAAAAAGTACATGAGCCTTTTGACCATAACATGTGATCTCACCTTCATCTAGAACACACATGTAGACAAACAGTCTCCCTAAGATGATATCACACAAGCAATTACAGTCATTATGTATTTGTTGAACGCAACCATTAAACAATCACAGTGCTGGAGGCAAAAGGAAGTGAACCCTGGGATTCAATAACTGGTTGAACCTCCTTCAGCAACAATAACCTCAAACAAGCTCTTCCACTATCTGCTGATCACACCCACACAATGTTCAGGAAGAGTTTTGGACCATTCAGCTCCTTCAGACGTGTTGTCAGGGCGTCTCGTGTGAACAGCTCTTCAGGTTGTTCCACAGTATCTGTGATGGATTAAGGTCCTGACTCAAGAAGTGGATTTTCTCAGTTTAAAGTTGTTCTGTAGTAGGTTTACTTTGATGTTTGGGGTCATTGTTCCGGTGCTCCTTGGAAAACCTCAGGAGCGTAGCAATGCTGTTTTTAATGAGAGCAGCACCTTCCTCTGTGCTGTCCATGGTTGGACACCATGCTCCATGCAACTCTTATTTACATACAATCAACTCATGACCACAGGTGTTAACCACTGCATGATTCCTTTAAACTTTTAGTTGCTTTGTTATAGACTCCCCTATTTTGTTGCATTTGGAGTCATCTTACCTGGACACCTGCTTCTCCGGTAGAGATAGACTGTTTCTCTTTGACGTGACCCTGTAAGCCTTTCAGCTTCACGCATGAAGTCTTCTGAGATCTGTTTTTTGCAACGCATGGTTCACTCAAGCAGTTTTTTCTTGTGAACAGCAAACTCAAAAAGTTTGAGCGCTTTTTTGAAATAAATCAAATTAGCTCCAAACCACACCTCCAATCAGATTTCATTGACTGGGCTCCTGGTTGAATAACTCTCACTCACAATATCTTTTATTGATGCCATTAGCCAGGAGTTCACTTATTTTTTCTAACCAGTGCTGTTTGAATGGTATTTCCAATATGGGCAAGAACAATACAATGATTTGTGTGTTATTAGTTGAAGTAGATCAAAATCAGACCATATCTTCATTCAAATGTATTCATAAATGGAGGTGATTCCAAATGGTTTGCTCGCTTACTTTTTCTTACCACTGTTGTCACCTCTGGCTGACAATCTAACCCACTGCAGACTAGACCCAAAAATGTGGAATGTACCAATTAAAATTTAAATGTGATTAAAAAAAAAAAAAAAAAAAGCATTAGTTTTTCAGAATGGATACATTTTTCTCCACAGTCAGAAATGAGTCAGACAGATTTGTGGAGGCAGAAGAGAAAATGAAGCAGTGGGATCTGATTATTTGCCAGGAGGGACACACACAGGTAGCTGCAGCAGCAGCTGACTTAACCACTCAATTATCTTTGGGCACCAGAGGTCATCAGAGAATATTTAATTGAGTCCAAAGTTCTACATCTTACATCGCTCCGTGTCTCAGGGAGTCTGTAGCTGTGGACTTGGAGGATTTGACCCCCAAACTCTGGTCTTTGAAGGTTCAGAACTACTGCTAACAAAAATAAATCTCCTAATCTGCTACAAACACATATGCAGAGCCAGCCATTGATTAGATTACTGTGCAATTTGCAAGTCCATCTTTGAAAAGCTGATCCATGCAAAAATGCAAACAAACTAACTGATCCTTACAACACAGCCAGTCGGGACTAATTCCCCTGAAGTCTCATGGCTGGTTGCCATGACAAGTTGCAAACAATTAGTTGCCTCAGGAGGATTGCCTTGCTCCAGAAGCAGGTTTGAATGCCCATAGCTCAGGTCAGTCACTGAGCCCACATCAGCAGCACCGATATTGCTTTGTTCTGTGAGTGTTTCAGTGGTATTTCACTCTCTATTTGAGAAAATAGATCTCGGGACTGGACCTAATTTGAAGTGTTAAAAAATTCAAGTACAATGGAAGATGTGTTTCCATGTGAAACACCATAATAACAATAAAACAATTAATCAGATCGCCTGTTTCTTTTACATTACATTCATTTACAGTTTTCTCAGATAATCCCTAAAATTCTTAGTGAAACAAGTCCTCATATGTGCAGTAACAGCTTTGAAAACAACCCTCATGACAATCACAGAGAGATCTGCCAGCTCTATGATTAAGACCTGGTTGAGTCTGGGAAACAAAAATAAAGACTTAAGCTAGAAAAACATCATTGTCATAATACAAAGAACCAGTGTTAAGTAGTTTCACTGTGCGAGGTTGGACATGAAGTGTACTGAGGTCATGTGCTTTGTTAAATGGTGTCAGTAAAAAAATGACACCTTACATTTTATATTTAATGGCTTTACATCCTTAGCACATATACAACACCAGTGTAATGGTTACCAAATTTTATCCAGGCTATTTTTTTTATTTATTTTTTTTAATTCTTTTTCCCTCCAAAGAGACACAACTTAGTTCACACAAGTTGCTGACAGCTAACAGCTGTGGAATCTGAGCGGTGGCTGCTGTGTTGAAAAGCCAAGGCATCTGGTGCACAACCAGAATTTATCCAAAGGTCACAAGTGTGTATGAAATACAAGTTAGCTAACAAGCTAACCAGCTAATGAGCAGTTTGGATTTTTGTGGTCCTAGGGTCTGGAGTCTGTGCCAGGTTAGTCGACATCACTGCTCTGTTGAGAGGCAGCAGGTCAGAGTCAACAAGTGTCTTTTTCCTGACACTGGGGACTGAGCACAATGACTCTAGCACTCGTACGTTATCTCACGATTTGGTCAGATAGTGTTTCCACCGCCGGGCTTGTCATGAAACTGAAAACCAACCACACAGTCAGTGGAAATATTCACTTTAAAGTGGACTAACATTTTAACATGTTGGGCAGGCTGCAAAATCTGTGAGATCATAAAAATATATTTGCATATAAAACCTTATATGTTACTGTCAGGAACAGCCTGATCACATATGAACGAGTAGTCACCGAAGGAGATAACTTTATGAATTTCTGTCGTTGGCCTTTATTCATAAAAATTTATGATTTTAAACCTCACCCTCTGACTTAATCATCTGTGTTGAGGGAGTGTTGTTGCTTGTGTATCAGGAACTAGTTTTGCCTTTGGAAGAAGTATTTTTAGAAAACATGAATAATCACCAGCCGTTTACTGTACTTGAGTAAATTCATGTTTTCTGGTTGATCTGCCATGAGATTTTAAAATATTTTTGTTCAAGCTTTAATTTGCTAATCAAAGTTGGAGATGTATTAGCATAATTTAATGCTCGCTATGACTGATGACATGTTTATTTATGTCTGTTCCTCCCCGAAGATGATGAAGGCGAGGAGGCTGATAATCACTTGGGCCTTTCTCTAAAGAGCTTTGTCATCTTGCTTTGCTGAGAAGTTGGCAGAGGCCCTGAGCTCCAGAGGCGCTCCCTTGTACTTTTACTACTTGTTGATCTTTATTCATGACTTGGTATGTGCATATTGAGGTGTTTGCTTTGAATTAACCACCCTGTGTGTTCTTAATCGTCAATCACTTTTATTGTTGTTGCACTTTTGCTGTGACGTGTACATTTTTAGACAATCATGGCACTTGCGGTTTAAATTTATTGCCCTGAACTCAACTAATTTAAATCTCTGGATTTGTTTTCCTCCAGTTTCATTATGTATGTACATCTGTGACACAACAGAGATAATAGTCAACAGCTTGTGTAATTGCAGTAGCACATACCGTAACTTCTTAGGAAAATAATGTCTGGAGCATCTTATGCTTTCACTTACATCTTGGGGTTCTGACAGCTTCCTATTGAAGCAGGACAAAAAACAAGGAATGACTCACTCTACACTCACAGGTATGGGCAGAAAGACCTTCCTGCCATGAAGAATCTTGTCAAAGGGAAATGTGATACACTAATGTTGATTTAAGAGGTTTCCCTTCTTCTGATGAATAGCCTTGTGGGGTAAAAGCTTCCTGTTTGGAGAGAAGGTATTCAGCAACTGCAAGTGGAGGCTGGCTGATTGCTTCATGAGTATCTTGGAATAATGGGGCTCTTGACAAGGAAATGCACAAAAAACAAAGATCCACTTTAAACCTCAAATTAAAAAGCTCCACCACAAAGCTTGACTCACATTCAGGAGATCCGGTTGCCTCATGCTAGTGCCAACTGTCTCAGACGTGTTTTATTTTTACTGTCTTTTGTATATGGTTTGTAATTGTAATTTTAAATGTAAAGTATTCGTATTGTGGAAAGAGGATTTAATGTACATAATGCAGAGCTATGCGCTGTTCTATCATGTCAATGACAGAATTAAAGGATGTTTTCTCATGAGAGGCCTCAGGGTCCCAAACACCAGCAGCAACTACATATGATCATGCCATTGAAAAAAGAAGAAAACCAAAGAAAAGTGCAGCCCCAACAAAACACATCTATTAGCTGCCGTGTGTGAGAAGCATGTTGAAACAGAATTACTGTGGCCTTGTTTTTTTTTTTCTTCTTGTCACTGTCATTTGTATTAATGATGACAGGGGCAAGAGTGCTGACATCAGTCTAAAAACACAGTGTTGTATCTGAAGGGACCAAGTGCTATTAGACATAGAGGATGATGTGCTATTACAGAACATGGGCAATGGCTGTGCTCAGACAAAACATAACCAAAGAGGAAGTAAAACTGAAGTTTGGTTAAAATGAATGCTCCCATTTATGATGGTTCCTTCAACCAAATATAAGAAATAAAATCCTAAAATTTCCTGCACAATATTATTGTCAACGCACAAACATCCTCTCAAGTAAGTTAAAAGAATAGAATAAAAGAAGTTTGACAAGTTGAGAAATGCAAGTTATGTACTTGAGTGTTTGATTGATACTGCTCTCATGACGATACTGTGAACACAGTTAGGCTAACCAGCTCAGCTTGGTATGAAGTAGCACACGACAAGATTATTGTGTCCAAATTGTATTGTGTGCTTTGTCTGTTTTTTGGCAAATGAATTAAAATCAAGTATGAGTGTAGGCAGGTGGAGGGAGAGTCTGCAAACATAATGCACGTAACATAAAGGAGAAAAACTTAATTGATAAATGGACAAAAGATCCAAGACGCCTAACGACTGCCATCCTGACATCATGAAATGGCTAATATTGGCATAATATCAATATTTCATTTTTGAAATATCAGTTTGCCAACTATTAATCCTGGTGTGACATGATATCCTAGTATGAAAACTGGTAAAACTGGTTCAGTCACTCACTGTCACACATCTCACTTTGTTTACTCAGTGCAACATCTTTTCAGTA
The DNA here is from genome assembly GCA_038496675.1 of Rachycentron canadum. NCBI lineage: Eukaryota > Metazoa > Chordata > Actinopteri > Carangiformes > Rachycentridae > Rachycentron > Rachycentron canadum. The sequence goes on along the minus strand of CM076657.1, from coordinate 7,564,625 downwards.
TCATATTCACATTATACTATTGCTTCTCACCAACTATTTATTACATGGCTGAGACAACCAGAAATGTTCAAGGTCTGCGACCCCACTGACAATATATGAGATGCACAGGAAAAATAAAGTGAAGCCCATAGATGACAACTCCCTACAATGAGAGAAAAACAGCTGAGTTCAATAAACTTTATTCGTTCCCACAGGCAACAAACACATGATAATGGTATACAGCGATGCATCAGCTGTACATGCTATTCATAGGTATTGATACATGAAAACTATACCCTCCAGTGCAGCAGTAAACATACTGCAGTGGGACATTAAGAAATTGAGTTCTGTTTCATTTATTGTGGTTAAATGGAGTTTCAACACTTGGGAGTGATGTTATATTAGAGTGTAAAGTCTGGGGGGTTGTGTTCATTAGATTGTTAAACATGATGGAAAGCTATTGTGTTATATTTTATAGTGCAAAAGTGGTTTTGGTGTTTTAATCTTAACAGATCTTTCTACAGACCAATCTCAACCACTGTACTGTTTTCATAGTCAGAAGTTACAAAATTAAAAGCAGATTTTACTACTCATTAACACCTTTTTTTTCTCAGAGGAATTGGGGCAAATTAAAGGTATTTTAAGAAATTTCTGTGCTCTTTCCAGAGAAGCACAGATGGGTTGAGAGCTGTTTGACTCACACTGACACTCCTCATGTTTTGATGCCTCGATTGGCAGAAGTCACACCTATCCTTATACCTGCCTACTTTGGTCCTTCACAAACTTCTCACTGGCTCCAATGTCAAACAATTAAACCAATTAGCTTCACAGAAGAGTTGCTTGTCCTTGAGCAACCCAAAGGTCAATTAACCAAAGTAAAGAGTATCAACATCAGCAGGATGAACAACGTGACAGCAGCACTGTGGCTGCAGAGCTGTTTTATAATGTTGTGCAGAAAGTCAAGTAATCAAATTTGAGATGAGGGAAGACCCAGATTTATGTATTAATTATTCACCTCAGCACAGAGCTCCTGTTAGTTTCTAACAGGAGCTTGTGAAATGTATATTTATTAAAGCCTGGGTGGCATGCTTTAATTAAAATAAAAATAATTCTGCTTTATTCAGTTTATAAAAATAATGACAACAAACTGCAGCGACAGCTCATGAACAGAGCTGCAGGGCAGCCTGAAAATATTTGCAGGGCTAACAAAGAAAAGCTCCACAAGAGAGATGAACAGAAAAAAGAAAGTGAATGAAATGAACAACAAAAGGTAAAAAAAAGCATTAACACATTTCTTAGATATGATTTCAGAAACCATCTTCCTATCCTTTTTCAAGTTTTGATTACGAAATGAAATCTGGCCTTGAGATCTTCTCAGGAAAATGACAACAGTCTCAGAAGTTGCTCTTGTGTCCAAGGTGTTAATGTGATTGTTGTGAGTGAACATGATCACAAATTCATGAAATGGGAGATTTTAAGCAGGCAGGTGTATTTGATATTACAAAGCAGGTCACCAAGTGTCCACATACGATGGAAAAACAATAATAACAACATCGTTCTGTGTCCAAAGACCATTAAAGAAAATTTTTGAAATTGTTCTTTTTAACTTGTCAGCTGCTGATGCCACAGACATACTGATAACAAAAGGGTCTTGTTGATTGAAATAAATGAACAACATACAAAACCTGAGAATAAGAGCTGAAGAAGCTGAATCAATGTAAAAATGGGACCTAATGAGCACCACATAGTGTAGGGGCTATTTGTTACAGTGGTATCGTATTAAATGGCATAATTTCGTACCTTTGGTCGTGTTATTGCGTCTAAACCCTATAATCATTTACTATTATTTATCTGATGACAGAGACTTTTTGCAGAGCTGATGTGGCCACTTGAATGACGACAGCTCTCAATGTTTTTGAGCAACTTCGCTGTGAAGGAGCGTGATACGATGTTGTGTTCCTTGTAATTAAGTGCCTGTTCATCTGTCTGGTGATGTCTTTTATTTTAGTGGGGGCCAAGCCTCTGTGCGTGTTGTAGTACTCCTCTCCCACTGTCTATTTTCAGGCCAGAATGAATCAGCCTCTCTTCTTTTTTGTTCATTTTGACACACGACAAAACTCATCGCCTCTGAGGGAATTGGAGTAGAGGGTCTTGTTTTGTTCTGGCAGTTCTTTCAGGAGTGGCCATCAATCAGGTGATCTATTGTGTTAGTGAGGGACCTTTCTCTATTGAATTCATGACTTGCTGCAAAAAGCAGATGCTACAACAGTATTGAAACTTTGCAGGGTACATTATAATCTGACATGAAAGAGCCACGGTGAAAAACGAGGGGCTGTGCTTCATAATGATTTCACCAGTTTATATGTCAAGATGAGGTGACCCCATTGGACGGTGCCTCGGCTCTGACAGAATTTGTATTACATCAATATTCTCTCGTGATTATTCTCCACGGATCATGTTCTGGTACAACCATTCCTACAAAGCACAGGGAACAGCATTTTCCAGTAAATTATGATAAAGCCAAGGCAGTAGTGAAGTACCACAATAAAAAAAAATGACTTGAACTCTTTTTATAATTGGCTTTTTTCATTTAAAAAACAGCACAATAACCTTTTTGATTGCAGCTGTTTAATCAGCCTGACACTGAGGTTTTTGAATAAGTTTGCTTCATAACACACTGTTGAAAATTGAGCAAACTTTTTCCATAAAACAACAAAATTTGATGAATTTTACCAGAGTGTCAGCAGGCTAGAATAAAAGACCAAAAAAAGACAGGTGTTCGTTAGTGTTTGTCCATTGTACCTGATGCTCCAGCTGATCAATGAGAGGGGCTGTGATAAGCTGCTGTGAGCACATTTACTTCTTGTTTGCAAGAGTGCAGAGTAACTGGGGAAGGAGTAGTTTGTAAGTCTTAATTTGCTGGCATTGTCAGTCAATGCCTGTGTTCTTCAGGCTGGAACTCCCAGGCGAAGGATAAACAAAGTGTAAGCTCTGTTTAGAGAGCCATGGATGGAGGGGAACCAGAGACAAAACAAGGATCTGGGTGAAATTCTGACTCTGTGCATCATTTCTGTGGCTGAGAACTTTGGGAATAATGCATGTTTGTTTTGGGTTAAGAAAAAAAAATGGGTTATTCTGACGAGCCTCAAGGTTAGTGAGCCCGTAAACCATTTCTCTGAATACCACACTGATGTCAGAGCTTGTTTATCAGCACTTCTCAGCATTTGCAACATTTTTTGGGACCCAGCAGAGCTAACACTGCCTACTCAGACACTCATATAGAATTGTTTATCACTAAAACTTGCAAATGCCCAGAGCAACACAAATGCAGAGAAGGAACGCTGTGAATTACTCTCTTCTTATCTGAACAATCTACCTTTTCAGGTGTCTCTGAACACCTGTTTTTGTGGCAACTTCACGCACAATCTTGTCTTCCGAGAGGCTCATTGTCATTTTTTTCCAGATTTGATGGTGTTCGAGTAGTTACATAATGTTTTCCTTTGTAAGTATGCCTTTTAAAAGAGATATTTCAATATCATGTGGCCCATGGGATGCAAGTGACAAACACTCCAAGTAGCTCTTTACAGAATCTATCGTAAACAGCTTTTATGCTCTGTGAATTAATCAGCTTTCTCACATCAAGTTAATGATACTTCACTTTACTTTTTTTCCCTCTCAGATATTTGTTTGATGAACCATGTTTGTATATTTTTCTTAGGTTTTCTTTCTATTTAAATTCTAGTGGAGTTCTCTGCCTGGTGGTTTTCACATTGCACCATAATTATCCAGGTCCCTCATAATGACGGCAGACTGTGTCTCCCGGTGCCACAGTGCTTGTTAGGCTGACATTCAAATATGGCTTAGGCTCAGTCTTTCTCAGATACTTTGGTGTGACTTTCGATTGTCTGTGAGTCAAAGTTAAAGAAATAACACGGTGTTCCCACCCCCTGCCAGCCTGGGCCAACATGGCTCCCACACAGTGTCTGTTCTGAGGTCTCCTGTAGAACAGTTTTGTCAGCTGTGTGGTGTAGGAGTGGGTAATGACATGGCTACTACAGACGTCTCTAATGAGTCATGACAGGCAAACACTGGAACCCAGCTGTGGTTATTAATTTCACTGGACAAAGCCTGATTTGAATAGTTGTACTCCAGATGACAGGGGGAACTGGGTTTAAAAAATAGTAACAGAAAAAGGTTAAAATTGCAATAAAATTGTAAAACACATAGAAAAAAAGAACCACCAGAAACCTCTGTGTAGTTGATTTCACAGTCAGACAAAGATTTCTTGATAACATTCTTTGAAAATATTTGTGATTTTTGCCAAATCTACAGGGTATCTCCTATGTCTGTGTCCCAGACAGTTGTAATCACTGTTAGAAGTTAAGGACATTTGACTTGCCTTTCCTCTTGAAACCTTCCTCTTGTCATATGTTGTGAATGTCAGTGTCATAAATTCTCTTGTAAGAGTTTCAAACTGTGATGAAACACCAGCCAGTTAAACATATTTCTCAAATTTCAAGAAGAATGATTATTTTTAAAATAGGGTGTTTTGGTAGTAGAGAAGTCAAGAATCCTATTAAACCCTTAATAACTGACTTTTTGGCCACTCAGAGCCACAACACTGACGTATTATCACCTTGTAACATTAAGATGGCGAGCCTGTTAACAAAAAGTTATTTATACATTCAGCAGTTCTTGCATGAAGCCACATTATCTTTTATTTGGGGTTATGTTTCTGGTCACCTTGAGTACTGTTCCTCCAGTAACTCGCTAACCTTGTATGTGTGCTGTTTTTAGAGCTTTCTGGCTGAAAACAGCTGCCTGCAGCTTAAAGTGACACTATGACACAAATGAGAAAGAACCAAAAACAATTAAGCTGCAAAGTGTTGAGGCAAAACTGTTGCTCCATATAGTTCTTGTTGGTTCATCACTACAAGCAACCCCTTTCACCTGCAAGTAGTAATGTGATCTACTGGTAATATCGGGTTGATTGCAGGTCTGTGACAAGACGTGAACTTGAATCTCCCACATGAATATCCGAAGAGCTGCTAGCTCATCCACACTGGATGGACTGGATGACTCATTCCATATGAATGTAATTCCTGGGATACTGGGCTCAAACTCAAGCAACAAAGAATGGAAAAGCTGATAATGCAGTTTTTCAATACTGACACCACTGATTTCTATTCAAAGTTTGGATAAGAGGAGTTGACGATTTGTCTTCTTAAAGAGAAACTAAGGCTTGAAAAGAAATATGCTTTTCAACATGTTTTCTTGTATCACTGGAGTTCCACTTTGGCTTTGTCCTCTTTGAACTAATTTTGGATTTTCCACTTGCTGTAGCCACAGTGAAGCTGTCAGTGTAGGCAAAAATTGAACCTTCAAAACATTTGTTCATCAATCTGTGGTTGACATCACCATCACTGCTGCCATGCTTTTCTATAGCTGGACAGATACCTGATGGATTAAAAGGGGGAAGATTGGTGACCACCATTATTATGCCCTTCTCTTTGAGCCAGAGTGAGGGCAAGGGAAAACGTTCTCCTTTGAGACTTGTGAGATAAAGAGTTCGTCACTCCCGATGCCTCCGAGAGGCTCTGCAGAAATGATTAGGTTCATGTGCCACTCAATTATCTGTTCCCTTAAACCATTCTCTTTGACGATGCAATTATACAGGATGGATGTGAATGAGAATGTTAGGGACTGTGATGTGGGGCTGGCCTCTGGTGGAGCTTTATATTTGGTCAGCTTAATAGCTCACACATGTCTTGGCAATGTTTGTATTTTCATTCAGCAGACGAGAGTCATATTCTTTATGGAAAAAAAATGAGGAAAAAATGAGGGGACAGCATGCAACGAGAGTGACGCTTCCCTTTTCCATCTGCTCAGTTAATTTGCCATTAAAAGTGTTCTTAATGCTTTTCTAAACTTTCTGTGTTTTTCTGCCACCTTCTTCTAATTTGATGCCACTGACCATAGACGAGTCAGACACCGCTGTTTTTCTGGTAAAACTATCATGATGGTGCTGTTATGTCCTGACTCCCAGGTTTTTATGGAGAGGTTTAACTGTACACTGCCTGCCTCTCCAGATCAGGTTTCTACTGTTCCCCCTCTGAATCTCCCTCAGGCCCAGCTGCCTGGCAAAGCACTCACGATTAAATGTGAGACACGAGCCATCCTGCCAAGAGAAAGCTGGAGGAGGGGCTGCTGGCTTAGGACAACCACAGTTTGGAATTTCTTAGCTGTTTGTCATACACACAGAGAAAAATGAAAGCAGATGTAGGAGCAGAGGGAGAGGGGAGAGGAGGGGAAAGAGGCAACCATCAAAGACAAGAGGTCTCTCAGGCAATAGATACTGTAGGAATAAATCTAAAGCAATATTTATAAAGCAATATATGCTGTATACAGAACCACAAGCCAAGTGGGGTTTTAATTATATAAACATTTCTCACAAGGACCAAACATCTTATTGGCTGGGCTAAACCACAGTGGGTGGTGCCAGAGAACCACCATTTTTTTTTCAGGCTAACATGCTAAGTTACATTAAAGCTCCACTAATAATATAATTACATGGGAAGAAGAGGAACTCATATTCTTTATACTGGCAATGAATGAAATACTAATGTGAAAAGGATTGCTTGAACTGGCGAACCCACAATGATTGTCTCTCAGTGTTTCAATATGAGGTCTGGGACACTTTTTAGCCTTTTTTATCTCAGTGTTTTTATTTTACTAGACCGGGGATTTTTTTAGCCTTCAAATCCCCCGTCTAGTTCTCCCACACTGTTTCCAACAGCAGCCCTTTCAGCATTAGCAGATTTTGTTGTACTGTACACTAAATGCCCAAAACAGGCAAAATTATGCAACTAAAGAATGTCTTTAAGGTTACAGAGATCTTTTTCTCTTGACCAAAACAGACCTAAATGACGTGGGGAAATGGGATTTACAATCATCGAGTGGCCAGAAACACAACTAATTCACTGAGTCTAAATGACAGGGAGTTCCCACAACCTTTAGCAGCCAAGAAAATACCTGATTAACATTTCAGACCCTGGTATTAATGATATTAGGGACCAGCTCACCTTGAAAGCTGATGTAGGCTTGTACAGCTTGAAGCAGCAGCTGAACAATCTATTTTCATCAAGTTACAACTAACCAGAGCATAATGTTACCTGCTCCTGATTCTGAATGTTATATATACCATAAAAGTTAGAAAGACGGGAAAAAATAGCAGCTTACTAATTTGAACTACCTGCAGGCCATTGGAGGTGGAGTGGGGCTCATTAAGTAAAACTGGTCCTGGTCAGACTCCCACCATAGATATAGTCAGCCCCTGTCAGTCTGTCTCCTTTAGCTTCCACTGTGTGTTTAGTTTAGTTTCTTTTTCTGCACCAACAACCATAAACGGAGTGATGCAGGGATCACAACTGAAAACTGTTGACTGACCAGTGTACAATATATCAAACGCTCTTCAGACTGTTTTCTTCACTTTTGAGGCAACTATCACATGGAAGTGGTTAAGTAACTCAAGGTTTGGACCAATTAACACGAATCAGTTACAGCTGCAGTGACTCATTTACTGTGTTTGTGAAAATGCAGATATAGAAAGCTTTTCATTTTCATTTCACACACATATATATATATATAGTGCTCTGTAAAACCCTTTGATTTGTTGTTTTAGCAATGCTATAATGACCATATTATAATTACTTCTCACTCTCTTTAATAGAATACAACCAGAAAATACAGGAAATGTGCCGGCAGTATTATAAAATAGAAAAAAAACTAGCTTCGATTGGCTGTGGCAAGTATTCAGTTTGACCTCCTCTTACACTTGAGCAATAGAAACCTAAATGGAATGGAGCCATAATTAATGTCATTGTTAACACCTGCATTTGTATTTGACTATTTCATGTCAACGTGATGCTGTGAAAAAGGTCCATTACACCAGGTTTGTGCAGGACATGACTGAGCATTACATGCACATGTTGTAAGAGTTAAACTCATTGGAAGCTGCTAATATGTATCAGACCAACTTTCTGTCACATTGTTCCATTCAAAATAACAAAGATCACAGAAGTTGACAGATGTAAAATCATAATTCTGCATCAGCAAGTCCACTCTCAGAGGGAAATCAGCAAACAACCTTTTTATTTATTATTAAACACTTTTTATATACATTTATCATGTAACCATTAACCATAGACTTTAAAATTTGTATTTCCCTTTTCCAAAACTGCATGTTTTGTTTGAATATTATTAGTATTATTTCTACCTACCACTAATTTAATTCAGTCACTTTCTTCCAAAATTAACAAAGTGAGGCATTCTGGGATATACTAATATACTCGCTCTGTGTCATAACGTGGACGTCGGTCTTTTTCTCAACCGTTTAGCATGAAGTGCTCCTGGACGATTAGCAGCATAATGTTCAGCAAACCCCAAACAAAAGAGCTGCGGTCAGAAGACGAAGGGTAGGAGAGAATGATGAGTTTACTGCTAAATGTTTTTACTCGTCAGGCCTCAAGTTCATCAAGTGGCAGGAACATTGGTAATGACTTTGCTGCCCGGTGGATGAACTAATAATGGGTGAGAAGAGGTTTCTCCTTATGGTGTGGGATCAGGGATTTATGTCTAGGGCAATGTCACTGTCAACCCTCATATGATGGATAATGTGCAGCTATGTGTATGTGATAACATGTGGCAGCCGTGTCATTGACCATGAATGATGAATTCTATAAATACAAGTGATTGTGTGATCAGGTGCTGTCATCCAGTCTTGTGTACTGTGCAGACCCAGTTGTGCTTTTCTTGATGGCTACTTGTTCTATGGTAACTGACACACTGTGTAAGCTAGCCTTGTGTTTATTTGTTTGTTTGTTTATTAGGGTGGGCTGGATAAAGCTATTTTAGATGCTTGATAGTTGCTGTGGTGCTTTGAGTCCAGGACAGGCTGTCAGAGCAGAGTTGATAAATGTGACACTAATGCTGCTGTCTGATGAGCTGACCAAAGGCTTGTTTGCACGTCGGGAGTAACATGGTGAGCATCTCCATGGTGACATGGCCACGCACACAGCACTATACAACTACAGTACATAATGACAGTTATAGCTGCATTTTAAAGTCTTTCATTACCATGGATTTAACTTTTGTAAACTCACTGCAGCTGAGAATAATATGAAGAGACTTTGTGTTGATAATATGGATACACAAACTAAACCATTGTAGTTTATTGTACAAATAATCCACACACTGTTATAACATTTCCCATGTTTATAAATGCTTCATTCCTTAATCAAACTTTTTTTTATGCCCCTCTCCTCCCTCCTCTCTGCTTTGACAGCAGAAACAGTCTGACATTACTTGTAACTATTTTATGTGCAGGGCATCACGCATTCTCCAAGTTTGTTCATCTTAAGAGTCAACAGAGTCAGGTGATAACCAGCTCTGTAAAAACTGGTTAACCAGGACAGCTAATCCTAGGCTTAGTGAAGCCAAATAACCCCGAGAGAGCCAGGCTAAGCTGTACCTACTTCATGGTGGAGGCTCCAGGTCTCCAATATATGTTTGTAAAACTAAAAGCAAGCAAATAAATGAATGAGATCAACACAGCTGATGCACCAGTTGGATACTTTAGCCTCTACCTGCAGGAGTGGACAGCCATTGGGGAGAAGTCAGCTCATCTGGTCTGATTGTCTGCTTTTCTATCTAAAATCCAGCCTCTTGGCTTTTACTTTTTGTTTGGTTGCATTCAGTCCCTGTTTCTCCTCCAAGAACTGCAAATACATCCACTGGACTCATAATGATTTCAAATTCCCTTCACACGATTCTCTTCACTCCTCCAGACTGAAAGTATAGCTTTCAAAACCTCAAGCATGAAGTCCTTGAGAAAAGGTTTTGCCTTAACTTTCTGCTCACTGTGCCTCCCAGACTTTGTCCGAATTAAAAGATATCTGTTGCAGCTGAGTTGGATCCTTCACTGTGTTTGAATATGAGCAGATACAAACCTTGACATGAAGCTGTGTTGCTTGTGTGAATGTGCGGTGGGAAACACTATGGAGGGGAAACAACCCTCAACTTTGCTTTGTAAGATGGGACAAATAGGATTCTATCATGCTGTTGTGGTTTGAAAGGAATAGCAGTGATTGATCACCTTTGATGTGGTGCAGGATAAGTCTCTGCCTCTTGAGTACCAACATAAATCTCATGCCCAGGGTGCAGGCACTCGTTGGACTGGTCACGTTTTGATGTGCAGTCAGGATGAAAAATAAGTGTAATATGTATGAAAATCTATGGCCCTTGCAAATGGCAAGAGCAATCAATGGCACACCTGCTTAACTATTTTGTTAAGTTTATTCATTTTTTTTCTATTCTTTGTTGAGTTTAGTGTGAAGTTTGCTGCCACAGTGTTGTCAACAAACTCTAATGATTTTGCTGACAGTTTTGAAGACATAATTACATTTCGCAGCATGAATTTTGCCATTTTTCATTTGCTATTTGTCGCCGGTTCTCAAAACACATCCTATTGTTTATATAAAGACATCAGAAGAATGAGAGAAAAAGTAATTAAAATGTGTTTGGATAAATTTCACATAGCCGCCACAGTTGGGTGTTTGCTTGTAAAAATAATCTGCTAAAGTGTGTATTTGTGACCTGGAATACGGTCTTCAAAAATCTGATGTCACTGTTTTCTTGACTCCGTGGGAGAGAGAGACTGAGAAGAGAGAGACTTGTTAGAGAGACAAAACAGGAGAAAGTGAGGACAAGCAGTGTTGTCTGATTGAGGTGTTTGATCCAGGTCATGCTGTGGTCTAATCATTGTAGCTGTGGATAGCCGCTGTTGGTGGGTTGTTTTATAAAAGAGAGATGGTTGTGCAGGCCTTCTCTCCAAGACCTAATTCAATTGAAGAATAAATGAGTTCTGTTGGTAATTTGGAGATAACCTGTGCAGTGACCGAGCTCAGAGGAAGATAAGAAACGACACAGAAATGAAGACAAGAAAACGAGACAATTTTTCACCCTGCCTTTGCTAAATTAAACCTTTCCCAGACCCTCTCAAACTTTAATTAAAACACACACTTGCATGCACATTGCGCACACGGGTTCACACAGTTGCGCTCACGTGGTCGCGCATCCACCAGATAATCCGGGAGGAGCAATCAAGTTGTTTGAAAGAGATCAGTCGACATTGAGCAGGAGAGCCTGACTGGAACACACTGTAGCTTCTCTATCTGTCGCACTGTTGTTAAGATTAATCAGCCAGGTACACTCTAAAAGTCAATGGTCCTTTCAGTCATAAAACACAGAGGTGTTGTGGGGATTTTTAAAGGGTCAGCTCCCCAAAAGCATGAAAAATCTGTTTCTTCACTTACTCCTACTGGTATCTCTCCAAGAAGGTGGCGTTGATTTTACTGTGTAGGTTTTGTGGTGTCTTGAGATTAGAGTTGCTAACCCAAAACTATGGAATTGGATGGACATAAATGAGTTTCTACCAAAAATTTAAAGGTCCCAAACAGTGTATATGATAATAAAAATAATAATGATAATAATAATATTAATAATAGTCATATTTCCATGTTTTTTTTTATCATAAAGCAGGTTAAGGTTCTAAATTGGTTAAAATAGTGTGAAAGTGTCAAAGTGCTCAGTGCATAGGGAAATGTGCACAGCCTGTATCCAGAAACTGAGCCTGAAACAAGTCATCAGGACTTCTGTCCTTGATCAACAAAGTAGTCACCGCTCTTAGCCATCCCTCAGTTCAGGTCCACTCAGACCCATCGTACTGCCTTGCGAGATTTGGTTTCTCTGTTTACCTGCAAACTGCTAAATTTTTAATTTGATAACTCAGAAAACAGCCAACCAATCAGTAGAGAAGCTCAGATTGGTTCACTGACCTGCTGTTACTGGAGCTCCAGAGACACCTGAGAGAGGAGATGTGAAAATACACTATGATGGGGTTTTTTTTTCTTAAAACCACAAATATACTTTTTTATTTTTTATTTTCAAAACTTCAAATAAAACACTAGAAATGTGTGAAATATGGAACCTTTAAAAAAAATCCCAGGAAAGTACTCCGCACTGATGTCAGTCGAGTAACCAGATCACAGAAATAAATTCCTGCTGAGATTATTAAATGTGCTGCTGGGCTGGCAGCAGAAGGACGTCTAACTGCGTACCTAGATACCTCTAGGGGTACATGAAGCAGTGAAGGCAAAAGTTTGTTCAGACTTAACATTAACTGAATTGCTTATAAAGTCAATGAAAAACAGAATTTGACACAAACTGATTCAAATTCACTCAAGGCAGTTCAGGCGAAGAGTTGAAAATGTGTCAACTTGTGTGTTCATATAATCCAGACTAACCACAGCTAACACCTGCACAGTGGGTACATTGGCTGTTCTGTGGGAAAACAAAAAGCAAAATACAATAAATCTGCACAAAAATATGAGGTGACAATTTATAATTTACACCCTCACCTTGAGAAAATGTGACATTGCAGTTTATTTCAGATGAGCCTTCGCAGGAAAGGAGCTTATTTCTCGTGGACTTGTTTAGCCAATAACACAAATACACTCTCAGATGCAGCTGTGGCACAACAGATCAGCTATTCACAACAAACACAAGATCCACAGTCCAAACAAACTGTTGTTATTCCCACACACATGCATAATAGAAGTTGATATAACAGCACCAAATCAGCCATGACTTACATTTCACCTCTGTTACACTCATTGTGCATCACAATGTATTTTGGATGGATTTCAGATCATCTGTGATTAGTACAATATTTGGAGAGTCACTGTTGCTTCTCATCACTGCTTTTATCAAGTCAATGTGATATTCAGGCCCTTGAACCTGGTGAAAAGGTTCCTCCATGTCAAACAAGACTCCTCTAAGATCCATTACTTTCATAAAACTTCACCTTCACAAAACCAAGTATTCTTCCAGACTGAATGGATCATCTGTGCATCTGGTTCTTTAAACAAGTTTCCCACTGGGGTCCACGCTTCCAGTCCTCCTTGAAATTGCACTGTTGCAGCTTCACTGAAACTGAACAAAGAAACATTGGGTTGCAAATGGTGCTGCAGACCTCCACATGGTAGCACTTTGTGGACGGGGCCATTTAGCAACTCGTCTCCGGAGCAGTACCCTCGGTTCCCGCACGATTACCAGTCAGAGAACCACTCGGCAGTTTGTGTTTATCATCCCCTCTCACAGTGTAGTGTGCCGGTCGGTGGCTGCACTGTGATCTGTAATTAATGCAGTGTCGGGGCACGGCAAGTTGTGAGACATGCACAAAGCCCAAACTTTACACATCAGCTCACAAAGTAGGGCTCTTCAGACTGCATCAGCTTTGAGTTCAGCCTTTGTCTTCGGTCTCTGAACTGCTTCATTGCATATAATTCAATAATTTGTGCATTTTTCAAATAGGACTAAGCAGTGTTTTCAGCTGTTAGATGCTGACAGTTGTTGTGATTTGAAATGTAACATGAATTTATAACCCAGGCAGCTGCAATACATCCAGCACCACTGACTCTTATTTATTATTGTTTCAAGTGGCACGTTTCTTTTAAACGCCAATAAATGACTACAGGAATCATCACACGTCTAAATCTACATTCAGTCTTTATGGACTTAAGTGAACTGCTGTGTCCCTACTGTCGAGGCAGGATTAAGGTTAGATGTGTTTGCTTTGGATTCTGGGAGGAATCCAAAGCATGATGTGTGTGTGTTTCCTGGGTTCTTGGAGAATAATAAAGTGTGTTTTTACTGGGTCGTATTGACATGGTTTTTCCTTTTTTTTCTTCTTCTTCTCTTTCTTTTTCTTTTGCCACAACTGAGTTGTTTCCAAAAGTAACAGACTGAACCCAAAAAAGGCAAATGTGTAACTGTTTAATCCTGGTATCTTCTCTGTATCATGTGCAGTGGGAGAGATTTTTTTTTTTTTTTTTTTAAACAAACCAATCAAAAACAACAAACAAAAATATTTTTGTTAGCGTTAACTGTGTTCATGTCAAAACAATGACAAATCCATCTTCTAATGTGTTCAAATTTCTCCTCAGTCAGAGGTAATTGCAAGAGTTGAAAAAATTGCATTTTTCTTTGGCTGCACAGATTTTTGTTTCCAAAGACTTGCACAATTGTATTTTGTTTTTCTTTTTTTTGTTTGGAGGGACTTTTTTTCCTTCTTCTTCTCCCCATACTCTCTCCGCACACAGATTTCCCACCACAGATAATTTTTAGTGACCACAGCAGAGTCTTGAGATTCCCCGGCAGTATTTAGCGGTGGAAGTAAGTAGCCTCAGCAGCTCAATGAAATGCCTTTGAAACTCTGGTGTCTGTCTAAGTGGTGTGAGCTTGGAGCGGAGCAGAACTGCTGGGGTGAGGGGGTGAAGGTATGCGTGCAGAATCACAATAGTCACCCCTGTTACGTGGTCTGAAGCAGATCTGAGTTGAGGCTGCGTCTGTGAGTGAGTGGAGAGATTTTTCTCTTGTCTGTCATGAAGAGGACATAGCTCCTTCTTTTAACTCTAAACCCTGAGCCAGACACCAGAGGACGTGTCAGGTTTATATTACCCCACTGCCCTGAAAAAAATCTGTCTGCGGAAAAAATGCATGCAGACTGGTATAGTCCATAGTCCATAATGCTGAAGTAAAAATATTCAACTTTGTGGATTGTTCACTCTTTTTTTTTTTTTTAACCATCTCAATTTCAATATTAATATAAGGAGATTTAAATCTTCTGGTGAGATTACTCAGTGATTTCTTTGGCTCACCTTCATGGCAGAAATCTCAAATAGTTCTTCCCTCATTGGCTGTAATAACTAGAAAATTACGGTTTGTGGTGATGGGCCCTATTTGTCCCAGTGCTCATTCTTTGCTGCCTCAGCAAAGTTTTTAATGACTGTAACTGGCTATGCTCGAGTATTATAACCTGTCAAATACACTTGTGTTCCTTCTCTCATATCAATGCGCAGATTTCAGCTTCATGTGCGGATTTGAGTTTGGAGACAATAACAGATCGGTGACACTGATGTATTTTCTTAGCAGCGGAGGTGGGGATTGTTGAGATCCAGCGAACCCCTGTGTGAATTTTAAGGGGTTTATTTCCACTTGGAAAATTCTGTATGCGCCCGCACTGTGTTATTCTCTTTAGCTTCCTCCTCTGTGAGAACAAGGAATCCAGGATGAAAGCATTTCATCCATCCATCGATTGCTCCCTCCACCACGAGGGCTGCATCATGTTTTCACTGAAGTGTTTGCCTGAAATCTCAAGCACTGAGGAAAAAGCCAATCGTTGAGTCCTTAGAGCAACCTGGCTTTCCACACACCGCAATGAACTACCCACGAGCGCCAATCTGCGGGAGCCGTCTTCCAGTTACACAGCAGGTTATGCCCACCAGTATAATTATTCTGGCTCATTCACAGCCCTTCTATTCACTGCATATTGATTGTTTTTCCATGTGCCGGTCTATATGAATATGGATGGGAGATTTTCTCTGAAAATCGCCAGCTGAGATGTCATAGTCCTCCTACTTTTAGTCTGATCAGTATACAGTATGTGAGTGTGAACATGTTCCCCCTGCAGACTGAAACAGAAAACATATGACGTCATCTAACAGCCTTGTGCGGATTCTGCAACAGTGGGGAACATGTTGATTTTGTTGGCAGAGGGCATATATTTAGATTCTCTTCCTGTAACTCACACAGAGTTGAGTTGTATGTGGTGGTATTACTGATGATTCAACAAATGTTTGTTTTTATTTCCAGAACATCCTCTGATTCATTCATTTTCATTTATAGTTTAGAAACACAACAACATGACTTCCATCAGGGCAGTAAAATCTTCCCCTCTGTCTTCTGCCAGGTAAACACAGAACTAAAATCTGTAAATCAAAGTGGATCATTTTAATCTGGTACTAACTGTGAACTTTGCAGAGTTATTGTCATTGCCAAAGCACAGAAAGTCATCCCACAACAAATAGAAGCTTGTGTATGAACCTTTTGTGATATTTGCCTTATCTACTCAATTTCTGTTTTCACTTATCTCTTGTATTTCCACTGAGCAGTCTGTAGCTTTGTTTCTACATTTTGGCTGAAATGAAACAGCGACTGTCTGAGTTTGGCTCTAATCATGGCTCCAACTGCTTTGTTAAATGGCAGACAAACCAAAACCATCAACCACTGTCTTTCAGACAAGATAGTAACAGTTACTTCACATGTCAGAGAGCTTCTAGATGTACGACTGAGCCCCACTTATTTTCCCATTTTTGAGAGTTAGGTCATAATGTCCTCTGAAACAGTGTTTTGAATTTACATTGACTCAAACTTCAGAGCAGATAATAGATAAATGGAAAAGTGAAGTGCACTTATTTTTCCTGTTTGCGAGAGTTATGTCACAATGTCCTCAGAAAGACTTTCTGCTCTATTTTTGAATCTGCACTGAAACCAGCTTCTGAACAAACAACAGATCATATAAAACTCTAAAAATATAAATGGGGTGAAGTGAGGGTCCTCCCAGTACAACATCATTAATGTGTTAGATCGGCCCATGAATCACTTGAAGAAATATGCTGTATTAAATTTCTTGTGCTGCTTCCAGAGCCTTTATGAATTTTTCCTAAATTTGGGGAAGAGACATTGTTTTGCTTGATGAAGGGTCACAGTTATATTCTCATTTCACTGATTTTCTAGCTTCCAAATGAAACTTGGAAAGGTAACAGCAGGCAGGTCTTACCATGTTGGAGGACATGTTTGTTTACTTCTCTCTCTGCTCTCACCCGGGGAGGACAGACAAGATGGTTATCTCTGTGATCGTCATCTCTTCAGTCTTTGTTTCGGTCTTATTTTCCTGAAGAGAAGGAAGTAGTCCTGGCATGCTGTGCATCAGTCAATCTAGGTTGATTTGTTGACATTTCTTTGTTAAATATACTTTGGTTCTTGGATACATCTTGTCTTCATCTACATCTGCATCACGTGACATACATATACTGCAGAAAAGAACAACAGTAATATGCGGGTTAAGAAAATTTAAGTCCTGCTCACAGACTATTTTGAATGAAACATTCCTTACTAATAAAATTCATATCACATTAATTTTCTTGATACATGATGAGAGGAGGAGAGGTACTCAAACAGCCAGCTTCTGCAGGAGAGTTCACTGAGGTAACTGTCACCTACTTTTAATTCAGCTTTTCATCATATTGTGCGATTTGCATGTGCGTGTGATCAATCACAACATTTAGGTGATTTCTAATTAAGGTTTGGATAATGATTCTGAGTGATGAACCTGATGACTTTATGTGTCTGCGCAGATGACAATAACCCTGTCAACAATTCATTTAGCAAAGACATAAAGAGCAACAGAGTAATGTCATGATGGTGATTAAGTGCTCTTCATCACCACATGTTAGAGTATAGTCTTCATCAGGAAAGTCTGATCCGTTATTTAAGATCCAGATAAAACACACTGAGCATTGTAGCTCAGCTTTGCACAGTGCATGTACTGTAGTCTCTTTTATGTTGTGGCTGTTTTTTTCCCCCTGGATTTTCAGTATCCTTTTTATCGTCTCAGTGGGCAACCACATGGCTACAGTGGCCATATGTGGATCAAATTTTCATTCAACTTACTTTATAGCACATAAAACAGAAAATGTCAAGCTCACAGAGACAAAGGGAAGCTTTTTGTGTGAAGTCTCCACCAAACTGGTAGCCTCATGTATTGCACATTATATGGGTGTCTTGTCAATTGGGCTTAATTGAAGATTGGTAAATTCAAAAGGCTCTAAATATCCAATTAGTAAAAACAAATAATAACCTATTAAAAGGTAAGCAGAGCAGCTGATGACAGATACCCTGAGACAAAGACTCAGTGGAGGGGAAATACAAAATGAAAATGTCAGACAGGAGAGAGGTGCTCAGCAAATGAATACTGAAGAGTGAATTCATATTCCTGCCCTGAAATCCTGATGATCTGCCAGTGTGCATAAAGGAATCAATGGTAATTTTCCAGAGAGAACACAAACCATCCAGTCCAGGAATATGAATATATTGATATATATAGATCTAATACTCAAACCCACAGAGGTTATCTGAATACACTGGAGTGTCTACGGTGCCTGGGATGACACACTTCCTTAGCAGCAGAGATGGGAAAAGGGGGCTGGCCTTTGGGGTTGGGATCTGCGGGAGCACAAGCCCAAGTGTTGCTAAATTGAAAACCTGCTCTCGAACATATCCAGACTGACTGGGTCCGTTATTCTGTCAGCTTTTAACCAGGCAAAGGAAATTACAGCCGTGACCTCATGGCGCTTGGCAGAAAGAGACAAGTAATTTTGCTTACATGGGGAAAAAGGTGGGAGCGGGAGGACAAGGTGGAGATGAGGGTACAGATGTGAATAAGCACTGCAGTTCCCCCCAGTTCAGAACTTGGAGCAGCCGTTAAATTAACATTCAACACATAGAGGAGTTCAGCTGGGCCATGAAAGGGCTTCGAGAGCGCCTGCTAAAGCAGACTGGGAGCTCTCTCACCAGTGCTGCATGGCCAGGTCTTTTTATGGAGCCAAAGCTAGTTTACAGATTAGTGATGATGCACGGCAGAGGAAACTGCAGCAGAGTTTCTGTTAACTTCAAATATCCCTCGTCATAAAAAAGAAAAACAGCTGACAATCTGCTGTATATCATACTAGTATATGTTTTATATTTTTTTTCTAATTAAAGCACCGGAGTGAACAGGCAGGTGGGCAGGATGGATGGAAAGTTATGTAGTTTTTAAAATAAGCTATTACATCTTGACAGCAGCTACTGGCTTCCTGAAGTTAATAAATGAGCGCAATTCACTTCCTGGAGCGATGTTGCAGTTTATTCCCCCATTAGGAGCCAGTGGTCCACCCATTCCAATCATTCTTTAATTAGAACTGTTGTTATTTAGGCTGTCACAGGAGGTAATACTTCATGACAGCATCAGCATCCGCTTGGCAGCCTCCAATCTCATATTCATTGACAGGGGCTTTGGTGCGGCTTGTCGTCACTTTATCTACCCCGTCGGACTCAGCAGTGCACCAGACACTTCCAGCTGATGTGTGCGTGGTTACATGGAGCTCTCCAGTTCTCCACGCCAACGTTGAGTTGAGTGTCGTGTTGTTTAAATGTGAAAATATGTAATAAGTGTGTTACTGTTTTTTTTTTCTTTTCTTTTTAATTGAAAGCTCATGATTATTTCCCCAGATTGCCTTAACGTACCATTGAGTCACAAAATGTTTACACTGGAATGAAGGAGGCTGTAAAGTGAAACAGAACAGCTCAGCAGGGATGTATCCAGCCATGCAGTGACATCCATCCATTAGTCTGGATTTGCTCCTTAATTGCAAGTGGCTTTCAAAAAAAAAGAAAAGAAAAAAAACAACAAACCCCCCCCCCCAATATGATAAGAAAATATTATTAAACTCAGGCCCAGCAGGTCTAAGACAGTTAGGTTCATAATGGGCTTGGTTTCACCTTAATAAACGCATCCCATGTGTTAACAATTTGCATTTAATGAAGTGCTGCCCTCTGTGGAGTGATGCAGAACAGCAATCGCACAACCAATCCCCCTGGCCCTGATGCCTCCAGCCCCTCTCTCTCTCTCTCTCTCTCCGCTCCAACACATCAGGTCTGAGAGGTGGTGGAGGAGCAGACCATCAATGTGAATCTAGGTGGAATGGGATGCAGACTACTGCGGATAAGAGGATGACATCAGGAACCCCAGCTTCCAGAGGAGACAGCTCTGGAAACATTGAACTTTAACGAGATTACCAACTCCACGAGGGATGGGGGGGGTGGGCCGAAACAGCATGTGCTGCTCGCAGTTGGCAGCATGAAATACAGATTTATGAACTCTATTACACCACATTTCTTTCTCTTTATTGGGGCCTGCAGCATTTACCAAATGTGGAAAAAGGGTATAAAAAAATCTCCTCCAGATAAATTAGTAACAGCCTGGGTATTTACTTCCACATAAGGTCGCTGTACAACTCATGAATAGAGAGATAAAAGCAACTAGACACCTTGACTGTTTTACTGTGCTGGTAGACTGTTTGTGCAAGCCGAGGTAGAGAACCAGTCACTATGGTCTTGGAACAGGTGGCCGTCTCAGACTGGCATTGGTGGTGTGGAGTTGGCGCGGGTAAGTAGCCAGACTCTCAATCTGTCCACTTGAAAAGTCCCCAGTATTGCTGGAAAGTATTATGGCCCCTGTAGAGGAGATAGCAATTACAATTTCTGATGGGAGAGCGGGAGAGCGCCAGGAGCCACATCCATTCTTGGAATACGATCAGACTTATGGCTGGAACATTTTTACAAAGCACCACTACACAAATGTCCTCTTAATACCATCACTGTGATGCCTTATAGTTTGAGGCCCTCTATACAGTTCCTTTTTACCCCATTGCCATGGGTGACTGTACATTTAAAGACATCATTAAGCTGTGAATTGTCTTTCTTGTGCCAGTGTTTGATGAACCACACCAGGCCTCAGCAGGTACATGGCAGCAATCTGCTGAATAAAAACCTGCCTCCATTTAAATCCTGCATTGCTGCATTCTGTGACAGATTGGATTTGGAGTGGGCAAAGCCCGCTCCAGCTGGAGACTGTTCACCCTTTGGCCTCTCACCTGAACTCCTCCTGCTCTGGTATGTGTGACTAACATGTTCTTTGGGAGACTGGTAACACTAGAGCCCACATGTTTTGGCTATTGAGTACAGCTGGCGCCCGAGATTACACTGTTTTCACACATTTGGACGGCCCATGTGCTAAATTGCAGTGTCACTCTGCACGCAGTTTACATTTACTCATAAAGGGCCACAAGCAGCAGTGAGAAAGTAATCAATTTTCAACCCACAGTTTCAGCTGAACAGTAGCTTTTTGCTGCGTAAAATGTTGCCAAATCTTCTTCAGATTCAGTAACCACCCCCTGTTGAGACCATGCATACTGTAAATCTCTGTTTGCTCGGCCTGAGGAATCAATAAGAAATAATTGCATGCAAAGCACGTATTCTCTATGTCCCTTGAATCCCATGAGACCTCTGGCTGACTGCATATCTGAACTCTGCAGCAAACAGAACAACCTACTCAGGAGAAGGTGCACTCAGCCAATGATGGCTTCTTGATGGATGTCAGTAAAATTTGATTCTCTGTGGACCAACAGCTGACGTAGACATGATGCCACAAGGCCTATCAAAGTTGACGGAGAACTGCGTGCAGACCTGGGACTGTACTCTATGTTTGGATGTACTCTGCAGCAGAGAAAAACAACAATAGCTCATATATTTGGCGCAACTCAAAGTACGCTGGGGAGTGGATGTGACAAGAATGAAGGTTGCTGCCACCTCAGACGGAGATGCAGCCACAAAACAGCCAAGGTCAAGTCTGTCAGCTCAAATGTGCCACGGTGGTGGACTGACAGCACCGAGAGGGCCCCTGCATGGATGGGTGCTTTACACTTATTGAAAATCAATAGCAATCTTTCAGTGGCAGCTACAAGACATATTTGAACAACAGCCTTACTCAGTAGACCTGCGTGACATTTTATGCAGGTTTTCCACTGGTGAAAAATCAAAGGAGGTCAAAGGGTTATTTGATTTTAGACTTTACTGGTTTTCTTTAGGGTTTTTGTGTTTCTTGTTATTCGTGACACCTCAGTGAGTGGAGGTCAGTGATCAGAGAGGCTCTCAGAGGCTTTTTATCGTTTGGCTTTTTTGCTAATTTGATCCATGCGCATGTAGTGGGATGGGATGAGAGTGCTCGTGCCCCCTGTGCCCTAATGTCAAGGTATATTTTCATTTATGTGTGTGTGGGTGTGTGTGTGTGAGGCCTGCACATTCAAAAGTTAATAATAATATGATAAAAGATTATAGTTCTGTTATGTTACTGCCATCTTTAACAGGTGATAATGAATGCTATAGTGTGACATGGTTTGTTACAAGAGTCCATGTTACAGTTTGAATGCAATTAGCTTTTTTGTTATTGATTAAGATTAGCTGTAAATTATGTTGTGTGTGTTCAATGTGCTCCCTTTAAACTCTGAGCATCTGCCTCATCAGTCTCTTCCTCAAATGAAACGAACCAGATGATGAAAACCGCAAAAACAATTTCTGTAGTTTCATATTGTGATAGGGGATTACTTATGATCCAAAAGTCTGATGACTGAAATCCTTCATCCTTCTTAAATATATAGGTAAAATCTAAAGAGCTAAAAAGTGCATCATAAAAATGTGTCTTAACACTGGATAAAAAGTATATTTCTGACAGACGACCACACTGACAGCAGGGGATATGACAGGGATATGATGTCGTTAACAGGCAACCAAATGAAACAAACTGTTATGTTAAACATTTAGGATAATGTAGGTTCGCCCACAACAACATATATAACACAGAGGTGTTGTCATTTTAATTCAGAAATGTTACATATTATACCATTTATACCTTGTATAAAATTCCTGATTTACTCAAAGTAGAATATTTCTTTATATGAAAGCTGGGCTTTGTTGCTTTAAACAGTATATGTTTAACGCCTTGCTGTGCAATGAGTTGAGAGAGAGAGATTTTCCTCTTCCTGTTACCAGCAGAGTGATGATGTTGGTACTGGCGCTGTTGGTGGCTGTGAAAGCAGGAAGCAGAGAACTAGTGCAGACAGTAACTCTGTCCCCATGCCTATTACTGTTGGCAATTCACTGTTTATTCTACAACAAGGACAAAGCCCTCTTCATGTAGTACTGCCTGTTGTGTGCAGTGTGGGGGGATTTCCAAACAATTACTTTGACAGGACTAAGTCACAGGCATCAGAGAATACTAACACAACAGAAATTTGAGTCTGTACTAAAGATTAGAACCACAGTGCACTGGCTGAGCACAACTGAAGGTTAGGCAGAAGTACTTGTCAGCGTCTCATTTGTTTGTCAGGGTTGCCTGATCACCTAATTTGTCCTCAGCTCTTGTGCCATTTGGACACTTGAACTCTAAATTCTACGCTCGTCGTCACATTCTTTAGTATCTCTTGTCCTTGAGTGCTTTTTTAAAGCTCTGGGTTTATTAGTGCCATTAACAATCAAACAGTGCGTTGTGGGTTGAAATGTGATGTTCGAACCTGGGACTTCATTGAAATAGGATTGACCCCTATAGACCAACTATGCTTCAAGATTCCCAGCAATTCATGCCCTTGAAAATGTTCCCTGCACTGACTGAGCCATCAGGCCCCAGTTTTGCAGTTATATTATCTCACTCGGACTAATGGAATATGAAGGTGTGTTGTTGTCTGCACATGCAGTATAGAAGGGACTTCAGTGGAGGGTAGCTCTTGCTTTTGTGATAAAAATGCTCCCAGCTCACTGTTATCGTACACAGCATGGGGGTATCGTTTTGTTTCACCGTCCACAGCGTTTGCCGCTATCCACATGAGCGACTGCAACGTTTTGCAAGACCATTTCACCAAAAACAGTACAAACATGATTAGGATGCCATAATGTAAAACTCATGTACTGAAAATGAAATCTTCAATATTTGATGATGCTCTAGCTACATTAGAATTAGACAAAGCGCTAAGCCCGTGCTCCAGATGGCTCGCCCTACCTTTATGTGTTAGGAGGTGACACTTTAAATCCTGTGTGCTGAGTGCCTGAGGCTCCGCTACAGGGAAATTGCATTCTGATCCAGTTCACTCCTCTGTGTGTTAGCGTTATACAACAGACTATTGTGTCTGGCATTTGCATTAAGGCCATGAAATTCAACTCACTCGGCTTTCCCTATGTAGCGGGATGAGACAACAGTAGGAGATCGAGCTTATCTGTTGCCATGCTACAGCAAGATCACATTCACACCCAGTCTTCAAAGCTACTCCACAGCCTTTTTATTGCAATGCATCACAAGAAAGGAGCATGGTTACAAACCTATTTACTTTCTTTGGTGTGTAGATTTGACATGACTTTTAAGCACCCGAAGAAAGAAAATTAGAGCAGCTGCAACAAGCATGGCGTGACAGGACAATCTGATGGACATGATATGTAATCGCTGACTTTGAGGTAGCAAGTGTTGGGTACAAGGTGGGCCAACGTGCCTGCTATTGTGTGGCCGTATGTGAAATGGCCCTCTGTGTATCCATCATTATGGGCAGTGAATCAAGCAAGCAGGCAGGGGCTCCTGAGAAGAGTCCCCCAGGGAGCCAGGCCTTGTTCTGTCACTACCAGGAGGGACGACCAGATAATAATGGAGACATCATGAGGGCAGAAGATAGGCTTTCCTTTTCAAAGTGGGAGACGGTGAGAATTCACGGTGTCCCATCACAACAGGCTCACAGCCATTGATTGGTCCCTGGCCTGTCTTAAAAGGGACAGCTTTAACAGCTCTTGTTGAAGAAAACAGATGCCTGTGCTGTTTGCCACCACAAAAAAAGACTCATTATGCTTCTCAAAATAGATGACTTTTCTATTCTGGCAATATGACATCAGTTGGGACACAATGGAGGTGGTTCACATGGGACGCACAGTAATTATCTACCTTAAAACAGATGAATTACAGTCAGGTATAATACAGGATAGTTCATTGTTAATATGAGGTGTAAAAGCATAAAATCAGAAGGCCCTTTTTATAAAAAAAGTGCTCATGATTACAAAGTATGCTCTATTTCTTACAACATATTGAGCTGAAACAATTGGCATCAAAGAGTATATTTATTTTCAAGTGTTTCTAGCAGCTTCAGACATTCCCTCTGGCGGTGGTCACAGATTACTTTTGACAGTCACTTTGAAGACTCTCAGAGACACTTCCAAAAATTAAGTTTAGGAGATGATGGTAGCCCAGTGCAGCTCTTAAAAAAATAGGTTACATCAATATCTTAAATTCTAATTTTCCACTGCAATCCCCAAGCCTTTTTAAACTTAATAGCCTTGGCTTTATCAACAGAGGGGGGGCTGGAGTATTGAACACAGAGCACTGAGACTAACATCAACAATCTGCATCTACAATCTTTACTGGGTTAGATCTGCATGTCTCCTCCATAAGTCAGTTGAGCTTAAAGCTGTAAACTAACTTCGCCATGCTTTACTCTCAGCAGAATTAGGTAAATAGTTTTTAAGAAAAAAAAACCAAACACATTCTCATTGCAGGAAATTTATTTTGCATTTGTTGCCCCCCTGCTGGCAAGGAGTTTAAAATATAATAGCTTTGTCATGCTCTTAAGAGTGCATTTAGGTTCACTGTCAAAACCAAGCCAATTTAGGCTCCTTTTGAGCAGATGATGGAGTAAACACATTAGAAATGCAGCAGCAGCTGCTGACTGACCACAACAGTGTGGTATTCATGCAGTGCCAGGGCATTCAGGACAATAGTCTCATCCTGAAATATGTGTCTGAAAATAGTGTTTTATGACTGAAAGCCTCAAGTCTGGCATATGTCATGTCAAATGGCTTGTAAAGATTTTCCTTTTACAATAGTCTATTGTTTTTTAGCTCCTTTTTGGATTGTCTGCTTTTTTCATTATGTATTATTTTTAACCAGCTGCTGAAGCACGTCCAGGGTCTGATGAAAAAATGTTGTCCGGCCATGGA
Source organism: Rachycentron canadum (assembly GCA_038496675.1). NCBI lineage: Eukaryota > Metazoa > Chordata > Actinopteri > Carangiformes > Rachycentridae > Rachycentron > Rachycentron canadum. The sequence continues at coordinate 7,539,065 of CM076657.1, read as the reverse complement.
TGTGAGGAAAACCTCATATTGGATGTCATTCAGATGTGACATTAGTGAAGTTTCTTTGACCTTGCTGCAGTTCAGAAGTTCAGCCTGGCAGCATCAGTTACTCAAAGAGCACCCACTCTGACACTGTCATGTCTCCTCTTGTCTGCAGAGAAACCACTGCCACAGGGTCCCCCAGGTGGTGTTATTGGGATCCTTGGAGGTGTCGTTGCCATTGGACTCATCATTGGTGTGGCTGTTACTGTTTTCATGGTCCATCGGCGGCAGCAGAAGACCCGCACTGAGACAGATAATGACCTGTGAGTACCAAGCCTCTGACAGAGAATATTGCAAGGGGCCGGACAGGTGGTAAGATTACATGTGAACTCTTGTCATCCCACGTGAGAGAAATACGAAAAAGACTTTTTGTGGGGAAACCATGTGTTCAGAGACAGAAGAACACACTACACACGTCACTCCCTCTTTCTCATTCATTCTCAGAACAGATAATCTCCTTTCTCATAGGTCAGTTTATGAAAAATAAGCAACTTTATCTTCATTTACAACAGCAGAGAGAATAGATGATTATCATTAACGCCACAGCTATTAAGTGGTTTCTTGATTGTAACGTAGGCTGTAGTGAGCCCATTTCCCATTAAAAAACTATTGTTTTAATCAGGACTGATTACAGGACCATGTCCCGCAGTCTCCTCTTGGGAAAGCTTCATCTCTGTTGGATCGTTACAATATCATCAGGAAGTGAAAGAGATTTTGCAGGAGATTGTTGGAGCATGCAGCAGGTCCAGAGGTCGGCCTTTCTCTAAATGTTATTTGGAGAAACAATTGTGAAATTATGCAAATTAATTTGAAACAGTAACTAGCGGAAAAAAGATTTGATGATTGGGTTTGGGAATGTGCACATCTAAAATCCCAAGCAGTTCAGCGTGGGACAAAGACAAACTAGAACTAATATAATTCAAATATTGATCTGCATCTATCAGATGGCAGCCGAGGTGGTTGTCTGAGTCTGAACACTTCAAACAGAGTGTCTGTGGGTCTTTTAAATTGAAAAATTACTGTCCAAAATGTTTTTTAGAATAAATAAGACTTATTTCCCCACATCCATTAAGCCAGGCAGATTGCTGTTAAAGATTTAGGGTCTCTGCACCTCTCCAACTTTATTTACTCCTGCTACCCCTCCTCCGGCCAACCAGGTAATTTTGTTCTGCCTGCAAACCAGGGGCCATGACAGTTTTGAACATTGCCAGCTGCTGCCTGTACACAGAGGGGAAAACAGTAGTTGCAGAGGCTGCAGCTGAGAGAACAACAAGCAACAGAGCTGAGAAAATCTAAAATATCTTTTTGTGCAAAGGTGATAAAAGTCTCTCCCATCTGTTCAGGAAGAATAGAGGGAAATCTATTTTCAAACCAAGAAGGAAACAAGCATGCAAGTTGAATACAACTAATTGCCTTTGTTTAAAACACCTGGCCAAGACAGACAGCTGAATGGTTGCCAGGGTTTCCATGATGCTCTTGGCTATACTGGATATACAAGATGCAAACCACATACCCATGGGAATGATGCTGCTGTGTGCAGGGCTTGGCTAGCTTCCTCCCTGGGAATATTACCAAAACAAGCAAGGTTGGGGGGTGGAATCTGGTTAAGGGGGGCACATGAGCCTTTAATCAACACACATGATGAGATTATAATGCTTATTTTAGAGCCCCCAGCCCTCCCTACTCCAGAACCTTATAAATTATTTGATATTCAAAGCAGTGATGCTAACACCAAGTGTCAACAACATGCGCTGCCAGGTTACTGGCCTTCGCGACTCCTCCTGCTTCACGTCTCAGCGCTCTGTGGTGGCGGCTGCAGGTCCACCGCTGGGCCCCAGCAGAGGCCCAGAAACCGCACTGCCTCTACCTCTCAGGAATGATTTCAAGACAAATGAAGCACAGAGACTCTTACCTCTCCCATTGCTTTCTGTCTCTTTCTCCCTCCCTGCTAATCTATCTTTCTTTCTCACTCTGATGCCAAAGTAACTGCTCTCTGTTTCCCACTCCCCTCCCGCAGCATTGCTGTTGCTGCTGTTGCTGATAGTTGTGTGACACAGGCTCCAGAGAAGCCAGAGTCCCCCACAAGGAAAGTAGAGGCACCTGACCCCAGTCTATCCCCCGCTGAACCCTGTCCTCCCGGATCCTCTGTTCTGTTGCCTGCATGTAATGGTGGCCTGCAAGTGACATACTTGAGCACACCATTGTGAGCACTCAAAGCAGCAAATGTTCATCGACATGATCATTTACTAGACATTCCCACTGGACACGACCTCTAAATAACGTGGAATTGAAGGAATTTCTATGTTCTTTTGATAGCATTCAACAAACTGAACATTTGAAGTGAAATTCAAACATGCATGAAAAAAAAAAGACATCCAGCCCCATCAAATAAAGCAGAGCAGCTTGATAAACCAGTATGAATGGAAATTAAGCTCAATGAAAACAGCGCCAAGATAAATCAAACTTAATTAAAAGTCTTAAGATAAAAATATCCAGCTCCACTCAGAGTTGATCAGATTTGGGGAGCTTGGACAGAACAGAACATATTTTGAGATGAGATTGAACACATATCAAATTGTTAATCAGAGGGAAATGTGCCTCTCGCTGAGGCTTTGTTTTTCGCAACTGTCACATGAAGCTGAAACTCAATGATAATGTCTTTGTTAACAGACCACATTGTGCAACCTCTCTCCTCCGCCTCTTGCTCTTTCCCTCCCTTTTTGTGTGCACGATTGTTGTCAAACGCATGACAAGAGTTATAGTCGTGTCAGTGCTGTTTAACTGTTGTTATTGTTTCCTACTTGTAGCTCAGCATGTTAATGCTTAATGTAGTGAAATGTGACTTAAAGCTTTAATTGTCTAGATGAATATTTGTTTCTCTTTTCCTGTGGCTTGTCATCAAACATGTTCAGTGTCTTACAAGGAAACTGTTTACTTTTTTTTTTTTTTTTTTTGTTGAAATGTCTAATTATGTGAATGCAGACAAGTTGCAAGTGAATGTGTAGGGTTTATTTCAATGTAGATAACCACTGCGAGAAATTCATAGTTTTATATGAATGTCTGTTGTCAGGGTAAAGGGGGAAGTGTTTAGCCAGACTGTTTAATTCTGCATGTTGATGAGCCGTTAATCAAGCCTGGGCATTTGATAACATGCCTGACTGCACCGCCAGTCACGCCTCTGTTTGCCCTCACAAAGCAGCACATGATGTGACTCATAATTGGTCAATCCTAATATATCACTGGCCCTTTAGAGGCCGCACTGGCACAATAGTCAACTGATTATCAAAATGGATGGGCATTGTCAAAAGCGATGTTCTCAGAATAATGTGTTCATCGCTCTGTCTTTTGCCCCAGTGTGATGTATGACCTCCAAAATGCTGAAAAGCGCTGCCAATCGTGGTGCAGCTCTCCTGCAAAATGAATGCACTCGCTAGTGTTCCTGACGTGCAGCTGGTGTTGACACAGTTGCAGACACTCTGCTGGTATAAATCACTTTGGTGCCAATTTTCTGGGCCATATTTACCACAATATCTGAACAGATCCACATGCAGGATGTGAAAAGATGTTGAGTTATGAGCTGGATGTCAATGTCACCAAACTACACTATCGACACTACATCAAGTATGAGTATGGTTTGGATGGGATGTTGCCATGATAAAAAAAAAAAAAAATAGATGTTTGCCTTTGTGGCACAGTTTGAAAGATGACACTGGCAGAAGTGTTCAGTGGAGACATGACTTGACCCTGTGTACCCTTTGATTTCTAAATGGTCACCAGTGCTTTTCACCATTGCTGTGTGGGGACCTTTAAAATGTAAAAAATAATTTCATTGTCGAACACCTTCTAGCTTTAAGCTGTAACCAAAGTAGGACTGTCTTTCTTGTCTTTCTGAGTCATTCAACATGGACTGTCATTGTACTGGGTGTGAATTTGAATCAATCACTGTTGTTGTTTATGAGTAAAAATGGTGCTTGGTTACTTTGTACAGAATGTTATACATGCAGTACAACTGTCTATTACAATCACCTTTATTTTCATGTTCTTTTGTATAGCAGTGTATGTAATCTTGTTTCAATGCCTACGGTGTTGAAAAAGGTTTGGAAACTGGCCGTGTTTGCATAATTGTAAAGTTAAATGTTCCAAAAAGGAAAACCTTCCCACAACAACAGAAATAGTTTTTGATAAACTTGTCAAAGAACAAAAACAGAAGTCATTTTGTTTCATTCTTGTTTTGTTCTTTCTTCTCTTGTGAGAAAAGGAAAAAAAGCTGAGCTCTGCAAAGTAATTGTTGTCCGCCTTTTGAAAAGATCGGAGCGAGACAAAGCACGAAAGTAATTGCCTCCTAAAGATCAAATCACATTTATCCCGTCTTGCAATTAAAAGTATCATTAGCATTTAAATTGCCAAATAAGATTGTGATCAACAGAAATCAATGAGAGCACCAAGGATCAGCTCAAACACTTCACGTTGTTTTCCACGAGGCTGTGGTCATACACAGGCTCTTTAATCCAAACGCTTGTGGGCATGCAACACTTCACTTTCTCTCTCACATGCCGCAGACAGGAAGAGTCTTCTCTAACTGTCACACTGAGCGACATTGTAACTCTGGTTATCTGCAGCTCCCAATCTGACACTTGGTTGCAAAAAAATTCTAATAGAAAGGTCACCTTTTTTTTTTTTTTTTTTTTTTTTTTTTTATGAGTGCATTGTAAAAGTTATTTTCTTTGCTGTAAATCTTCCGTCACAGATTACTCTTCTCAGTTTAAGGATTAGTTATGTTTTCTCCTTGCTATCCCCCCTAAATCTCCCCTTAAGCTGCCCTGAGCCTTTTGTAGCCAACAGAGCGAGGAGGAGCGAGGTCTTCAAGGTGGATGTCTGAGGAGAAAACAGTGCAAACTTGAATGTAGCTTATGGTTCCCTGCCCGGTGCTTTCTGTTCCCCACAGGCTTGTGGTGCTTGTCAGCTTTCATTAGTGTCTGCCTCTCACAAAGCCAACGCCCACATGCTGCCTGCATCACATTCAGCTCTGAGGAAGTCTGTGTGGAATCGCACAGCTGAGATGCACACGAGGTGGTCGAGCTGAGATGAGCATCATCACATCTGACAAATGACAGACCGCGCTAACATTAAATACAAAGCGCAGAATTAATTATATTGTAATGCATCAGGGGAGAAAATGCAGAATACCATACATAAATCTAAAGTGCTGGATATTTTACTCACCATATGGCCTAAGTATACATCATAGCAGAAAACAACCTTAATAAATATTTAATGCTACACAGCCTATCAACTCATACTTGGGTTGATTTCTGTCTGTACATCACATCTATTTTATTCCCTGTGGTAGTGAAAGGTTATATCTCCACAGATGGTCACTCACAAATATTAAATCAATAAAAGCTGCATATATTAATCAACAAGATGCAAAAGAAATATATATATATATATATATACATCTAAGATCAAAGACTAATCTTATTTAGCTTTGCATAGAATGAAACCCCAACTTTATTGTCCAGGGCTGCTACATTAAAGTCCAGCTACACTTAGTTAGTCATTTGCTTGTGAGTTTGTTTAGTTATAGATTCTCAGTTTGCAGCTCATTCTGTGTCCCAAATGCTACATGCTAATTTTAAAGCTAGGTCAGAGCATATCCTGTGGTTAACCCGGAGAAGACACAAAATAAGCAAACTGCTAATTCCACATTTATACTAAAGTGGCATCATTTTTGGTGCTTTGTCACCAGACATTTTCCCTTTATGCATTGCATGGCAAATTGAGAAGCTACTCACAGCTGGAAAAGTATGAAAACATATTGTGGACAATGATCATGCAGCTTCGGAAAAAGGGGGATAAAGAATATGGCATCAAATCTTTGAAGAAAATTCTTTGATTTCGCTTTGCAAATAGATAATGCTACAGCACAACTTGCCTCTGTTTGTCATTATTGATATGCATGTTGTTGTCACCTGTTTTTCCTCTTGAGATATGACAATGTGGTGACACGAATCAAATTATATCGGATGGGGCCAAAACCAGAAGCAGACAGGCAATCACAGGGGTTTTGAAAAACCTATTGGGGAAAAAAAGAAGGAGACGTGGTAACTACTTACCAATCTGTCCATTGTTAACATTGATCACAGTTTACAGATTGACTTTGTGGTTCAATTTTGACCTGCCTTACTTGCCATAGATGTGTTTACAAACACAGATTTTCTACAAACTGAGGAATTAATCGCACTTTCACTTTCAGTTCCAGCTCCTCCCCTGATAAATCACTCAGATAACCAGACTAAATTGTTGGCTTGTTTAAAAGTTCTCTAATAATCTGACCACTTGTTTCTTGGCACGTCCGACTTGTAGCAGTGTTACAGTGTTAGCACCATTTGCTTTGATGAGTTTAACGCTTTCATAACTGATAGAATTCATGTTCAAGACTGGGAAAATCCAATCCAATTTGGAATAAACTGAAATGATCCCTTAGGCCCACCCATAAATTTGCTTTATTATTATTTTTTGATGGACACTATAGTCCCATAGTTCATTGCTCACAGCAAAGGGAGGAGCTGCTCTCAGCTGGGGACATGAAAACAAATTATGGATTGAGACAGTCTCTGGGGCATGCTCGAAAACTAAAACTATAGGTATTAAATCTTTGGAAAATCATTTAGCTTGGCATTAGTTTTCAAATACGACAGTAAGTCTGACATTGATGGACGCCATCTTTTATTACTTTCTGCCACAAGACAGTAAAGTACATTCATGTCCTGAATACTAACATGAGCAGTGTACTTAACAGATTAGTACTTTGTAGTCTTAGTCCGTAGTGTGGAATTGGGGCATATCTTGAGTGACTGAGCAGACAGCCGTACTGTACATTTGTGTACTCTGCACACATGCCGCTTCATCAAACACTGATGCTACTTTTCGGTCTGTTTTCCTGCTGTTGTCAACCAGTAGTGACAGTCTATGGTATCCACTGATGGTCTCCTGAGGCTGCTGCTTGTGCATTACATGATTACAAATGTCGCTGAATTCAATCAAAGGGGGATATGACAAGGGGGAAGTGGTTGCTGTGGGGCGGTAGTTGTGAGTTTCTTCATGTTTGGTCAGATTTAATAAACCCACTCTGCATATCGGGCCCCTACACACTACTTATTTAGACGGGCTCCTTCACAAAATGTCCAATGAAATGCAATCATCAGGGGTCCGACGGGATCAAATGTAAGTTGAAAAATGCAGCAGGATCTGAATGCAAAATACTGCATCATACATAAACATGAAATGATTTCATTATGCTCGGGTAAATCTGTCCCAATGTGATGACATACAACTTGACTTATATGAAAACAGTAAATAATCTACAAAATGTTCAGCGTTGCCACATCTTTTTAACAAAAATCCAATTAGGTCAGTGCGTGGGGGAGCTCATCAACTTTCTGTTTCAGCAAACTGAGGAAAGGTCATGATTTGGTGTTTGAGTGTATGCACAGGCAGACAGGGGCTGAAAATTACATTTTGTTTCATACATTTCATGAAAGCAAATGATGTTGTTGGCTGTCACAGCTTTTTTTAAGTTTTCACCTGTATCAGAATCCAGTCAATCATAAGCAGCGGATTACAATACTTTATAATGAGCACACTGCTGTACCTGCAGAAACCGCATTTCTACAAGTCTCATAATTATCTGTCTGTGAGAAAATGGATTCTTCTCCTCTGAAGGTTCTGCGAAGGAAGAGGTTATTGTAGACGAGGTAGTATGCGGCACGCTGCCTCTCTATGTGTTTGCTGTGCCTCTGTGCTGCAGGCAGGCTGAAGAGGGTGCCACATGAATCTGGCAGTGGCACGGCAGCCCTGTCTGGAGACAAGGTGATACGGACTGGAAATAATGAGCGTGAAAGAAAGAGTTAAGAGGTGCACTCATGCACAAATTTTCTGCACATTAAAACGCCGGCTTGGCCTTGCAGAAAGGTCATGTTATTCAATAAGGACGTAAGCCAGTGCGAATGGCAGGCGGGAGGAGCCGGAGATAATGCATGTAGGTACACAGCTCAGTGTCTGTGCTCCACTTCATTATCTTTGATCACTCCTGATATCATGTCAGAATACAACAGATGACATCTGACTACCAGCATGTTTGAGGGAAGGGGTTTTCTTTGTCAGGCTTTGGTAGCAACAACCCCTCTGCTTCCTTGTCTGAAATAATTATCTGCATGCACTTCAAACAATTTCAACATCAAGCTCTCAATTACTGCTGTCTTTCCTGTTCACAGTTTCATTTTCCTTTTTATTATCATATCAATGAGAGTGTGCTGGAATGGCCTTTATCTCCAGTGAAAATTTCATTGCTGGTTTGCAGAAAAATAGTTGTTTACTGTTCTGTTAATGGCGGCATGCAAATAAGCACAGTTGTGCAGTTGCTGAGGTTTTGTTCTTCCCCAGGTGTGTCAACAGAGGGGTAGGGTGAGCGCACTGGGATTAGGGCATGTTAGTACCAGGGATCCAGGGAAAGGTGGAGTGCAGTAGCTGCCCGCTGAGCTCTCTGAGTCACAGCCCAGGACAACATGTCAAACAAACAGTCGCTGCGCAGTAGGCAAGGTGTTTGTCCACGTGGCACTCTGGATGAGGCTCAATCCACCCTGAGGACTTGACTCACACATGCCCTTCTCCCTGCCCCCTATACCCCCTCCATCCCCCATCTCCTCACCTCAGTGTCCAATTACAGCCCACTCTCATTAGCACAGTGTCTCTCCAGCGAGAGCCTTTGAAAGGGCAGGGGGAATGGCTGCCGCCGCAACAAAGCCACCAACACGAGATCTATCAAAATCCAAGGAAAGAATGAAAAAGGCAAGTGCAGGCAGGACTTCTCATTATAGAGTGCTGTAGAAGGTGAGGGACGTAAAGAGTGGCGATCCCTTACCGTGCTGAGTGTCATGTTATCTTTTCACTCTCTTAACAGGACCGACCTCCCACCTGCCCACAAACCAGCCCCTCCCCCACCCAAAAAGAAGAACAGTGACATGAAGGGACACTTGACATCTGATGACATCCAGGTAAGACACCCTCCCCTCCCTTATTCTTCTACTCTCTGGCTGATCTTACAAAGACTATAATGTAAAACCATGCCAATTTATTCTCAAATATATGATATAAATCGTGGGCAAAAGCACAGAAGAACATTTACAGTTACAGCTATAACACTGTTAAATATTTTATTTCCTGAAATGTGATATTACTTCATATTAGTTGGACTTCATGGTTGGTGTTCAAATCGTATTTATGGCTGTGATAGTCATTTTAGTGGCAGCAGGCGTTCTTTTTTGGGAGTGTTTCTCATCCTCTTCACTGTCACACAGTTCCTCCAACAATTCAGTTTCTGTTCAATTAGCTCTGAGTGCTTGAATATCTAAATATAGAAATGTCTTGCTACCAAGTGGAGCCAGTAAAATGTAACATAATTACCAATCTGACGCTAATTAATCTCCGCCTTAATAAGTAAAGTAATGGTAAGTGGGTCATTTTGGGAACATCAAGACTGACCTTGTACTGCAGCATCGATATTAAGGAGTACCTTATTGTTTTTCTTTCTAGATTGATCAGTTGGCCCTAGGTGTGATCTCCCATAGGGCTGATCATTGTATGTAGTACATGTGTATTGTATTAATTCATATTCTTATATCTGGACCTTATTAGATGAGTGGTATAGATCATAAAGTGCTGCTCAAGTCTGATAAACAGCTTCATTCCTCCTCCTCCAGTATTAGTTTTTTTAAACCCTGAAATGTGATTTCATAATCTGAATGAGTTCTTTTGTTATTAATCAGAGACAAACTGAAATCGACACTGAGTGGATTAGTCAGGGGAATCTACTCCTATAACAATTTCCCTGATCACTGATCTGGGCTGAAGACCTGTGTTTGATCCCTGACAGCCGTGGTTTTGGGACAAACCTCATCGTTTTAAGCAGGATGAGTTTGTAGCCTGTTTGTACTGTAACAGGGACAGATTCTAGCACACCCAAAACACTAAAAAATTAGGATTACTTGTGGATGGTGGCGAACAAAGCACATAACAAAAATAATTTTTGGGAAAAAAAAAAACATTTAGCTGTCTCTTTGTTATGTTTGACTTACACTGTCTCCTTTGCACAGCAAGCACAATCAAACATTTTGATTCCTTGTATAGACAGTGTAACATATATATATATATATAAGATTAGAAGACAGAATGTACTTATATTTCTCAGAGGAGAAACACAGCTCCCCACATCAGTGCTAACAGCTGTGCTCCCTTTGCACCAGTCTACCTGTGCACGATCACGATTGTGAAACATCAACGTAACCTCAAACCTGATGAATGCCTCCTGAAATATAAAATATTTTATATTTAATATGATATTGGGACCAGCCTTTTAAATCAGCTGGTGGCCCTGAACAACCATATCCTTCTGTCAAGCTTGCAGGAGAACACAATCTTTCACTGTAGTGTGTTTTCTAGTATTTTCGTCTTTGCAGAAGCTACAGTTTAGGAGAGGAATGGCGACTCTCAGAAGAACCAGAGTGCAGTAGTATGAACACATCAAATGTTGTGGATAGTCTGCCTGGGTCCACAGAGACCTTTAGTGTTGCCAAGGACTACAGTACAAAATAACTGGCTGCTCCAAACTGGGGAGATAAAGTGGGAAAAAAAGAACTATTAGAATCTGAATAATTGAAGATTCACCTAACCACCGCATATGAGCACTGCTGAGACTTTAAATCCAACTTTATGATAGTCTTTATAGCTCCAAGGTCAAAGTCCTGGACATCTGGGCCGAGAAAGTAATGGAGAGAAGGGGAAGTAATGTACCCTCCTCCCTACACAAGCACTGCAGAGGAGTCCTGGAGTAAGCCACCTAATGCCCAATTCACTGGTGATTAGTGGAAAGACGAAGCTGTAACAGACACTTTACAGGATTTAATGTGTTGTGTTTTATAGTTGCTTTAAAAGAAGCTGCACGCTCAGCAAGCTTGCATCTGGCAAAATAAAAAAAAAAAATCACAGCAGGTTTATGACATGATGGGTAAAGTACGCTTGGATAAACAATAATCACTGAGGCATAAACAATAAGCATCCCTGTTATACAAGTAGGCATGTGCAGAACAAAATATATGAAAAAACGGACACAAAAGTTTTTTAGGGTTCAAGCCTTCAGGTTTCTGAACGTTTCTGACAGTAATTCACTCTGTGCAGCAGGTCATGATGGCTGCACCGTCAACATTTGTTTGAACGGCAGAACAGGTTATGAATGAGCCAAATTTAGAAAAAAAAAACAACCCAAAATAGAAACAAAGCTGTTCAGGGATCACCTGAGCTATGACTTTAATCACAAACCAACCTCCTTCAGCTCGACATGTTCCTGTCAATCATTTTGATGAGTCGTGTCTTGAAATGACACTGAGATAATCAGCATCTGTAAGAGCCGCCACGCGACTCATTATGATAACTGTTACATTTATTGTTCAGTGCAACTGCTGCGGGTTTAGCTCAGGTAGACTAGACTTTTTCTTCTCGATCTTCCCTTCTTTAAGACCAAGAAGGCACATTTTACCATACTGGGTTTTTTCAAGCACATCAAGACAGCTGCGTTTCAAATTCTAATCATAATGTATGAATGAGATACAATGAATTGTTTAAATTATAGACATAGATGCAATAGATGTAAAGATTAAATATTTTTTTCTCACAGCTGTCTAATGATGTCTATAATGTCTTTACTGTGGCTGCTGGATCCTTAACTCAGCTCTGACCCCGGCCCTTGCTACACAGCATCATGAATGCAACTGAAAAGCCCAGATTTAGGAAAAGTTTGGATGAAGTCAAACAAACAGGCTCAGAGAGGTAATGGCAAATGTAGCATATCCTGTTATTGAAAATGGAGCCTGACAAAGTTGGATATTGTGGCTTTATTTCAGGATAGGTTGCTAGGTGATCTGACTGGCCTGAAGAAATTGGCAGCATCACGGTTTTATCATTGCCCAATGCACAAAGCAAAACTGGCAACGCAGCCAAAGTATAAACATCTGCGCTCCCAACATCACAAACAGTGAACGTGTTACTGTGAGGTGGACTCTGAGAGCTGAACAGACGACGCCCATCCAGGAGGCCGATGTCTTTTTGTTCCAAACAAACGTTTCCTCCAGCTAATTGCACATGAAGTCTGGTGCTCTGCTCACTATTCGACCACTCAGCCATTAAATTCTTCGCCTTTTGATGTAATATGAATAAAAAAGCTCACAAGCCAAGTGCATATTGACTAGCATTCAACAGCTATTTTCGAGTGTGAGAAAAATGGGGATCAAACGGCATTTGACAGACATTTCATGACTCAGATTGAACAGCACGAAGGTGTGAAAGAGAAATGCATTTTTCATTATCTATTATATGAGTCTCACATTTATTGTACCGATAACGTCATTGTTCTGGACGATGTTGATTTCTCTCATTCACCTTTATTTCCATTTCTTTGTATCATGTACAGGTCTGACATGTTATATGAAGGTTTTGTAAATTATTATTTGTCATTATAAAATAAATCCTGTCACATCATGAATCATCATTTGCTGAGTCTCTTGTGAATATCACACCTCCAAAACCTTTAAATGAGACCCTGCTGTCAGTGGCATCAAACCTGGCTTTTTGTGACAGTGACAGACTTTGACAGCTCAGATGGGAGAACACTTTGGGGAAAGTTTAAGACTGGCGACCTGTTGAAAAGGAAAACTACAGAGGAGCCACCCCCACCCCACCCCTTTACCACTCTTCTACACATGCTGCCTCCGCTATGCTGCAGAAAACCAACAGCTGAACTTTGAATTTTAAAGAGGGAACTTCGAGCTTAGCCCCAAACTACTCAGAGTGAAATAATAAAGGCAGCTGTCATGAATGTTGTCATCTCTTTTATTTTCATGCCTTTAAAAAAAAAAAAAAAAAAAAAAAGTCTTGGGTTGCAAAAATTCTGTAGTTTCATTGAGTGACTCATTGTTTTTATATATATATATATTTATATATCTTTACCCTTCATGTCTTTTCAAATGTGCCCTGCTCTCTTCTAACATGACTGACTGCCTAATCGGCTTCTAAATATCTCTTTTTAAAAAAAAAAACAAAAAGTCTTTCCACTATAACAGTAGGAAAAAAGACATTTATACCACATAATGCCACATGAAATAACCTTTTCATTATAAATCCAATGTGCTGTGATTCAAACTGTGTTTTGAATGCGGCAGGGCACAAAAAAAAACATTAAATAATGTGGCGACATCATCTATCACCTATCGTGTATTATATTGTCATCTTTGAACATTCATCTCAACAAATTTAATGTAGTATAAAGTTGACTTCAGGCATCACTTCTGCTTTGAATTCACAGAGCTTTGGGTCTCCTGTTTGTTGTAATGTTCAACACTTTGAAAATGTTTCTACTGAAATAGTAGCCTATGTATATTTTATAAGCATATTGCAGTTTTCTACAGAGAGTAAATAACAACCATTTGACACATTAAAGACTCAGAGTCTTCTTTTCAAATTTAAATTCTCTACATCTCAGACTATCAGCAGTCCAGTTCCCAATCCTCAAACACTGAGATATTCCTCTAGAATATGACAAAGCCAAGGCACAATTGTAGAAAACCTCCATTCAAAGGCGCTGTCTTTAGTGTGGGATGAGACCAAATATTTAAATATTTTAGTTCAACAGCCTCAAACCATTAAAAGAAACCCATAGAGTGAAGACCAGACTGCGATTTTACATTGATGCAATGAGTCCAGCTGTTGGAAACAGTTAAAATAGTTAATGTTTTCCTCGTAAAGAGAAATAAGTGAGATATTCTTTAGAGTGCATTAGCTTCATCCATATATTGACAGCGTGTGTTTTGTAATCACATGTCACCTTCATGTGTGAAATAAATGCTAAGTAGTGCAGCGAGCTTGCACCTTTGCAGTAGCTTGAGCATTTCTTCTTCACTATTTCAGAAGTTTGCATCATATCTTTTTGTGATACAGAAGACATTAATTAGACAAAATAACTTTGCACACACAGAGTTCAGCAGAGCAGCTAAAGTTCAAACTGCTGTCAAACTGTTTTCTTTGTCAGGTTTCACATCTAATTTCTGTTTTGAACCACTGAGAACAAATGTGAGCAAATGAAGACACAAAGCTTTCATAATATTCCGCTGCTGAAGAGTTGCAGCTTTGAAATGATGTGTATGCTACACATCGGCTGTGTCTTCAGCGATGGGGCTACTGGCAAAATTAACCTTTGTTGAGGATTGTAGTGCAGCTCCAGTGTAAACCTGTTGACCTGCTTGGTCTGTGGACTTTAGGGGCTCATTATGGGTCTTGCTGAGCTCTTGGTGTTTCCTGTAGGTGGTTCATCTCGACAAGGAGGAAGAAATGCAGAAGCTTCCTCTTCAGCCCCCTTATTACGACATGGCGCCCTCTGAGTCGACCCCCTTCACTGATAAGCCGGTGAGTAGTGATACCATGAGCAGGTTCAAAGGAGCTTTTCTCTGACGGGGTCATCCACAGCCGCTGCCTTCAGCTAGTCGCAATTCCGGGTGAACTTTTCTGTGCCATTATGCTTGGAGCTTTTTGAGAAATGATTTACAAATGAAATGCAGCGCGGGAATGCTTCTTGGATGTCACTGAGGACCTTTAAGGTAGCTGCTGCTTCTGTGCTTGTCTGTTGTAGGGCAGTCTCTCTTAACAAGCTGACCAGTAAATCCACTGGGTTCTTTCACTAAGCTCCTTATCTCATCATTTACATCAGCACCACTCACTTTCTATCTAAACCTGGTCCAGCCTACGTCCTCTGTCTGTGTGTGGACTATTTCACGTTCTGACCCCAACACTCAGCACACACTCTGCCCTCTGCCTCAACTCCCCTCCACTTCCTCTAATCCACCGTAATTACTTGTGTGTTTGCATGGCAAGTGTGTACAGATAAATTGCAGTGTGATGCTCTTCAGTACATCTCTGTCTCTGAGTTTTACTGTTGACTGTGCCTTGTTGTATCAGATGCCTGTGCTTACTGTGCTGAGTTCCCCTTAGTGGGTTGCTTGATGCTTGACTGTTTTTGTGGCTTTATTTGCTTTGGCTCGAGTTTGGCTTTGGGTTAAAGAAAATTAAAGTTTTCTAGACTTTGAGACAATGCGTGTGCATGTGTAAACCTGTGTGTGTTGTGTGTGTGCGCAAGCAGAAAAAATCTCTTCAACTGTGTCTCACTGTGGTAAATGCTGGGTCAGCCATAAAATAGCCAACAGGAACAATCTGCTTTATATTAGTCATATTGTTGCTACCTGCATTGCTAATGAAGGTAAGACATGTCATGTTGCCTGTGAGAAACAAGGAAACAGATGCCGTTAGTATAGATGGGAAAATACAACCTGCAGAAAGCTGATGTGCAGAAACTGATGACAATATCACGTGGGCGTTCATCTGCATTCCTGCATCAGTGTGACTGAGTAATTAGATCAATCTGTTAGTCTAATTTCAAATCAACTTGATACATTTCAATAACTCCTTCAAAAAAAATTTCAGAAGTTATAATCATGAGTTCAAAGTCTCTATTTTCCTTCTGTCAACAAATGCCAAGAAAAACAAAAACCAGCAATGAACACTGATCCTACTCACAGGGTCATCTGTGTACCCAAAGCCTCACGCAGATTATTCCTCTGTGTCATAGAGCTCAACTGCTGTACAAAAACTATTATACTACCATATACAATTGATAACAAAACAACTAATTCTCACAAACTATAGCCATTGTAGTTTAATTTTTAATTGATGTGAATGAATCCACTGATGAAATAGACCCCAAAATGCACAGTTTCCCGTTTTTTGAGTAATATTAGATAAAAACTACCATGTCACCTGTTTTTGAAGATATTTATCTATTTTTGAGAAATGAAACCACATATTTGTGACAGATAAAGTGAACAGCGAACAAATGAACTCGCACATGATTGGTTTTGGTCTTCTCTTGGCATTTGTTGACAATTATTATTATGTTGTCAAACTGATTTCCTTAGATGTTCAGATGAGTGGAAAACATTGCTTAATTATTTTAACTCACAAGGCAGCGTCGGTACATTTAAAATCTTCTGTGGTTGTAGTGTACAGGACTGACATCCCAGCATATAGTGTGTTCCATATTTCTTTGAAATTCTTCAGTTTCTCTGTTGGATAATCTGAACTGGTTTCATATTAATTGCTGCTTGTTGTGTTTAATAAAAACTAACATTTCTTAAAGGAAGAGTAAGCGATTCTGGAGGAAGCCTGATCTTCGAATTCAACAGAAAAACAAACACACCCCTCCCTCCCACAGCAGATTCCAGAGCATCTGACAAAGCATGGAAGTGGACTCTTTTACTCATAGCTGAAGCTCAACAAACCTTATAATATAATATTATAATATAATACATCAAACAAACCACATGCGCATAAACAGCATTCAAAACACAATACAGTAAAAATTTGAGAGTTAGCTACAAAACGACAAAGAGAGAGGAGAGGAATATAGGTTTGTAGCTTAGCTAGTTAATGTTACCTGGTGTAGCATTTCGAATGTTGTGTCTTTAGCGATAGAATCTAGAGAGTTGAGCCATCATAAACATTAGCAAACAGGACTAAACAATACTGACCTTTAGTCAAACTAATATTCCCCACCTGTCAAGCAGACACAGAGCAACCTTGGGCTGGTGGGCAGGATTTCTGGGACAAAGCCCGGTGGGGCACCACAGTAGTGTCAACATATATATAAAGTGTTCTGGCCCTGCCACTCTTTACCACCTCTCTCTGTGTGCCTGTCATTCAGAGTGTGAACATGCAGAGCAGAGTCCAGATTTAGTCCATGGCTGATTTTTTTCCCCAGTTCGGCTGTGGGGCCTCCATTGTTCAAAAGCCTCACAGATGTTAATGCAGCTCTTTAATTATACCTGATCATAGCATTTCTTCTTCTATTTTTGTCTTCTTGCCTTTTTTGTGGTTGTCTCTCAGCCATCTCTCCTTCATGACAACGTGATTATGTGTATATGATATGAATATGTGGGCATCACACTGTCCCTGGTAAACAGTTGTTCCACGAACTTGCCTTCACACCGTTGCATATGCAGTTTCAATGGATCCCATTCAAAACCGCACACACCTTCTTTTGATAATCCTTACATACACTATCTACGAGCATCTGCCAGTACCATCTCTCTTTCCCATCTTCCCTCTTCTCTTCTTCTGTTGCTGCTTGGCTGGAATAGTATTGTTTCACGGTCCGACCCACTTTGTTTATTCCCGATTTACAGATCCAAGGCTGTGGATCTGGAACAGCGCACATCCAGAACAGAACATAACAAGAGTAGATATTCATTGAATTAAAAAAAATGTATTGGATTAGAATCGCTTACTCTACCTTTTAGTGTGAAACTGATGCAATGATTAAATTTCCTCTTAAACATCACCTCAAATGGAAAAATCTAGATTCCCTGACTGTTGTGCTTTACTGATGCTGTTGGTGAACTACATGCTTTGCATATCATGTATTAGTTTATCAGACAAGCTTTTTAAAACTGCTGCTTTGCATTTATGGTGTGCTTTTAAATTACTAATTTTTTCCCTTACCAAGCTTGCAGGAATAACTCAATTACTATCACTCTTTTCCCTGGACGAATTGATTTTGATTTTCTGCGTAGTTATTCAAGGATATTAAACTATCATCTTCAATTCTGTGCTCAAAGGAACCGGATGTTAAATTCTGATAATCCTTGGACACTGAGGGTAGATTTTCCTTAGATTTATTTCTTATCTCTGATAACATTCCACTTAAATTGAAGTTTAGGGCTGCTCTTAAAATGAATAGGATACTACTGAGATTTTCAAAACACTATTTGTGAGAGACATGCATTGACTGCTGAGCATCAAGTGTTACTAATGATGATTCTCTAGGGGCAAAACACTATCTGCCAATTTTGAATGCGATGTGGCTGTAATTTTCCCCCTGATTGCACTCTGGTCATGACAAATATTCCAGATATTTAAATATCCATTGAGTGCAGAGTGTGAGAGGTGGAGAAATATGTAATGGCGGAGAGATTGTGCAGTAGATTTAAATTATAAATGTGAAATTTTGTAAGAGCTTCAATCATTCCTATGTAATCCTTTCTCAGACAGAAGTAAGGTAGAGCGACGTGGGGGGGGGCAGGTATCATCTCACTGCATTTCCTCCCTCACACCTCCTTACCATCCCTCCAAAGATGCTGTATAGGTACATACCGGATAGCTGACATCTCTGCTTTGCATTTACTTTGTTGTAACTCCCTCTTTTGCTCCACTGATTTCATTACCAGGAAAAAAAAGCAGGCAGACTAAAAGGAGAAGCACTACCATTTGATCCAATCACTGACTTTCTCATGCAGTCATTTTTGCTCTCAGAATAGAAAAAACGTTGTGCAGCAGCAAACTAGATTCTGCAGGGTTTTTTTTTTTACCCCTTAAAATGTCGCCAGAGAAATGGGAGATTGTTAACTTACGATTCCTGTCATCGTTCGACTGTAATCCCAGTTTGTTGGTAATACAAACATCAGTGCAGTCTAATCCCCTTTTGTCAACCTCTGTGCTACAATGTACCACTTTCTTTTCATAAAATGCCCTGTGATTCCATATTTGATGTACACCTTTGGTTTCAGTTTATTCAAATCAAAGGAACCGAATAAATTCAAAATGGTCATCATCATCATCATCACCTTTAAGATAAAGAAGTGCAGAGGAAATCAAAACCTCATTGGCTTCAATGTTTTTGTGTTACCCTGTTGTCTTGTTTTGCGTTGTCTTTCGAGGATATGTCAACATTTCATATCAGTAATTAAATACACTGAAATGTATTTCCCACAGTTTATACTTGTTCCTGTCTCGTCGTTGTCTGAGTTCATCATTTTTCTGATCCTTATTGACCCGGTGCCTTTGAGTCTCCTTCATGAGCAGAACATGACATAAGTATTTTTGGAATTGGATAAACACCACTAAAAGCTTTCATTTTCATTTATTGATTACGCCATTAAGGTCATTCACTCAATCATCCACTTGGCCAATTGCTCATCTAGTCAATCAGTCAGTCAGTCATTGGACTTGTGTTTGTGCACAGTGGTCAGATGCTGGTTGAATGAAGGTCTTTGTCTGTGTTCACATGCACGTTGCTTTTCCAGTATTAAAGCAACCCGCCCCAGCATCTCAGTGTGTACATTCTTGTGTACATTCTTCCATGTTTGGCACAGTAACCTTGGTCATGGCCACAATCAGCGGATTCATAATATAAATCACTGCCTTCATAGTTTTTACTTCTTTGAAGGATTGTGTGGATGTGTGTTCATGATAATCCAAGCATTAGAGTTGCAACACATGCCCAATATGTGTTTGGTTTGTTTAGTTACAGAGATTGTTTTTCTTTAAATCCAGTTTTCATGCCCATCATCTCTGAGCATGGCATAATTTCTGAGAAATGCACACATGAGCAACAGAATCATAAACAGAAATCTCAAATAAACACAAACAAACTAAATAAAAGCATCTGTCTGTTGCAGATGCCGACTCATTGAATTGAACTTTGTGAATCAAATGTTATTATGTGCATGTAAACAAAATGTGAGTCCTTCTCCATCTCTAACCTTTTACTGATGGTCTCATATTAATTTCTGACTGTCTGTATGATTTTCTGTGTAACATCTCCATCTCTTTGTCAGCTTGTCTCAGTCTTAATGTGACATTTTGTTTTATGTTCCAAGCTTACACATTTTTTTCTTTGCCTTCCACTCTAACACCGCTGCTCTCAAACTCAAAATGTCCCTATGACCATCAGCTCTTCAGTCACTATTTTCACTATTTTTTCTCACCTGTCTCTCTCTCTCAGTCTCACTCTCTCTCTCTCTCTCTCTCTCTCTGTCACTCTCTCACTCTCTCATATTTTTGGCTGCCTCACACCTCACACGCCTTTCGCCTCTCTTGTCTCCAGAACTCTGGCCACAAGGACTGTGATGTCCAGTATGCGGAGCTGGATACTGCAGCTTTGGCCTCCTCTCCCAGCCCACGAAGCTCTGCTCACACTGGCCCTGGGGACCTTGTCGAGTATGCAACCATCCAGCCTAGCTCACACTAGCGCATGCCATTATAGGCCTTTCCCCTCAGACTTTGGCCTCAAGGTACACATACTGACGCACTCCTTCCTTCCGTTCATCCCCTTTCACATGCACTGACCTCCCTTTATATGCTCCACATGGTTCCCTTGTCTACCTTCTTCTATAGTCTTGGCCGTCTTTTGATTTCCCCCTCGCTGCTCGACAGAAAGTTTGAGGCGGAGATTTTCAGGCTATTATTTCTACACAATATCGCACTCTGTGAAGAGCTGTCCAGTGCAAGAGATCATAGGATCGGCCATGTGGGGGCTCTATCAGTTATAGGAAATGTTGTGTGAGATATGAATCAACAAAAAAACTTTTATTTTCAAACACTTGGTCCTCACATCTTTCAGCCTTTGAATGCATGAATCCTAATCCCAGAGAAATTTGTAGAGATAATGTCTTCCATGTAAACATTTAACTTTCCCTGCTAATGTCAATGATATGGGAGATTAAACTGCATGAATCTTTTGCATGAACATCTCAGAAGAATGAAGAATTGCAATCTGTTCAATTGCATTTTAAATTAGGGAAAAAGAGATATTTAAGATATTTTTTAAATCACAGCTTTACCCTGGCACCGCTGACAATATAAAATATTGAGGATATCAAACAGACACATAAACATGCAAAATGTGTCTCTCAAGTGATTATGCCACACTTGACAACCCTGATTGGTAACAGGGCAAAACATGCTCTCATCTACAAGATGCTGCTCTGATATCTCATCTGAACCCCACAGGAAGGAGAGTCAGGAAAAAAAAAACCCTCCCATTCCACACAAATACAGTCCTCTGCCCCACTTGAAATCTTCATTATACACATACATCAGAGTGGGATATAAGGAGGCACAAATCGCCATGTAGCTAGACTAGTTAGATTGCTTTCTATGACAATTCCTAAGGCAAGTAATTCTCCAGGCAATTCAGGAGGCTTTCTTGGGGCAATTATTGAGACATGCTGTGGTGCACCAAGTGTGTGCTATTGAAATACTGTAGCAGAAATTCTTTTCTCATTTGAAGACAATTTCATCTGAGGGAAGTAAATGTAGATGTAAAATACATTATGGCAGATAAAGCCTTAAAAGATTACACCTATAGCTAAAATGAGTTGTTTGTGATTTCTGAAACTCTGTGGGTGTGATGCATCATTATATAGAGATCAGTGTCAGAATGGGCAGACAGCCGAGCACAATATTACCATTTGTCATCATGAAGAGCAATTTTAGACATGCTGTTTTGGTGAATCACCGTGTAACACACACCAGGCAGCAAGAATTTAAAGCTACATTAAGAATTTACCTGTTGGGAGTGGCAACAGGAGATACTGTTTGAGTTTTGACCTGTTGAGTAGCCAGGAATCAATGCAAACTGCAAACACATTTATCAACCCTGCTGCACTGATGATTTACTAAGTGAGTTTGACCCAAGACAGTTCTATTTAACTTGTTTTTATTTGCCTTTTGATGATTGGCTAACAACAAAGATAAATTATCATTTCCTCAATGTGCCATTAATACAGATATATACATAAGCATTGTATCTACAGCCTGACTTCACCATTCCCTGCAAATACACACCAAGCTTGGAACTTACAGAATTGGGGAGTGACAGCAGGCAACAATAAACTTTCCCTGCAAAGTTGTCCCTTAGAAATTATGCTTTAGGTACTATTTTGTCGTCCCACTTACTATGTAGTTAAAAAAAAAACAACTGCTAGGTGGAAGTGCAACATTCTTTTACTAAATGGTCATCTGCATGGATGGTGGGGATATATAGGACATAACTGTCTTTCTATAGTCTTAAAAAAGTGCTGTGAATGCTCTAATGCAGCTGTAAATAAGTTCAGTATCCACTAGCAGACATGTTACTGCAGCAATATTGTGGGGGAAACAAATTAAACACATTATCAAGAAAACCATTCCTGACACATTCACCAGGGTCTGACATAACCAGCAACCCAATAGCCCGGGGCCAGTAAATATTTATGTGGGACAAGCTGACTGATGGTCAGCTTGTGAAAAGAGTTCATGTGGGATCCCCTCAGTAGGGAATGTGAAGTTGATGTCATCCTGAACCATGTTGAATTTTCAGTAACTGACATCAGCATCTTGTTGTGAGGATGCCAATGCATTTCTTCATGAAAACCTAAAAGATCTTCTTTTTATGCACACACTATAGGACTAACCTGTAAAATCAATCCATTTCTACTCAACATAACCAAATACTAAACACACTACAGGTAGAAAAAAAACTGTCTTGCTTTTTATGATATAACCTTTTCTTTTAATAATGCAACTGATCAAACCCACTGCCTATGACTCAATACAAAGTTTTGTATTGGTTTAATAATTAGGCCAAAAAGAGTAGTGCAGCCTTAATTTTGTGAGTATGACTGTGCTCTCACAGATTGCCGACTTGAACGAATTAGCAGATTGTTTGTATGAGCTTCTAGGATTTCTAACTTTTAAACTCAAGCGGCATATGCACTCAAAAACAAAGATAATTTACAATATCATTGGACAATATTAGTGGAGGTTGTTGATCATGGTCTGTAATCCAGGCTGTGAAGTCATAGGGATCTATGTTATTTACTGTTATTAGTTTGAATTCTATTGCTTGGCATTGTGATATAAATACAGACAAATGTCTTTCTTGTTGTCCTTCTCCTTTGGATTTAAACATTATAACAACAATAACTAAATCAAAGGTACCAGGTAACCACCACTGAAGGCACAAGGTGGCAGCCCCATCACAATATACCACATAGAATGACAAACCTTCACATGACCATCGATATGTTATTTCATAGTAGATTAAAGTTAAGAATTGCTGTAAATCTGCCCATTAGTGTTAATACCCAAAATGTGACTGTGTTAACATAACACTATGAGACACTTCACCGAGGTCCTTGTGGCTAGCTAGCCATGTAGCAATGCTAAAAAGTTCCCATTACCTCTAAGGGCGTTAAAAGTCTGGCGTCCCATACCAACGTTAATATAAAATCTGAAACCACTGACAGGACCGTGCTGTTGGCTGTTTTTGTAATCCTATATGGTCAAAGTAATGCATCTACTGATGTTAGCTGAACACTAAAAACAAGACTTTATTGAGCTAATGCTAACGGTAGCTAACGTCAACTTCTGTTGTAGCTGACTCTAATGTCAAATGTGGTTTTTCTTGTAGTTTCTTGCACAACTTTAGCAAGTATGGATAAAATAAGCCCTAATATTTTATTGAAATACCACAAACAGCAGCCTAAACAAGCCATGTGACTTCCAGGGGCTGTTACTGACATCACATGAGTTTATTTTATTGTTGGCTACCCCCTAAACATACAGAGTGCCTGGATGAGTTTGTCCTAACTGTACTGTTCTCTTTGATAGTGAAAACATTTACTTTAAGTCTAAAGTGCAAAGAAGTATTTGAAATATCTTTTTTCTGTAAGTGTTGCAATATAGGGCCCTATAATTAATTATTTTCATAAAGACCAGAGAAAATATACAAGGGGCCAGTAAAACTAAAACTAAACTAAAATCTACTGGCCGTAAGTGGGCCAGAGAGGAAAAAATGTAAGGTTGTGCTGTTTATTATCAACATTTGGCTATTGGATTAATACTTAAATTAACGTTTCCTTATTATGTAATGATAAAAATCATAACCCTTGGTCTGTTAGATTTCTTTCATGCACTGCGGACAGCAACACAGCACGGAAGAGACGAGGGAGTGACAATAATGACCATCTAAAATAACCTCCGTAACTAAAGTTACATGCATATGGAAAGCTGGACGAGCAGCCAGTACAGCAGCATTAGCAGAAAATCTAGCATTTTTCAGAAATTAGTGTTAGCAGCATCAACAGTTTAAATATGTTTTTTTAGTAGAAAGGTTTGATATACTGTGCAGCAGGGACAGTGTGGCATATGCTTTATGTCAGTATGTCATTGTATTGTGGCAGAACATTGAGGTTGTCTACCTTCTTTTCAAAGCTAATATTATGACAGTAATTAAAAAAAACAGATGTAGCTTTGATTTTTAAATGTGAAAGTCTGAGCTTAATCATTGTTTGCTGTTGCTGGTGCAGTAATCACATCACTTTCACTCATATTATGACATTTTCATTACATATTTTAATACTTTTTGATGTTATGCAAGTCAAACAATTTTGAGACTTTTATAAAGTAAGAGCTGTAGGTGCAGTTCACAAAGAGAGAATTTGACCAAATGATCTTTTTTGGAGTTGAGGCCTACCCCTCAAACCACTGACGTGGTTCACTGAGTGTTTTGACAAGATGCCACCCACAGTACAAAAATATCCGGGGGAAGGGGTTGGTGACGATGTCTACTATGCAAGTTATGACAGAGCAACAAAAGTGAGCTTCTAGAAGAGCAAAGTAAGAGCTTTACAGCTTGTACTGAAATTATCTCACATGGTGTGTATAAGACAGTGAGCAGTGCGCTTAAAGAGATACAGGAAGTCAAGACTAATCTAGAGAGTCAAGACAAAGTGCTCTGTGAGAGGGCAAAAAAACTGAAACAATTGGAGAAGAAGTAAGGAGGCTGAGACTGATTGCAGTAAAGGACAAGGACAAGTACATGATACTATCACAGGCCAAAAAATTAAAGGAACTATCAATGAATCAATGAAAACTACTCTGACCTTATCAAGAAGAAAAGGGAGGGGTTGATGCCTGAGCTGCGTACTGCCTGGGAACTGATTTTGTGGTGCTGACTGTTGAGGTATGACAACTAACCTAACAAAATGACCAGGGAAGCTCTTATCTCAAATAATGACACTGAGCCCTCTAAAGCTCCCTAACAAAGGCTTGGTAATTGCACATGTGAACATCCGTGGCATAAGGAGCATGACACATGACTTGAATAGTCCAGCGCTCATTAATTCTATTCATATATGTGTGGTATCTAAGACTTGCCTAGAGTCTTCTGTGCAGAACTCCCAGTTAGTAGTTAATGGTTTCTCCCTCTTTTCGATTTGGATTTGGCACTATACATATAAAAAGTCACTTCACTTGACAGAAATCTATATCGTATAAATGTAGCACTTTTTGTGTAAAGCCATCTTCCTCTCAGTTTACATCTGTGGTGGTGAGAGTGTAGAAGCATTGTGGGTTCAAGTGCAACCAATAGTGGTCGGTTGTTATTATAGGCCACTTGATGCTGAGTCTCAGACTTTCACAGTGAAATACTGTGTACAGTCCATGTTTTGAGATTTGAATGTAGACTGAATGGCCAACTGACCAGTTGTTAATTAATGCTTATAGTTCACCACCATTAGTTTACTTGTAAATAACAGTTTTGCTGGTCATCTTTCCTACATATATTGCACATATACGTATATACTAGTGTATCTGAGCTTTATTCATATATTGTCTCCAACAGTTTGCTGTAGTGGCAAAGGTATCTCAGTGGAAAAGCTAAAATTCCAAAAGCAAAAGCAAATGATTGCTTAATGTAGCGTTTTAAAAGTCTTGACTTGAAGGGTGTGTAGTCCTGATGACCCACAGGTTTCCATAACTGCTTTAATGAATGTATTTCCGGAAACTGTTAATAGACATGCACCTATGAAAATGTTCTCAGCTAAAACTAACAAAGCCCAATGGATTGATTGACCTTTAAAAAATGTAATGAAAAACAGAATGAAGCTAAATTGGTGGCAGTAAAGTTAGGTCTACCGAAGGACAGATTAAAATACCGTAAAATGAGAATCCAAGAGTTTATTTCACTAAAAGGAAGAAGAAAGAATATTATAGGCAATGAATTAATGGAATTAAACATGATAGCGACTAAATTATAAATAAAAAATTTACTCTGAATGAAGCATCGATAACTATTTTGATAACCTCTTGATTCATAAGGTGGACAATTTAAATCCTGGTGGTACTGATTCTAACCCCTTATAATAGATAAGTAAGGAAATAATAATGGAAATTGTATGTTCCAATTCAATTCTGAGGTTAGAGATGTTCATGTAGTTCAAGAATCTTGCTGACTATAGCAGCATAGGCATAGACATTCATGACAGCAAGATGCTAAGCATTGCTGCTGATTACATTTCATGTCCTTCAAGTCACATATTAAATAGATGTCTGCTATTTCCAGTGTATCCAATAAGTCAATGGGAACTGATAACTCAAAAATGGCTGGAGGGTTATGTTAGACATCAGTGCCACATTTTCATTGATGTCATTGATCATGTTTTAATCTAAAAGCTGTGGTGTTATGGTTTGACTCCATCTGTAACTCCACAGTGGTAATGGTAGTTTATCAAATCATAGTCATTTAGTATGTGATGTACTACTCATACTGATCACATGGACTCATGTTTCCAATTTGTATTAATGAGGTACACTGACGATTCCAGTACGTTATGCAGCAAAATCACATCAAGAAAGTTTTGTGCAGAGAGTTAGATACAACATAGGAGTGGATTAAAACAAATAAATTAGCCTTAAATATTCCCACAAACTAAATGTTTTGTCTTTGAGCCATGACACACACTGGTTTCTGGTGGACCCACATAACAGGTGTACAAAGCTAAATTGTTGGCCTAGTTGTGACAATTAACTATCATGGACCAATCACAATATTACATTTGTTAGTAAAATAAAGCGCAATGTACCAACTTTATTTTACTAGCAACTCTAATAATGTGCTTGGTCCATGATAGTTGATTGTCTCCCTGTGTGCAATCACCTACCTGCATGTTGTTTTCTTCAAAAAACAACCATGCAAAATTGCAAACATCACAAACCAGCGCTCTCAAGTTTGTTCTGAGCTGCTCAGTAAAACTAGCACTGAGTAGTTGCACTTCTACTGACTGTAATAACACACACACCATAACACCAAATTGGCCAGTAACAGTCATACTGTAGTAGCCAGTGCAATTCATTGAACTCTTGATTCCAGGCCAGCCCATTGAAAAAATTGCAATAGTTTACATCTTAATATCCATATAATGAGAAAATAAATAATTGTTATAAAGAATATGTACAAAAGTGTCTGCATGCAAATGACTGAGTAGTAGGAGGTATAGGAGTTTTCAATATTGGTGCTTCTTATGGGTTGTATAATTTTGATTGTTTTTTTGATTAGTGTATTGCCTCAATGTATTTGCAGTGTTGACATAAATGCAAAAATTATTAATATTGAGGTATACTGAGGAATATTCTGTTGGTATCAGAACGCACAAATAGCCTTCCCGATTTTATCATGGTGCTGATTTGATCACAGTGGATACAAAACTTTTCAGCACAAGCAAACACAGTAATTCAAATATATTGAATGGCATTTCAAATGGGAAAAGGTGCGTGTTTTTACTGCCTTCCCTTGTGATTCAGGCTAAAGAAATGAGCTTATTTAAATTTTCCTGCATACAGTAACTTAGCGCTAATACAAAGCCATGTGTGTGTTAACATCCCTAACTTATCTCTGATATTAAATCTTTGGCAGCCACATGTGGGAGGAAGTGAAAGTCTTCCTAAAATATCCATAGTAAAACACAATTTAGTCACTAGACTATCTCCCTTTTACTTGAAACAAGCCTGAAAGTGGACATTATCTGTACTGGAGCGAACAAGAGCTTTATTTCAAAATATCATATTTTTAGGACACATTGAAACAGGTAAAACTTAATTGGAGAAACATTATTAGAGTGATATTATCTCCATTCATTGGTAGTTTTTAAACCTTTTGGGTACTGATGTAATGCAAAGTAATTATGTCAGGCATTAACCTATTTAATACAGTAGATATGTGAATTTACATGAAAAAACATTTATATTTCTCATAAGTATTTCTTTAATATTTGGAAATCGAAAATACATTACATTTTCAACATTGGATTGAAATCTGATGTTGAGTATTGATTCAATTCTGACGTCTGCATTCACATGGTGTTCAGTCAGCATCTCTGTAGGGGATGGTTTACTGTAGCAGGGGGACAGTGTCAACATCCAAGGCCTTCTGGGAATCACCTGTTGGCATTTCCTGTTTGTAATGTGGCACTAAGCCTCGTCTTGACTGGCTCCAGTCACAAGGTTATACCATTCAATAAAATCTTTGTTTACTGAGCCAAAGACTGAACCACTGGGTCATATCCAGGGTCACTAAATCCGCTATTCGCTGTCAAGAATAAAGGCTTTGAAGTTCTCCTCAGGTCAGTGGCTTACAGGTAATCAGCGAAATAAATCATTCAACTGTTAATCACAGTCTGAATGTATTTTTCTAGTATCCATTTGCTTTGTCAGAGTTATTATACTATCAGATATGAAAACTTATTTGGCCCCTACTTTTCCAAGGTTGTGGTATCAACCCAATGTACTGTTGCTCTGAATGACTTAAAGGTGAGACAGATTTCATTTAGATTTCAGTTTTAAATGTATGCATTTAAGAATGGACTTTTTGTCCTCTTTTGCTTTTTATTTCTACATAGTTGAAAATAAAAGAAAAGGAAAAAAAAAACTTTATTTAAAACTTTAATGGAAGAGGAAGTCTGACGTGACAGAAAATGCAGAGGGTCACTAAACTTTTGCCGTTTGTTTAAAACCTTGGCCAGTCACATTTTAGAACCATAGTACAAAAGCAGCAAGAACAGATTTGCTAATGCTAAAGCTACTTCTCCAGATCACACGTAGTAAAGCAGCTGTTGCATTTGAATAATTGTTCCCTTTTGAAGCTGCAGGCTTTTCTATTCTTACTGTGTTACAGCTGTGTTGTCTCATGTTTGGTCCTTGGTGTTTGCACACTGTTGTCTCGGCAGACCAAATTCAGTGAGTGTTATAGTATTTAAGTGCAGTCATCTGTCTATTTTGGTCAAACGCAATCAGCTTTCACATCTGCAGCTTTTTTACTTGCTGTCAAAGTTTGTTAGATAAATTCTGATTTGAACAGAAAACACCACGTGGTGCTGTTTTTGAGACATCTTGCTGTTTTTGAGACATTTTAAATACTGAACACCGTTTCTGTCAATGGCTGAGGAAAAAGATGTGAACATGTGAAGGAGAGGTCCTTCATTGGCATAACATTATACTTTGCTCCCCAGTGGAAATAAAATCACGGTATTATGGTGAATAAAAATAAGTTCATATTATAACTAACTATGAAGGTTTTAAAACTGTTTTTGTGGATCTGGCCCATGGCCCAGACGTTGAGCAACTAAATCAAACCAACTGGGTCAATGAGTCCAATTACTATTCAACTAAATGTTGGAACAAGATACACATGTAAAGAAAAGCTGGATCAATGGGGATTGATGATGCCATATGCAGCAGTCTTGGAAGTAAAGCATGAAGATTTTTCATTCGCAACAGCTTCCAAAGAGTAGTGCAACCAAGCAAAACATCTCCAAGTCTGTGGTAAAATGCCTTGTTTCACAGAGGTCAGAGGAATGAGGCAGTGCACAGGTGTAGTTATTGATTCAGCAATAAGAGAGATGTGCATTTGCATCCGCTTTAAAACAAGAGTCTCATGAAACATGAATTGCCATCAATATAATCACTCTTAAAAGTGCCCCTCATGATGCTGTATAAGGCTCATCTAATAAAAAGCAAGTGCAAGATGAGCAATTTAAATTTACACCAGGACACAATCTCAGTTCATGATAACATACTATAAAAGGAAAGTAAAATCTTAGCTCCAGATGTTTCTCCTTCCTTTGTGTCAGCAGTGTAGCATCTGTTTCTGTGTAGTGTTAAACAGGACAACATTGAAGTGAGAACTGTGGAGTTAACAGTCAGTGTTTCCAATCCACTTCTGTTGTCCCTTTTCAGTTTACACAGCTTCAGTGTTTGATCTGATAATGGGTAAATCCCAATGGAACAGGCACCCCTCGCTTTGTTTCCCTAATTTTGTGATCCAGGCCGAGAGGATGTGTATAATTTTACATAAAACTCCTGCTTAGTGCTGCTTTAATTAATATTGACCATCTTATCATCTCTTCTTTTTCCATTAATGACCTTCTTTGCATTAAATTTCCCTTTAAAAGTAGATATATGTCTTTAGATTGGCTATTATTCTAAATCATCAAAGACCTTGGCTAACTGCCCAGAGTTTGATGTTGAAACTCTTTCAATGCTTAAGAAAAAAAAAAACCTGACACATTCAGCTTGACTCCTGCTGAGGAGCAACCAAAGGTGAAATAGAGTTCAGTCATAAAAACAATGTATAGATCAACAAAACTTGTAGGTCAAATTCTAGCAGTTGCCAATCGGCACATACTGGTATGGAGGCATCAGATTGTAATAAAAATTAATTTAAAAAAACAATTCTTTTTGCAACCAGGCTGAACTTTTGGTAAAATTTTGGAATTATAGACATTATGGACTAAATTAAGGCAAAACAGGTGTCTAGGGTAAATTATTTAAATTAAGACAGTTATTTTTGTATTTCAAATGTCCTGACATTTTATATAATGTCAATAATAAAATAATCATGCAAACATGCAAATGAGGAATATCCAAATAAATGTGCACACATTCTTTTACGTTGTGAGAGCAAAACTGTGAACATTGGATTCATTTTGTTGACAAATTAGATTCAGATACAGAGGGCTTTCTGGATGTAGCTGTTAAAAATCTATTTATGCCATATTTTTAGGAATAAGAGTTACACATGTTATATGAACCTCTATGTCTTTACCTCTGTCAACACTTTCAGAATATAGACAGGGACAGAGCTGCCACTGGAGTTGAGATTTCTGGCTGGAGTATGAGAAAAATCATTTTTTAGAAAATGGCCATGTGTTGTAAAATTCTACACATTTCTATTAGAAACTGCTATTTAGAGACACCATATTGAACACAAACGAAATGGCCATGTCAGAGGCAGCACAGCTGGCTGTGTATTGTACCGTATATTGTGTAGGCTACTCTCAAATGAATGCAAACCTGAGTGAAGGTGTGCTGCCAGTATAGCAGATACAATGCTTACAGGATTTACAGAAAGATGTGATTCTCTGCAGCTCAGCCTGCAACGTGATGCTTCCTGGAAATGTATTTGACCTTCTAAGAAACCCACCCAGTAACCCCAACTAGACACACACACACACACACATCAATATAAGCTTTATACATGTACAGTACGGTACTCATCTATATTTCATAATAAAAGAGGCATATATATTACATTTGGTGTCATATAATGAATTTGTTATTATAAAGTGAAAAAGTAACAAAACAACATTTCAGTGGCAGGTTTGTCTGTCCCTTTCTACTGACAAAATGAATTTACACCCAGTAAAAACATGATTTTTTAAAAAACTTTATTAACTTTATTAACACAGCATAGCACAGTACAGTTAGACATTTTGGGAAAACACGCTTGCTTTCTCGTTGAGTGGAAGGTGAAATGATCCATATAACTCTCATGTCTATATAATACGTAGCTACTGCCAGTAACCAGTCAGCTTAGTTTAGGCTCAGGCTAAAAACAAGGGGAAACAGGTTTGCTTCAGAGAAGATAGCAAAATCCATCTAACTGACACTACAGGAAGTCAGTCTGATACATAGCCATATATAAAACCTAATGTGTCCATTTTATGCTTTATTTTTCAGTAGAGACTAAACAAACAAGATGAAGTGTGAGCTCCAGAGGATCAGATTTTGTTACTTTTTGAAGAGCTTCATATTTAGTTTACAGACATGAAAGTCAGTAAAAAGCAAATAAAAGCACATTTCCCAAAATGTCAAAGTATTACTTTAAATGATTAAAACTTTATGAAGCCCCCAGATGTCTTGGGACAAACTTATAAGCTGAGAAAACTGCTCCTCAAACTGCTGGTTTTAATTTGCTTGAAACTGCTTGAATTCACCAAGGTCTTTTTTGCAAGCAAAGGAATGAATAACCTGACAAAGTAAAAAGTTCTCCCAGGCAGCTCAAGCACTCCTTGATACTGACCTGAAACAAATAAGCTTTTCAGACGCTTCTGTCAGAGTCTCCAGGATGTGCGTCAGGACAGGTTTACTTGCATGTCCTCTGCAGTGAAAACACCAGTTCACCTTCACACAAGATCACTACTCGCCCTTTTGTCTATGTGAGAATCACTGCTACTTTACCATGCAGCCCACACAAGTAGCTTCAGATTAAAACCTCTCCTCTAGTGTACTCCTTCAATCTTTTCATCATTCATAGTTGATACCTTTAAAAGGGCAAATCATTTCAAGGAAGATAGAGGTGTTTGTTCGAGCACATATGTTGGGCTGTTATAGATGAGTTTGCTTATGACCTGCCTTTTAAAATTCCCTTGTTATACTCCCCATGTTTTACCCATGATATATATTGCGATGTGGCAATTTTACTGTGTTGCAAACATTCATCATTTTACATTTTTGTTGAACAAATGCAATGATTTCTAGGCAGATTTAAGTCTGTGCTTGTGGTTTTGTTGCTCCACCGAAACGTTTTCAGAGTTGGGATCATCGTTTTCGTAGATGTAGAGATGCTTGAGGAATATTCGTAAGTTTCATTTTCACTCTCATCCATTTTTTATTTTTGCATGTTTTCCATTCATAACTGTCATTTCATATTCATGTTTAAGCAGTGATAATAGGAATAATTTTGCTTTGAAAACACCAGAAACACTAAAAAAACGCTCATGGCACTGTTTGTTTCATTATCATATCCCATTTTTCCATTAACATTTGCATTTTTTTTTTTTTTTTTGGTTTGGTTAATTCATTTGGCTAATTAATTGTCTTTCAATGATTTTAATTTGGGGGATTTAACAGATCAAGTGAAATTTGGCACCAAATTCTTTGCTCAATTTTACAACTATCAAAGAATAGTGATGTCCTTCAGAGCAGCCATTGTGTTCTTCTCAGACTCTAATGTTTTTAAAATTGCCTGAAAAAAATAAAATCAACTCATGAAACAGTTTAGGACCCTAAATTTGCATTGGTGCTGATCAACATCAGTGATCTTACACTGCCACAAAGGTCATTTTGTTTGCATCCTGTATTTTGTGGTGATTTCATGGCCTGCTATGGTTGTAATATAACATCCCCTCTGTGGAAATGAGCAGGGAGCACTCCAGATGTCATGATAGATTTAATAGCAAAATACAATTATGGTGTTTGAAACTTGAATCTCCAACAACCCAAAAAAAATATCTTGGTACATGATTTTATTTCAGTGAAGGCATTATTTCAGTAAGGCAAAATGAAATCTAACCCAGTGGTGGGGTGTGGGATGTATGATTGCCTTGTCATTCAGTGGATAAAGTCTCTGTATGATGTACACTTAGACACAGTTGTGTATTCCTTATCAAACTACACACCTCACCACTTTGTTGCAGACCAAACATGTTGACAATAACTTAGATCTCTGTAACTGCTGCATAACCAGCTTCCAGTTTTACATCATGCACATGAGCAGTGACCTCCTGAGGACACCCTGCACACAGCTCCATTAAAGGTCTCAAAATCATTATAAACTTTTAAGTAGCACTAGGAGCTTTTTGTTTGGAATTCTAACGGATAAACAGCCAGACATCATGATGTAACACATGTACAGCAGAATAATGACTGCAGTCATTTTGTTAAATTTGACAGCAGCAGGAAAAAAAAACAAATGCATTTAAGAGTAAAACAATAAAACAGTAAAACAATTGTAGGCCTGCAATGCTTCTGTGGCTCTGGAGGAGATTTCTTTAGTCTGAGAGAATGACTCAGATTATGTCCACAGGGATATTTCTTACATTTAACAGAAAGACTGTCTTATGAACTTTGGATGTCGGATTTGAAAGCAGAGGGTATTTACCAGTCAGAGAGTGTCAATCCTACTGAGTTGCGTAATGGGAACTGTAATGTTAATGGAGCTTTAGCCATTCTGGGGCCCAAAAGTCAGGATGTCTTTGCATCTGCTGTACTGTTCATCAATCTGTCTCCTGTGAGTTCACCAGCTCCATCAAAGTAAATTATTGCCCCTTGAAATATACACTTTTATCCCAAGTATATAGTATATATATATATATAGTAGTCGCTGTGGTCATGTAAGTTTAACCAAATATGTTTCCAACAATAGCAATAATAACAATAATCATTTTGATTTTGTTTATTATCTTGCAAAGTTACATGCAGATCCAAGTCCAAACTTTAGAGCTGATTTGTACCATCTCTATTTGCACTTTTCTGGTTCATGAAAATAGAGCCCACCGTGTAAAAGGTTGGTGGCTGGTTATGCACAAAGTAAACATTTATCATAGAAATCCTACAAGCTAATACAGATATCATGACAAGAACAGACACAATAATAGCTTTTTGGCATCTTGGTTGCTCAATGTAAAGCATATGCATGAATATGTGTTGAAATTCTAGTTAAATTTGAGTTTGTTGCTTATCAGCACTGCTCAGTGCTGTTGATAATGTCTGCTCAGTAAACCTCTCTGTGGTTCAGACACACTGTTCTGCTATGCACTGTAATGTACTGATGTGATGACACTCCAGTCCGGGTTCAGTCAACCCTCCTGAGATAAAAAAAAACCCTGTGACGCTGCAGTATCGCCTTTTTTCTTCTTCTTTTGTCCTCCCCTCACAGGACTCTGGGAGGCGTCCAGAGGAGTTGTTGAACCCGGCTGAATACATGAGCTACCAGCGCATCTGCAACATGGAACACTTTCCCGAGTCACAGCCCGCTCCAGCCTACCCCCCTGTTACTTTCTTGCCCCAGCACCCCTACATGCAGCAACCGCCTAACGAGCCTATGTACTCCAACACAAGTTTCCCCGCCCCCGGCCCTCGAGCTCCGTTCACTTTCCCCAAGGAGCAATCTGTGTGACATGCCACATAACTCGTAGCTCTGCAAGAGGCAACGTGCCATGGTTCATGGAGAACAAATCTCTGCTGAACGGATGTGCGTCCATCCCCACCTTGCTTCTGTTTATTCTATAAGCTTAAAAACACATGTGGGCTTCCTCCTGCTATGATGAAAGTGTCTGTAACTTGTGGCCCTCAATCCCCTGTGTACTGTGCACTCTGAGGCTATGTGATGTTAGCATAGCCAACACCAACCACCCTCTTCCACCACTCCACCCTCCATCCCTCACATGTGCCCACTCACCCTGTTTGCTTTTAATTGCTTCCTCACCTTTCGAATACTTTGCTTTTTTTCTTTGCCAACCATGTAAACTGTGTACAGAATATGCCATTGTATCACTTAAGATTTTTTTTTTTTCCTTCTTCTGTTTTTACATTTCCCACAGTGGTAGTGACCTTTTATAGCAATGTGCTTCTTTTGTTTGTTTTCTGTTTGTCTGTCAATCATATGCTTGCTTCTTTAAAAGTCATTTACTATACTGTTTGTGTGATCGAGTGTGTTCTGGTGAAAAAAAAAATAAAATCAAGACAAATTCCATTTGATTTGTAAAGCTAATTATCATTCTATAATGACATGGACTTCTCCTTTAATGACAGTTAATGACAGGGTTGTTATGTGAAGATGTGAATTGGCAGTCTCTCACCTGAATCCTTCATTACTTCTCATAATGGCTTTGCTGTTATGGAGGTTGACTGGATATTTCGAACTATTAGAAGCGAATGTTATCCTCATTAGCTATGAAGAAAAACAAAGGGCTTGAGATCCAGCAGTATCTACGTTATTCTATTTCTCAATGTATTATTATCCATCCATTCTGGTTATCAGTATTATTATTTTTATTTATATTATTATTATTACTATCATTATTATTATTATTGGTTATCTACCAGTAGTTGCCAAAGACATAGTTTTATTCAGTTGTTTGTCTCTTTCATTTCATGCTACCATTTCCATTATAACTACCTGGTTTGATGGGAAATAAACAAAGATGATCGGCAATGTGCTACACTTTTCTGGTTTACATTATCGCTTGCCATATGCTGTATTTTCCATATCTGTACATGAAAACTTGAGTTTCTCATGGAGGCTGGTTTGAGGTTTGTGGGTCCTTTGTGTTTGTGCAGAATTATCAGCCAACAGGAGTTGTTCTTTATGCAGATGCAATAGTTGAAGACAATCACATGAATGGGGTGTCCTGGAAAAAAAAAAAAAAAAAACAAAACACTTCAGATTATTTTTTAGTTGCTCTAGTCACTTTTTCAAGGACAGCCCACACGTTTAACATATTTAAATTTTCTTTTTTATTCTTATTATTAATTTGTACTAATACAGCCTAAAGAGTTTCAAAACAGTCTAAGAAACACTGAAGAGAAAAGCTTGCTACTGTATTTTTTTAGAGAATGCTTAGTTATATATGATACCACGCCACTGTTTTCAGAGTCCATTTTACACTGTGACTGTTCATTTTAGACCATACATAAGCTAAATGTGCTTGACGAGCCAATTTCAGGATACTGCCTGCACACACAAGCCCTCCAGACGCAGCAAATTTGCATAAATTGAAAGTTCACATTTTTGCCATGTCAGATGTATGTTTGGAAAAAAAATAAAGAAAAGAAAATAGTTGTGTTTGTGCTCAATGTGAAAAAAAAAAATCCTTGAGATGTGGAAGGTGATTTAGTGATTTACTCTTAACGGTGGTGGTTAATGAGAGAGTAAAACTTGTGAGACTTTCTCCTGTGCTCACCTTGTTGTCTTGCAATGGCTCGATATGTGTGCTAGCATTTAGATTAAGCAGTGGTCTCTGGTTTGAACCGCTGAAGGAGTTTGATATTGCTGTACCTGCTGTGTGAAAAATCACTGAAACACTACTTTGTCTTTTTGTGACACATTTAATATCCATGCTATCCTTCCTTTTCATTTTATTATTCTTATTCTTATTATTATTATTATATGTAAGTGCTTGCTGCAGAGTATGCTTAAAGTGGCATTTACATTTTCACTGTCGAATCCTTACGATTTCAGTCACATTGATTTATTTCAAATGTCCTGAAGATAATTGCCATGTTTGTTTTCATCCATGACCGTGTTGTGTTTTGTAAGACTGTAACATTTAGTTTTTATTTTTTTAAACATATACATATATATATATATATATATAGGTCTACAGCACTTTTTTTTTTTTTTTTTGACATTTCTTGTACATTTGTGGAAGGATACTACCTGAATAATAAAGTTAGGAGCTCTTTTTGTTGCTGAGGCTGAAATAATGAAACAATGTGAAACAATTTAACCAATCATTTTATTTTCGAGTTATGTTTGATGTAAATATTAACAATGTATCTCATGTGTGAAAAAAAAAAAAGTCATGCAGTTTAACATTAAACTTCACTAAAAACATGTTCTTCCTGTGTTCTCACTATTGTCAACACAACACATTTATGCCTCATGCACTTAATTAACACATTTGGCTTAAATTGATGGCTGGCAAGTTACTATTTTACACATGCAGCAGAAGAAAAAGCAATATTCACTCCCCTTTTAGTTACTCAGTGCTCCACTATGTTCACCAGCTACTCACTAACATCTTGTTCATTTGTTCCATTAAAACTTTACTTAAAAATAACTGCCCACTACTGGAAAGGAGGTGGATGAGAGTGAAGTTAGTCCTTTGTTAATACAAATGATTGACTAGTGTAGCTTTAAAGCAATAATAAAAATACCTCAAATGTTATGTGAATTTATGTGACACTGCATGTTTACCTTAGTAGCATATGTGATCCTGTTAGTTGCTATAGCTTCATAAGATTTACTCCTTTGCAAGTTAGATGTGTCAGATGTCTGTCTGTCAGTTTATATTATTGTGTCATTCTGTTTGCAAATTTGTCTCATCTTGCTGGAATATCATCTTATAAAGTTGATAAGCTAGCAAGATGCTAGTGCTAGCAAATGCTTGTCTGATCACACATCCAGCAAATACTGGGCAACATCAGCATTCATTTGGAGTCATTTCTCTGTACTTGATAATGCTCCATTATGCTCACCAACTAGTGCTGCGCAGATAGATGGCAGCACAACACAAATTCATAGTTATTTGCCTATTTGTTTCATGTCTGCTCACTTAGTCTGGAATATGAACTATAGCCAACATAAACTTTTTGACATTAGAGCTCATAACATGGACAATTTCATCCGCAATCTCCTTTTCATACTAGACATCATTAAACCGAAGGCTACCAACCCAGCTCTGTTGGCTGCTACTGCCCTCAGGCCGAGTTGAGATCACAAACCAAAGTGAGGGAAGCGGGGAGGTCTAAGGATCTCACCATCAGTTTAGTCCATCCAGCATTATTGACCTCTGCCCTCTTGGACTCACCTGCACCATTGTGAAGTGCTTTAAGATGCTCATCTTAGTTCATTTCAAATTTTGCCTTCCACCGACACTGGACTGCCTCCAATTCAAACAGGCTTATCAAGAACAGCATCACTCCCCCTCTCACGCATCTGGGAATCAGCAGCTCCCCATACAATTGGCTACTGGACTTTTTTACCAGAAGATCCTGGTTGTTAGCTTAGACAAACACACCTCCTCAACCTTCACCCTGAACTCTGGTATCTCTCTGGGATGTGTGCTGAACCCTGACCTATCCTCCCTCTTCACGTACAACTCCACACCTTTAGATGGTTCCAACACCATTGTGAAGTTTGCTGATGATACAACAGTGGTTGTCCTTATCAGTGACATTGATGAACCGGGCTACAGGGGCAAGGGCTAGAGCCTGGTGGTATAGAGTGCCAGTAACAACATGACCCAAGAAGACCTCCTATCAATATGTGCCCCTCAGCCCTGGTTAAAAAGCCTCACCACCATCTTCATCTTGAGGAGACTCAAAAAGATCTGTCTCCTCAGATTATGTTGAACCTTTCTTCTGCACCATTGAAAACTTCATGACCAGAAGGACTTTTTGTTAAAGAACATTTTCTGAGCAACACACCCATTCAAAACAACTTATTAAATTACACTTTATGATATTCTTAATTTGAATCATTGGGTCCCTCTTGCAAAAGTCATTTCAGATTTAGATATTTCACATCTTTCAGTGGGTAGTACATCCAAACATTTTGGCCTTTCAATACCATTAAAGTTGATTTCTAAAGATGCTTTAGAGAATCTTCCAACTGCTTTTTGCCTATTGCACCCCTGATGCATGGGTATTAGTGTCTGCCCATCTCCCCTGCACACTTGAATGGCACGATAATTATATATACAGTTCTTCATGATGGGTCATGGTGGCTTTTAGACTGGTTGACTGGGATGGTTAAAATTGTGGTAAATCAGTGTAATATCTGAATATCCCAGGTTCCCAGGGTGTCAACGACCTCCCATTATAGTCACATTACCAAAATCCAAGCCCAGCATTGTTACTGAGCTAATGTGACTGGTTTTCTTGGCCATTGGCAGCATAGCACTTGCTGTGCATGTTATTATGACTAAGTATTGTCTTTAAGAATGTAATTTGACGTTAAATGCTACAGCTTATCTAGCCTTACCTCTGCCCCTACAGTCTCACTTGGAACAGCCTGTCTAGACTGCTCAAATATATAAATGTCCTTCATACCCAAACCACTCGTTGTCCATAAATTTATTAGAATGGTGTAGAATTTGGATATAGTTTGTGCCAGAAAACGTAATAAAAATGTTCCATTTGCAGGTCAATGTTGTTTAAGTACATTATCATAAAACCGCTCAACCAAGAGCATTAACATATTTAACTGTTGTAATAGCTTAGTATTTCATTGATTCCTGAAGAATAATATGATAGCACTGATCTTTTTATGGACATTGTCTAAATATTTCCAATTTTAAAATGTATATTTTTCATTCTGCTGATTTAAATTGTTATATAACCATCTGTGTCTTTCTGTTGATGTGACACTTGACAGGTGTTTGCCCAAAGCACCTAATTTTTATATAGTGTGGGTATAATAAAGCTGGGCTCACCTATATTAGTGCCATCCTAGATTAGTTAGAGGATATTGTGTCCCAAGTCTCAGTAATTCCTCATTCTCAACAAAATGTTTTCATTCTCACTTAACATAGCCACTCTTTGAATTTCTGCAGTGCATGAACACCATTTTCTGTAAAAGTAATTAATAACCTGTCTAGTAATTGTGTTTATATACAACTAAACTGCAACAGCAAATATGTTTTGTTGGAAATATTTTCAGTAACATCATATTTGCATCTCTCCAGATGTGTGATTTAACAGCACATCCTCATTATATTAATTTGCTGTTGTAGTTTAGTTTTATATAAATGTAATTTCTTGGAGACAGTTGTGTTAGGGCTAAGGTCTAAAGTTTCAGATAGTGTAGTGTTCACAGAGGCCGAATAGAAAATATATTCAGACAATCAGCCTCTGGGGAACACTTCAAGTAGTTGATTTAGTGGAGTGTAGTATATAGCCATGAGTTGTGAGTGCTGAGGCAGTTTTATCAGTAGAGAATTCATTCAGTAGGAATTCAGAGTCAGTACAGTAAGGCAGCAGAAGTGCACTGTCTGTAACACCTACACAGCGTCTGAGGCAGCTGATCAAAATAAAGTATCAGAACTGAACAATGCATCTGCTGGTGACTTTTACAAAGACGTTTTCAGCTCCCTCTGTGTCCTAGCCACATTTCCCCCGGTTGAATATTTACAAAGTTTTATCTTAACAGAATATTAACCACTGTAAGTTAGGTGGTTTATTCTGTATGTTGCACAGTGGGGATCAAAATGTGCGGGAACCACACAGTATGAAGACCACCTCCTGCCACTTCTGTCCACGTGAACAAATAAACCGACGTGGCAA
The DNA here is from genome assembly GCA_038496675.1 of Rachycentron canadum. Lineage (NCBI taxonomy): Eukaryota > Metazoa > Chordata > Actinopteri > Carangiformes > Rachycentridae > Rachycentron > Rachycentron canadum. The sequence goes on along the minus strand of CM076657.1, from coordinate 7,498,151 downwards.
GATGGTGTTCAGCATCGCCTGTTCATCGCCAATCACGAATGTGGAATAAATGAGACAACTACTACTGTTGTTGTCAAATTTTACAGTTATTTATCATTTCTGCTGGAGTTTGTATTCTTGATGCGAAGAGATAAGCCAAAGAGTGAGCCTGAATGGTTGTTGGTCTTTATATATTGACCCTGCAATAGACTGGCAACCTGTTCAGGGTGTACCTCATGTGAGGGACACTCACTGTCAGCTGGCATTGGCTCCAGCCCTGCAGGAACCCTGCACGGATAAATGATATAGAGAATGGATGGACGGACAAATGGATGGTTGAGCCAAGGGTCTAATACTTATGGTGATTAAAAAAAAAGAACAAGCAAACATCAGTGACTATAAAACAATTTCATTCAATGTAACACATTTCATATTCAATGGACATATTTTCGAGTGAGCAGCTGTTGCGTAACAACTCCATGTAACTCAGTGGAACAATAAACTTTAGTTTTAAACCACAGCAGTTGTGACTCTGAGGATAAGAAGCAGAACAAATCTTAAATGTAATCTAAATTAAACATGGTCACGCCCACAAACCACTGCATTTCTGAAAAGTCTGAATTCTAGAAGAAACACGTTTGGTTGAAATTTTGTTTACATGGGTCATTGTACTTGAAAGCTCGTTGTGTGAGAGTTTCTACTGTGTGCAGGGAAAAGAAAGGTTTTAACTGTGGAAATGGGTTTCAAATCGTTCAGAAAAATTTTGCTGTATTGATTAAATCATCATTGTCCTTTTCCTACCTATCAGCAGCTGCAAGCTGGTACTTCTCTAATGAGCACAATACTGGTAAGTTCCTTTGTTCAAATGTTCCTTTTTAATTCATAGTCTGTTTATCTTCATGAGGAATGTTAAAAAAAAAACAAAAAAAACAAAAATGCAGTCTAATACAAAGTCACACAACCTAGACAATTACCAAACAATTGTGCATTAGATATAGCAGATATAGCAGATATTGCATTTATTGCTACGTAACTCCACTGGATTTTATATGGACAGGTGGGTGTTTACTGTGTCCACCTCCTGCAGATTATTCTATAATAATGAAAGAAAGATTTTTGTGTTAGTAGTCATGTCTGACCTTCAGGCTTGACTGGCACATGTTCTTAGTTTTTGTAATTAACCATGAAAAAAACAGACATGCTCACACACAGACACACACACAGGCATAAAGCTTCCAATTAGCCACTCAAATTTTTGTGTTTGTGTTCCCAACAGAATAGCACTAAATACAGTATCGTGTGAAATATCTGTGGCAAATATCTGAGTCTGGAATTTCACTTTTCTTTGATTTGACACTTCAGAACCGAGGACAAAAATACAATAACAATAAAAATATAACTAAATTTGTATCTGCTCACTTTGCTGAACAAAGGCATAGGCATTAGAGCAGCAGATGAAGTGATGGTATTTGACAGAACAAGGTGTGTGTCAACTATTTAAAGGTGCAAGCTGGTGACAATAATAATGACAGCTACAGAAAATTCTCTGAGGACAGATAATAACATGGCACAACATGATCATATCTTTCCTACATTAAAAAAACACATTGATAGTGTTATGTATGTATGTCTGCGTGGGCAATAAGAGCTTCGGCAGAATATCAAATTTGTAACAAAAAAGCTCATTTCTTTATTACCAAAGGACAGGTTATCTTGAGTGCTTTCTCCTGAGAGATGTAAGAATCGCTTGAGAACTCATCCAGAAAAGCCCACTTGATTGAATTGGGTGAAATGTCCCGGAACAAATCCTCCATGTCACTTTTATGTAATATGTCACCCTGCTCCTCTTTTGCTTCCCCATAATTTGCTTTGTCTTTCTAAAATCTTTGCAACACAGTCTTCAGTAATATCAGTTACAGTATGACATTAGAATAATGCAAGTTTTGCAGCTAGATAAGCTGCCATGCGTTATACGTACATTAATACCCAAGAGACTTTTTTTCATCATCATGACAGACAATCGGCTGTGGAAAATGCTCATGTGAATACAGTATATATCGTATTCCCCAATGACTTGAGACGTAACCGGTGCAGATGGTCTGCCTGACAACAACTACAGCCTCAGAAATACCTGTAGAGCTGAATCCACACCTCTATGACACATTACAAGCCTCACAGAGAAATCACGTAAAGTATATGTGCACAGACTCTCTAGGGCTGCAATTACATTAGGTCTTGTTGATATGAAGGCCTGCCAACAAGTCATACAACTTAAATAACAACACAATTTATCACCCATATCGACATCAACATTTTCCCTATTGAAGATAGGGAAATGTTTTTTTCAGCACCTTCCAAAAATATAACTAAAATATAAAATATATAACATATGACTTTGACACATGATTTACCATCTTAGCATTTTCTGATCTGGCACCTCTTTGGCTTTGTAAATCCAGGTCAGAACAGCTGAACCAATCGTGTCTTTTCTATGGGTTCTTCTTCCTTATTAAAACCTCAGAATTACTTAACCCACAATGCAACTGAACCACTGACAACTTGGAGATTCAGGTTGGTTTCACTAGTAGCAGCTAATGTAGCCTCAAGCAGATATGTGGACGGGACACAGAGGTCTATATTCAATCCCACACTCCAAGATTCTTTTAGTTATTACTTTAAAAATTGTAGTTTCAGACCCAACAGATGTTGCCTCAAGTGCCATCATTTGACTTATTATTACATATTATTTCCTGTAGAGCCAGAAGAGGCTTTATGCAATTTCTGCAGTATTACTCCCCAAAATCCGTAAACAGACTTTGATCATGTGTAAAATTGGTTGAGATTCGTCATGTTTAGGAAATGAAAGGACTATGTGAGATGCAAACAGTGATCTCCAGTGGCAAAGTCTGATGCTATATATGCCAAAGCATTTACCACTGACCTCCACACAAAATTGCAACACATATCAGCTGCTTCACAGACAGTAATTTGCTTGTACCACACACTAGAAGCGTCTTACAGACACATACATTCAGATATACAAAAGTATACATCATCTTGCGGGATTGCATTTAAATAGCACACCAGGGTCATGTCTATGCATTTTAAGCTTTTCGCATGACATTTAATACCCTATAATCCCATGTGTCATTTAGCGCTATTTTGAACAGGACTTGTCATTCATGCACCTTTCACTGAGACCAGGCCAAGAAAGAACAGTGTCCAGGATGTTCTTAACACAGGATCAAATAAATAAAAACAAACATTGCTTTCGATCATATCATAGTTGCACCTTCCAGTGTGTGATCTTACAGAGAAAACAACAAGAGTTTTTTTGTAACATTGTGATTTATGTGATTAAATCTGTAACATTGTGATGTTACAACAAAGTACTCACTGCTCTCAGCCATGCCCCAAGTCCTTCCTACCCAGATCCACCATTCAATCTTGCTGGATTTGGTTTGCCTTAAATTTGTTGTATTTTTATTTACCACTCAGAAAACAGTCAACCAATCAGAAGAGATCAGAATCAGAAGATGCTCACCAACCTGTTGTTGCTGGAGCTCCAGACAGAAGCCTTAGAGAGGAGGTGTTAAACTACAATGTGATGGTTTTTGATATTTAAAACCATAAATATTGTATATCGTCCTTTGGATATCAAAACCTTTAAGAACATCACTTTTCTTCTGAATTTACTGTTCAGTGTGGTTGTTATTTGTGTGGTGACGAGAGGAGCCTTGTCAGGAAACATAAACATAGCTCAGACAGTGCAGACAGTTTCTGCACAATATAATACAAACAATAACATAGCAAACTGGCCTCTGAAATGTCTAAACTGTAGAGTTAAATTAATACCTCCATGATACCTTACAAGCTTCACAAAGGCTCGATATTGCAAAGCCCTGGTATTGGATTGTGTAATATTGAGCTAGTTCCTGCTATTTCATTCACCTGTACCTCAGAAAATAAATAAGATTGTTAACAAACTCCATGGTTGCCACACAAGGTAGCATAGCAATGACCAAAGCTAAGCTCAGGCATGCTGAATGGAAATTATCAGCACACCTACAACATGTGTGTGACCAATCACACTGCTGGGCTCCAGGCACTGGTGTTTATACAGGCTTTAAAGAGATCTTTTTCACACCCCATATCAAAGTCAGGAATGACCAGGAGCATATTAAAGGAACCTGAAGTGATTTCTCATTTTCTGTTACGTGTTAGAATAACCAGGGAAAAAAACATCAATTGTGACAAGTGTTTAGAAGATGCATAAACAATTCCATCTCATTACATTTCCCAATAAGTTGGATGAGGCAATTTCCTTTGAACACTTGACCTTTCAGACAAGCATATTAAATGCATCTGTTTTGCTGTGTTTGTGTGTATGTGTGTGTGTGCTCATCCCCTGAGTGTGTAGACTTTAAAAAGCATCATACTGTATGTGGGTTCAGCACAGTCTCTCTCTCTCTCTGTCTCTTTGGTGTTAGGTGTGGCTGTGGCTCAGGAGGTGGGGCGGGTCGTCCACAAATCAGAAGGTCGGTGATCCTATCCGTGTGTAAAACTGTCTCAAATTGTTCCCGACGGCGATCCATCAGTGTATGGATGTGTTTGAATGGGTGAATGTGACATGTTTAGTAAAGCAGTTTGAGAGGTCTCGAAGACTAGAGAGGTACTAAATTAGTGCACCACCTCGAAGGGTTACTAAAGCTTTAGCATTCTACCTTAGCAGAATAGATGCAGCTTGTCTGTGAATGCAGCAAATAGAAGCGGACTGGAGAAGCAGCAGCTCAGATGGGCTTTTCATTCATTTTTTCTCATCAACTCTCAACCATATTTTAATATTGTGTTAGGCTCATTGGGATGCACAGAAGAGAAAAGGGAGACAGAGATGAAATTGACAGATTCACTGCCTGGTAGAAATGCAAACAAATTCCATGTGTCACTCCTCAGCAGAGCAACATGGCCACAACCAATAAGCACGGTTCCTCCTGCTGTACATCATACCACGTCCCTACAGTAAAGCTTTTTTTCCTTTTCCTAATCACATATCGTTGTGAGAGCAGTTCTGGTAGGCCGACTTTGGCTGAAGTTTATTGATACTGTGACTCAAGCATTTCAAGCTGATTCATATGATTTGGAAGTGGTTCTCTTGTCTGGCAATTCATTTGATATGACAAGCCAAATAATAAGTAGGAGATAACATTTTTGGCCCGGAGGAAGGAAGCAGAAGAAGAGCAGTTAAATATCCAGTCTCTTTTTCATAGCAGTGGAGCCAACCAGAAAAACTTTTTCTGCCCCCCACCCCGCTACAATAAAACACAATGAGAAACATAATATTTCAGGATCTTTAAAAAAATAAAAACAGAAGAAAAAAAAAGATCTGTTTTTCCTCATCTCAGCTCCCGACAGTAATGGATTTGATTATCTCATCTATCACACATGCTCACTGACAATTACCAATAGCTCAAAGGTAATAATGTCAGTCTGTCAATCATTCTCATTTTCTTCCACTAAACTCAATATGTACAGCACATGTAGAAAAATGAGGTTCAACCCTCTGAAAACTAACTGCACTTTGTTGTTCTCAGTTGATGGGTGGACAGTTGTTTTGATTGATACATGTAGCTTAAAAACTGTCCCACATGTATAATCAAGAGAAACTATTACATCATCCTCAAGACTGATACTCATATTGTTTTTATTACTAGAATAAAAAGGATTAAAGGAACAGTGACTAGCATAGCATCATGTGGGCTTCTTCTTCCACATTTAACTGCATTACCTGTAATAAATTTACACAATTTATTTTGTTAATTACTTGATCTTAGGCCAGTAATAAAACACATGCATCTTTTTATTATGGATGAAAAAATGTTTATTTTGCAGGATTGTCTGAACCAATGAGGCCATGTGCAGCAGAGAAGCAAAGAGAACCAAAACAGATTTGCCACCACATCTTTTTATTTATTTGCTGTGTAAATTTTACAGTAATAACGGTCACTTTTTGACTTAGGATAAACAGACTTTAATCATGTGTGTACAATGTACAAGCCTGACACAGTTGAAAATGATCACTTTCCTTGTGATGTAAGTGTAAAAGTGTAACGGGGTCAATCAGTTCATGTTTTATAAGACTCAATAATTTTCTGCATTTTTTTTCATCATTGTATTCAGGTGACAGTTTATTTGTTTGTTTGTTGTGGGAGTTCTTTGGACGCTACAATAATCTTATGAAGTATTGAATCTGCCAAACCTGGTGGGACAACAGCGACAGTCCTGACTTAGGCACGACTTCATCATCAGAGAGGCCACATCACGGACTAGTGCTTCTTTTCATGTTAATGGCTCTGACAGCAAACTTTTCAGCTCAGGCTTCTGTAATATAAAAACTTCAAGCTTTATGCCTTTTTATTTCAAAGCATCTTTGTTTGTCGTTAGCTTTTTGTTTTTTGTATTTAATGTATTTCAATTTATATTATTTGTTAGTTTTTGTCACTATTGGAGTGTAAAACCTGGATGTCACTGTTTTTTGTACAATGACACTTGCTACTGAATGTATTCTTTACAAATGTCAGCTTGTAATTGATGTCACCAAGGTTTAATTTCACTTTTTTGTTTATCTTTGCTATTCATTTGATTTAATTTATGATTGTTACTCTCAGAAATAGAAGTGTTTAAATGTCAAATCCAAATAAATGAGTAAATGGAGGTTGGGTGGAACCTCTTGATGGCAGCTCTTTTTAGTGTGTTGTCAGCGCACATAATGAGCTCATAGTACTTTGCGCACTGTCCACGACTATGTTTCATCTCAAATACTACCCTGCTTAAGATTGTCAATCAAGGTCACAGCCACAGACACGAGGGCACCAGAAGTGACACTCCCATAAGTTTCTGATCATACCCATCGCCACTGGGATTTTCGGTGACAGGGCTGGGGAGGAAAATTGCTTTAACAGAAAAAGCCAGAGAAACTAATTTACACGAGATCAAAAGCATGAAAGAGCACTTCTGTGGAGAGATGATAAGCCTTCAAGGCCACTGCCAGAGCCCCAGGACAGTGCTCTGGTCTCAGCCATGTGGACACTTTCTCTGACCACCTGTGTCCATCATTGTCCAAGAGACAAGCCACGGGGAGGCTTTAACAGGAATGCCAGAGCAGCTGATAAATGGAGAGCAGCGGTGAGGAGGCAGATAAACAAAACACAGTTAGAGATAAGAGGTGCGAGAAGGGTGCTGCATGCTATCGTGTAGAAAGTAATTTTCATACATTACACTTCAAAAGGTTGAAGTTGTGTATTTGTGTGAGTTTGCATGAGGGTTTGTGTTTGTGTGAGTGAAAGAGTGTGGGTGGAAGTGGAACAACAAACAAGAGTGATTATTCATGATCATTCTTGAGTCACAGCGATATTTTGTTACTGCTATTATAAGGGCACTGACTCTGACCTTTGACCTCTCTTATTCTTAGCTCCATGTGATGTTGCAGACAAAGACCTTTTAAGCTAATTTACCTCTTTAACTCGCTGTATTTGACTGTGAGTAATAGTTTCAGCTAAAAGCCTATGATGTTAAATGAGCGATGTACGCATCATTAATATCTTTTAGTTGAATTAGTTTCCTGTTAGTTGTGATTTGAGTTTTGACACCAGTGCAGCCATTGTTGGTATAGCTGCTTTTTTTAGATGTTGGAATGTTTTATATTTCTCTGACAGCTCTTCAGTATTTGTATTGCCAACTTTACTCATATGACTTTTTTTTTATAGTGATATATTTTATAGTATATAGTCATATTTTTTAAGTTTAATATTAAAATGTCATGCTGAATATTAAAGGCAACAAGTGATTGTTTTTGAAGAAAATTGTTATCATATACTCTACTGTGGCCTTTAGGCTAATGCAGCGAGTGACTGACAGGCTTTTATGTCAGTATATGAGAGTCTACAGGGAGCCCGTATAAAGAAGCACGTCACAAAGGAGGAAAAATTTAATAGTTTTAAACTGAAATTTTCTGAATGTCTGTCCATTGTCCTGCGCCAACGGCTGGCATTCAGTCCAGAAAAGACACAGAGAGCAACCATAGAGGCAAAGCAAACCACACATAGATCAGATAAAGCTGTCTCCTTAACTCTGTCTGTTCTTGTGTCACTCATCTTTTTTTTTCTCGGCACTGTGAAGTCCAATCTCAGCCACCTTGTCTAAACTCTGCAGGAGCTCTGGCTCCAGCTGACAATTCCACAAAAAGCTTTCATCATCTGATGGCTCCATTTGAAGGTGACATGAAGAAAGAAAAAAGCCATTCATCCAAATATGCAAAAATATGAAAATCAAGTACTTATTAAGCAGTGGAAAAAAAAAGGACTCAACACTACTTTCATACTAGATTCCTCTTCGCATTCCTGCTATCTAATTGGACAGTTAACTGTAAGTCTTGATCACACTCAGTCAATTAAATGTATTTAATGTGTTGAATAGAAAAATAAAGATTAGATTTCTTAATACTGGCTTGATAACAATTTACATATGCGGACTCACACAAGGCAATAAGAAAAAACACATGTATAAATGCATTCAGCACTCCTCCACCATGGTCTTATATTTCCAACCTACAACTTAATAGAGCAACTGATAAATATGAAAAACACGCTGCGCTTTATCACCCTTCAAATGACCTGGATGTAAACCTGCTATAATTGACAAATGTCTAAGAATGGTTATTTTTCAATTCTGGGAGCTGCTATCACAGCAGCACTATATTTCAATTAACTTATCTAGGACCCAATGAAAACGTACTCATAAAGGGGAGGACTGTATCCTTAAATGAATAAAAGAACTAATACGGTCTCTGTCGGTGCAATTCTTTCTACACCTTATTTGGTTATGTAAGGTAATTTAATTTAATTTAATGGTCACCTGACTTTGAATTATCTTTTCTTTTTTCTTTTTTCTTTTTATTCAACAGCTCTTGAATGTGCTTATTAGTGATTGCAGGTGGTATCTGGTGGAGTTGAGGTGGATGGTGGTTCCTGAGAAGTTTCAGCCTGGAGGTTGGCCTGACCTCTGACTGCAAGGTTGACTCAAGATAGAAAATCCAGGTGTGGGATGAGAAACTCTGATCTCTCTCATAGTAGCTCTTACAGTAGCTACCATCAAGGTGCCCTTAAGCAAAACACCGGTCTCTAAGTTGCACAAGTGGAGCTCGACAGGAGAAGAACAGTTGGATAAAAGCAGTTTGGGTAGCTGCCAGTGATGGAAAAAAAACAGGGTGCTTAAAGGAATAGTTCAGCATTTTGCGAAAAACAAAAAGGATTTTCTTTTGAGAGGAGAGTTTGGCCTATATGCAATGATTGACAGCACTTCCACTTAAATATAAGGCTACAGCCAGTTAGCCTATCTTAGCACAAAGCCTGGAAACAGGGGGAAACAGCTGGTCTCAAACAGACGAGTGAGCTTTAGAGGTGTTAGCATTTGGATGCTTTTACCTTTTGGGCAGAACAAGGCTGGCTCTTTCCCTCTGTTTTTAGACAAAGCTAACACAACTATTCCTTTAAATATGAAATCTAGTAAAAAAAAAAAAAGTAATAAAAATGCATTCATTCATTTTGTAAATTAGTCAAACCATGTAAAGAGATGCTGAAGACTGTCAAACAAGACATTTGAAAGAACAAACTGAATTGTTACACTTAATCCACTTTGAATTATTTGTAATTATTTGCATAAGTAACTTATTTTTGTGTTGTTATGCCAGCTCAAAATATCAAAACCTCAAAACCTTGTTAGTCTTGTTGATATAATAACTCTCCAGATCAGTGGAACAACATTGAGATTTTTCTGGAAATGGAAACCTGTTCATGCACAGCATCTATTTGTCAGTCACTCCTATTAAGAAGACAACAGCCTGCTTTGAATGTTTTACTGCTTTAGGCAGGAAAGGCTGCGGTGAAATTAATGGAGGAAGGGACGGCCGCCTCGACCCAGCCGGTTAGTGGATCAGCCAGGGTCAGAAGGAGGTGGTGGCACTGGTCAGCAGCTGGTCCCACTGTGGCTTTGCTGTGCAACAAACTGAAGAAAGGTTGTGTGATGTAACTGAGGCTGCTTCATCTGATCAATAAACAATCTGATCTGATCCGAAGGAGAAGCGAGGCGCTGTAATGATACGCTACACTGCTTATAGCTCACACTACAGAAATGAATGTGAACGTGAGCTTTGTGATGGAAAAAAAACAAAGTCATCATCAGTGCCGTCATCCTAAAGTTCTGACAGCATGATTGAGCATGCATAAAATTTTATTTGTGTACTATGTGGTCACCGCGATCTCCGCTGCTGGATCAAACAGAGGGACGACCATTAACACAGAGGCACTTTCTGCAGTGCCAGCAGTTAAACCAGCCTTCAAACCTGCAGCGTTAAATTCCTTATAGTTTTTGTCAGTCTGATTATTTGGTGGCTGATGATTATACTTATCCACCCCAGCCTTCACCTTGCTCTTACCATTATTGTATGTTTTTGTACATAGTTGGTGCATTCGATTTCAAAGGGTGCCAACAACATACACAGAGCATAGGAAAAACAAAATAGGCTGCAAATTGCAGATAAGCAACTTATTTCAAGCTCACTGTGTTCTTGCAGGTGGCATTGTGTGTATTTCATGATTTATGCACACGAGAAGATGCAGTGATGATTTATATTTTTATCCAAGCATGGTGACTCTAACTGTCTTTATGGTGATTCTCTCAGGGCTTCTTTTGGAAATCATTTTTTCATTGCAGTTCAGATCATGTCAGATTAAGAAAGGTGTGGAGTTGGGGCATTAACAAATGAGGCCCCCACAGTGGGAATGAGCAGGTTGTTATGTTCAGGGCTATTAGAGAGAACAGTCTCTTGTAGGCACCTCAGTGTGAGGAAATCTGACTTTTATGGGCAACAGTATTTTATCGATGCAACATAAGGTGTTGGATAATGTCACCAGCAGCTGGTGTTCTTTGAATGACTCAAACATGGAAGCCATTGTGCAGACAATAAAATCACAGGCTCGGCTCAGCTGCTACACATTTTCATTGAAAAAAAGTGTAAGGCTTTTTCTTAGAGAAAATTTGAAAATCTTTGCTTGTGTGTTGTAGCACACGAACCGTTGGCCATCTGACACCATAAGATGTTTTTATCCCATTAGCTATCTGTCAGAACAAAACCATCACAACAATATGAAATGACTTTATTAGGAACACCTGTGCACCTGTTTATTCATGCAATTATCCAATCAGTCAGGTGGCAGCAGCATTATGCATAAAATCCTGCAGATACAGGTCAGGAGCTTCAGTTAATGTTCACATCAAACATCAGAATGAGGAGAAAATGTGACTCAGTGGCTGTGACGGCTGCATGATTGTTGGTGAGGTTGGCGTATTTCTGGAACCTACAATTCCCGGGATTTTCTATGCACAGTTTTGTTCTGAGGGTAAAGGGGGTTTGGTGTTCCTAATAAAGTGCTCAGTGAGAGGAGATGTATGATCTATGTTCCATTTAGCTAATTAGTGAATTTCCTGCTCAGTCTCATTCTCATTTTGCATGAAAAAATGACCTTGATGATGACAGTAATAACAGCACTGTGGCATAACATCATGTTATGACTTCTGGTGTATTCTTGAGCTGCCAGTATCTACTTCCCTTTAAAAAAAAAAAAAAAAAATTGGCAGTGCTGCTCTGAGCTCTTTCCCCCCCCTATGAGCCATCAGCTGCAAGTGTTTGCCAGTGACACCGGCTTTGTGCGTGTGAAATCCAATTCTATGGGTGCAGATGACTCAGAGGAAATTTGAAAAGATTTTGATTATATTGATTTTGATGCTCCCCCGCTCTGCATAATACAAGTCTCAGATATTTTTTGTCTTTGCTGATTGGACATAAGGCATTTTTGGATGTGGCCAGGAGGAGACAGTGTCAGGAATAATGAGAAAGGTAACTGCACAGGAGGCGGACTAACTGACATCAGTTAAGTGGGGTGTCATAGTTTGCATGGTGGAAAAATGTGAAGAGTGAAAAGCACATATTCTAGGAAAAATGGGGGAAAATATTTTGGATACACTTACCAAATCTAATAACTCAAAAAGTTACATAGTTTAAGTACAAGTGGGTGGGCTAAATTTATCAGTATAATTCTACAGAATTCTTCATGAAATTGAAAGTTTGTTGGTAAAACGACTGCACTGAATCATGTTGCATCAATGGAGTAGTATCAGTGATGTTACCACTCACCCAACACTTATTATGTATGATGTGTCTTGAAATTCATGAACTAGCTTCTTGTTCCTCCTTGTCCATCACTCTGAACTTAGCTGTCTTCTAAAATAAGTTAGTAATGGGCCAGTACTGGGATAATTGGCTCAATTTATTAACTCAATTAATCTGGCTCATGATGAATTGAGTTTCCTAAAAGACTAGTGACAAGGGGTCCAACTTAAAGCAGTGGCTGCCAAAGAGGACTCTTAGTCAAAATGTCACCCACGGGAAACCCATAAGGAGGTTCCACACAGTGTGGAGCAGCCTCCGGTGTATGCTTATCGTTCATGGACTTTCTCAATATAAGCAAACACTACAATCTTTGACCTTTGATGAGGTACATTACCAGTTTCTGAGACTGTAATAGATAACATAATAAATTTATCAATGCTGATTTTTGTGTTTGTTTACCTAAGACCAGGATTGTTATCACATATTTGATGATGCTGTGAGAAAGGCAAAGACAAACTTGTCATCATAAAGACGACATGTCCATTTAAGCCATCTTGTGGGTAACGTGTAACAGTAGCGTGTAGAGCTTTAAAGTGGCAAATTGTGTGTTTCACATAAGTGCAAAATGTGGACCACATGGACATACAGTATGCTGCTGAAACTGGGTGAAATATGAAGAATGTTATGCTGAGCCCATGTAGACTGATGTTAAGAGGCTTTTTTCCAGCCTATTTCAGTCACCACTTTCAGTTGGACCACAATCAGTAGTCAGTTTTGGAGCAGATTAATAATAAATTTGACCAAGTATTCCCAGTGGAGGCTAACCCATGTGAGACTGACACAGCCATATTAGCTGCGAGTTCCTCCTTCTGCTCCGACTCCTTTCACCCCAGAGCCATTAGACTGGCCAACAGTTGTCCAGTGGGTTGGAAGGTCCTGCTCCATGGTCTGCTGTCTGTCCCCTTGCTCTTACTACTTACTCTTAGACAGATTGGATATGTTGTCAGTGAGGCCAATGTAAATGTCTCAGTATTGTCTGAGATCTTGTCATTCATCATTTCAAATAAAAAGTCTCCAGGGGGATCCAAAAATAAGTGCATATAACACTAGAATTGGGTAGAAATATATAGCAATGTTTTACAGATGTGTGGGAGAGACATGTGGTTTCTGTTATTATAACCGACCCATTTGAATAACATTTGATCAACCATGCAATCAGATTTTTAGGATAAAGTACAGCCCAGTGTCTTTTCCTTTCTGCCTTCTTGGTAGAAGGCAAACAGGTAAACAGCACAAAATAAAGGGAATATCGTAAAGACAGACTCAAACAATAAATAACAAGACACTAGAGGCACAGCAGTGCTTTGAGCTAAATGCTAACATCAGCATAGTAACATGCTCACAGTGTATAATGTTTGGCTTGAGTAATGTTTACCTTGTGTTAGCGTGCTAACATTACAACAGAATTTGATGAAAATGCCATCTGTTTTGCAGGTATTTGATCAAGCTGGTTAAATTGTAATTTAGACCTGATGGTGGCACCAAACGTCACAAAAGCCATAAGGATTCATTCAGGAAACCACAAATATCATCTATCTATGCAAAACTGAATGAAAACTGTCTGAACGGTCTGAATTGACCAACCAACAGACAGATTCACATAAACACTTCTGCTAGTATGGCTAAAAATCAGCTTTTCATTTTTTTTATATCATTTTATTGTCCAATATAAAAAGTTAGCAAGATAATTATTTTCCTGTTGTGATAAGCGTTGCTGTAAATTGGATGACAAATTAAATAAGCATATATCAATTAATCAATCAGTGAAAATTAAACATCAAACTAGTGGAAATTGCCACATTGACTCAGTCTGTCCCTTGTGAACAGCTCAAGACGACTGTTGTAAATTCAATGATGCATGAATTGAGCTCTGAATTTCCCCTCAGCAGCTTGCTGACCTCTGACGGTTCCAAGAGCTCCTCACCTCTGTCGACCCTGCTGTTTGAACTCTGTAAAGAAATTCATCCATATATTCTGTCAGTGTATGTGTGAAGAAGAAGCTGCAGCGAATGTGAAAGGTCATTATGTTTCCTCTCCTGTAACTTGGCCTGTATAAGAATATCATCTATCATATTGTATATAGCAGAATAAATAACCCAGGTTTCTCATATCTTAAAAAGCACCTACTTATCCCTGTTGTTCTTCAGTTCAGTCTGTTTCTCCTGACAATTCACAGACACAGTTCATGCAAGCCTTCACACATTTTAACAAGAGATGAGTAAGATGGACAAGCAGAGACCCAACATTAACTTAAGAGGTCCTTTGTAATTTGGTCTATGACATGGGAACAGAATGTCCTGTGGTTATGCATTTGCTTTTAGCATCAACTCTTGTCTTCAGGTAGTTGTAAATGGACAGAAATGGAGGGAAAATTCTGCAAGCCAGAAATTTCAGCACTTGGCAAAGAAAGCCTAATGGTTGAGTCATTGGTATTGATCAATATCTGGACTAAATACTACAGACCATTGCAGATGAGGCCATTTTTTGTGCATCGGAGAGTGAAAATGTTTCTAAATGCACTTTAATAAACTCTGTGACAAAAACAAAAGACCTTTTTTGCTGGCTGAGTCCAGAGCTGACAGATCTTAGTGTTAGTCTAAACTTGTGGGAGTTCAACAGAAAGTCAGCGACACTAAATCATCTCCAATATATGACTTGATAAATACATTTTTAAAGCCTTTTCAAAAAGCTGGACACACTGTAGCTCATCTTGATGCAGCACTCTGTGAACACATCAGCTGTGTCGGCCAGACAAATGTGGTCCAGAGAGAGTTTTTTGTTTTCTCTCCTCCTCCTCCTCCTCCTCTTTCTTCTTCTTCTTTTGGAAGTGGTATCAGTGATGTTGGACAAAGTGTTTCATCTTATCCATCCTTAAAGAAGATACCGCAATGCATCAGTGTATTCCAGCCACCAAGTCATTGCAGGCTCTTTCCTCAATAATATGCTTGTCAAGTATCTTCTCTCTTTTTCCCTCCCCTCACTCCTTATTTTCCCATGGTGATTTATAAGCAAACAACACAGTGCTGTGAATGGATGCTCAGTGCTCCAGGTTAATGTACTTCATTAGAGGTTCAGTTTTGCATGTCTGGCTTAATTTAACAGGCCGGAAAGCCTTGGGACAATTCTTCTGACATTTTAAGAATGCCAGGCCTGGCATAGGAGGTTTATGTTTATGTGAAACCACTGACAGAAAGAGCGAAGGGGTTTGGGGGAAGCTACGGCTTACTTTGCCTGTTAATGATGGTTCAGAGCCTAAGGAGACAGGATGCAGACAGACCCAAGGAGCACACAGCTGGAGTAAAGAGGGGCGGGGGGGAGCATTGCAAGGTAAAACACTGCCAGAAGGGGGGTCACTTCTCCCCCACACATGACAGCGGCAGTCATTCATACAGAACTCCCTCATGGTTTTCTAGTTTCCACTCAACATGCCCCCACAAATGCACAACATCAAACATGAACGTATGCAGCATTGGATAATATATGAAAAAAGAAATGCTATCATACATCAAAATGCATGTGCTGCATATGTATGAACAGGCAAAAGAAAAGGCAATGTGAATATTAGATGACTTGACTGTGTTTTTATGACATATTTTTTATGGGGCACATTTGGCTCCATAGTTTATGCAACATAAAATTATCCATTGTTTCCCTGCTGGTTTGAACTCCTTATTGAAAGCAGGCAAAACTAAAACTAAAATACATTTTTGAAACATCACAGTGTTGTGATGTTGTGAAACTGAATTTCTGATTTCTGATTGCAGAGAAAACTTGATTTTGTATTCCATGATCATAAAACTGATATAACAGCAACTGACACCAGCCCAGGAATTATAAAGTCTGGACAAGTGGTAAAATTTCATAATGCATACAAATGAACCAGACAGAAAAGAGCTGTCATTGTTGTATTTACTTGTATTGACCGCAGTGACCAGAAGGAGGGCAGAAAGGACAGGAAACAGCAAAAATAATGGGTATAGTAAATGCACAAAAAATGTCATCTTGACAAATTGACAAACCTGGCAGGATAAAGATGCTGGAAGGGATAGTTAATGTCTTACACATAGTGCTGTCTGTTTAAGGAGAACCTGCTCATTATGTCTAGTGAAGGCAAAGGTTATTATATTGCAGTGTCTTCCAGACTGACTTGATGACTTTTCTGTCAATGAGACCCACTGCCTTGTGATGTGCTGGAAGACTTCTGAGTTTTAGGAAGATCCCATTAGTGTTTACAATCTGAATGAATATTTTCCAAAAGTGATACTAAAATTTGGTGATACTAAAATTACCTCACTTTTGTTCCTCCAATTATAAAATATCCTAACTGCTCTGTAGATAAGTTTAATTCAATTTTTGCATTTTAATTTGTCTCACTTTGGATGACACAGGTTATGGTGTTGAACTGAATTAATCTTCTACTCGTGTATGTGTGGATGTGTAAGCCTCAATCTTGTAACCTTATTGAAATGATGATGATGCCCAATATTAGCTATCATTGTGTCTGTGTTGCAAAAATGCTGGGTCTATTTAAACTGCCAGGAGCCCTCTCTGTCGTTTGCCCTATGCTGCAGTGCAGCTACAAGTCCAGAAGACTTGTAGCTGATGTTGCTGCTCTTGTAGCTTTACATAAACATGCTGGCTGCCCAGAAGTCTGATCATTTAGCTTTGGGAGGGTTATGAGGAGGCTATCATTAAGATTGCATAGCACTCAAAGGACTTCTGCTACTGGACTCATTAGCTGTGGTTGTACTTGTTGGCAGCTTGCAGGTACAGGCGTGTGGGGTGAGGGTGCTGAACCTGCTCCTTTTGTAAACAGTCTATGTTTACGTCCAATGGACCTTTTGGACAGAGTGTACTTTTTTTCCAAGTATGTGTAGGTGAGTAAGCCTGCCCTTGACCCTCAGTAAGAGGAACATTTAACAATTAATAAGCTTTAATTTAGCTTTAATAAAATGACCTGGTTACAGTTATTCAGTTTGCGTCACTTGATGTCATTGCACGTTTGTTTACAAGCACTTTTCACAGTTCAAGCAGCCGTTAGCCACTAGGTAACAGCTGTTAGCCGCCAGCTACCCTCACAGTTGTGCTTTTGGGGGAAAAGTGTAAACTAGTTTCTGTACATCTTCCGGTCATAGTTACTTTTTTGTCATGAGAGACAAATGGCTGTCCTCCATCTTAGTGAATTTATAATTTTATTTTTGAAGTTAGGTTAAAGAAAGCTTTTGGCTAATTTAGTGAGTCCCACTTGATGACGGCGACTATAAACTGGCGAGTACCCAGCTTTAGACGCAGGTAACTGTGTAGTTTCCTTCTGTCGTATCTGTGCAATTCAGATATTTAATACATTTTACACCTTGCTCAAAACAGATAGTCAAACGAGTTTCCATTAAATATATTATTTCTATATTGGTTATTTTATTTATGTAATTGATTCACTAGGGATTCACGTTGCCAAACATCGTAATAATCAAATTCTGCATCAGTTATGCACCACAAGTTTAATAGTGATCCTGATTGCAGTGCTTCTGGTCACTACTGAGGCTAAACTGTGGGGGATACTTCTCCAGTTGTTTTGCTTTTTTAAAAACAGAATAACATTAACTCCCGTTCATTTAATTGTAAGATAAATGCTGTTCTGTGATGTTTAACAAGTGATTGTTGAGTGATGTAACTGTAATTTACAATCTGTAAATTATGTTGGTTGTGTTTTTAAAATCGTGCTCGATGTGCCCCTTTTTTTTAATTTTCAGCAGCTGTCCCTCTAAAGGTCTCTGCACAGCCCTGGTTGGTAGCTTGGGATTTCTGAACGTCTGTCTGCTGAGATGCAGAGGATCTTTACTTCACTTCACCAAGGTAAGCGTTTGCTGTTTGTGCTAAAAAAAGTATTGTGAGTTCATGTCTTGGCTATGTGTTTGGTCATCTCTGCCCTTGCTTGTAGGCTATTTATACCTGCTTGCAGTGTTTGCATTGCAAATGACTTATTTGTAGTGACAGAGCTTTAAGTTGTTGTTTGACATTGTGCAGTTCAATATTTTTCTTGTGCTGTTTGTGTAGTGGTGAAATATGGATGGTCGTGTTTGTATACGATGGTTTTGCAGAATATCTCCCTGCTGCCTTTGTTTTTGTGGACGGTCCATAGCTCACCATAAACAGGTGTGTTGTTTATTGGTCATAGAGATGTAAACATACATGTTGTCATGTAAACATACCAGTAATTATGCCCCTGTATTACTCGCTTCATGGAAAATTCAGCCTGGCTCTGTCTCCTGTGCACACACTTGGGAGTCACTCACATCCACATTTTTTGCACACACTTCACGTTCAGCTGCACATTAAAGAAACATTTCTACTCAAAGCTCTTGGTTTATGTGACAGCTTGCTTTATTATTCTTCACATCATAATTATATCTAAACTGCTGAGCTCCTGTTCTGCAGTTTAGCTGCTGCATAACTCCGGATCCAGTCATTGACAGCCGTATGATGGTCATCTGCTTTTTACTGTATAACTTTCTAAAGGAGTTTCTTTGCTACATTCCATGAATTCTGCTCATGCCACGAATTCTTGTGACTTTTAATGTCTGCTAATTATCTGCTCTACAGTTGACAACTCATAACCTGCTGCTGCATAGCAGGTGCATTGCAGGCTTTGGATTTATAAATCTCAATTCACTGTAAAGGAAATTTCATGAAATGGTCAGAGGTACTTTACTGTGAAGTGGTCACACAGCAGCTTCTGCTGCTTGTTAACACGCAGCTGAGTAGATCAGTCTCTGCTGTGCTTAGCTTTATATGTGTTTTCTGTGAGTGACAGTGTCAAATACCAATTAATTAAGTACACAATCAATAGAAATATAATTAAAATCCCAATATGGCCAAGTCTAATGTCCAAATCACATGAGCTGCAAAAAAATCACAGGAGCTGCTATTTCTTTTTTCTATTATACCAAACATATTTGTTTGTGATGAGAGCCCACAAAAATCACATCATTTTTATATATTTTTTCAATTAAAACAAAAATGCAAAAATGATCATTCCAACTGAAATCGCATACTGCAATCACAATATCTGCCAACATAATTTCAACATTAATTTGTTTTTGCATATACCTGAATTCACTTAATAACTGTGACCCATGTGGGTTGTCTGATGTATGTTTGTGAATGTGTTGACATTATCAGGTTTGTTTTGTTTTTGTCCTGAATCAAAAAGTGTCCCATTTTAACTTCTTTTTGCTACCTTGGTGATTTTACCTTGGCTTTATATGGGCAGCTTTGTGTGTGTGTGTGTGTGTGTGTGTGTGTGTGTGTGCGTGTGTGTGTGTGTGTGTGTGTGTTAAAACAATTCTGTTATCTTAGAAGGCAAAGCTTAGGGAGAATTAAAGATGCTGTGTGAGTTGAGGATTTTCAGCTCCTGTTTAATATTTTAATATTGTCTCTTGTTACATTTGCCATTTTAAAGCATTTTTAATCACATTACGACACACTGGACACACAAAAATCGGATTTCGCTCACACCGCTATTTGGACATTTGAAACCTATTTTGGCAACAACCAGGCTTCCAGTGTGGTAGACATCCAATGCACATAGCCATTATAAATGCATATAAATATTAACGTTTTGAAAGGTTACAAACAACATAATTATAATTAATAAATGATTGTGTGTAAAACTGTCATAAGAATGTATCTGCTCAGTCGAGATGATTGACAGAAGCCATTGTTTTGACAGTGAGCTCAACACACTAAATGGTCCACTGCTCTTTTTGATATCCATATATCCATTCATATAATGACATCTCACATTTGGTCTGGTTTTAGCAGCTCCCATGAACCTCTTGTTAAATCTTCTCTGGTTCCTGAAAAAGGAGAATGGTTACTCAGTATTCCCTCAACAGAACAAGGTCAATCTGGATTTCCATTTTGCCTCTCACAGCGTAGTTCATTAATATTGTTACCAGGTCACACAAACCCAATCCAGTCAGTGTAGGCATTTTGCTGCATTTCATATTCATAATATATGATATATTTATAATTTTATGTGAATTTTTTTGTATCCAAAGTTGCCTAGCAGTGATGTTCATTACACCAAGGAACAGCTCAGAATGAGTGTTAGATGTTCTAGGTTACTTAGGGTATTATTCTGGGTCACTGTTATCCTAGATTAAGACAGCTACTACTCACTTATTTACATACACCTTCATTTTAGTTAAATGTGGTTTTATGGTGCCAAATTCATCAGATGGGTTGTAGCAGTGAAACGAGGAGAGATTAATCTTTCAATGTTCCAGCCCACTCTGGGTTTTCTGCAGAATAACCTATGTTATATTTTAGCAATGGGGGCACAGACAGATCCCAAATAAATATTTTACACCTATAAATAATTCTATTTGTTTCTTCTGCCTGTGAGGAGCTGGTGCTACCTGCTTTGCAAGCTCTGCAGGCCTCTGTCACACATCCTGAATAATACGTGCGACACCTCAGACTGCATCTCCAGTTTAGAGTGCAAAGTCAACAACGAGAAAACAGGCAGCTTATTCTGCAGTAAAACAATGGAATATATATATTACCCTGAGGGCTTTCTTTGTTTTTTTTTTTTTTGTTTTTTTTTACTTTAGTTTCCATAATGTGCCCATTATAGTAGTTCATCATTATGAATAGTAACTTAAATATGAAGAAAGTCACCTCCATAATGCTACATAAACATGGAAATCATATTTCCCATGCTGTTCTTGAAGTAATCGGGCAAGGTAATACTTTATTGAGGAATGCATGACAAGGTTCACCATTAGGGATTTCTTGATATTCTCTTCAGCAGTAAGACTTTTGTTGTTTCCTGTAGTGTGTTTAAGCTTTTCATGTGGGCAGTGTTTTTTGGCATACCTCAGGGAGCTGCTTTGGTCCCGCTCTTCCTCTGTGGTTGATGATACTAATGAGGCAGTTTGAGACAGATTAAGACCATTATTCACCCATGTTGTGGTGCACAGAGTGTGTTCCAATTACTGTACATTGCCTTCAGCTAGAACGAGTCAAATGCTATACATACCTTTCTCATAGGAATGGAGGGTAAAAGTGATTTGTGTGGTCAAGTGTAGGAAATGATGACAAGTGAAAAAAAGAAATTCTTGAGTCATATCGAAACTGATATTTGCTCTACACCATTAGGTAGCAGTATTTCACCTTCTCATGACTCAATCCTGACTAATTTCTGAAAAGTAAACTAACATGGCTACAATATAGTGAACTGGTGGTTGTGTATTCATACAATGTCAATATACAGTCATCACTTATAGAATAGGCGTAAAAGTACTGATATAACTAGCTGGACAACAGCTGGACAGGAACAGGCAAAATTCTCAACTGACAGTGGAAAAAGGGTCAATGAACTTTTATTATTTTATTATTATTTATTAGAGAGTTTACCCCAATAAAGAGTTTACATCCACTATTTAGGAAAAGTTCATCTCTGCATCTCTTCACTTGCCAAGAGCTGTCTCCAGTGATGGAAAGCAATGATGCTGGTCAGGAGCTGTACCCTAACATCTCCCTCTAATGTAGGACTGAGGGCAGACTAGACGTTACATCTAGTGTCACAAACTGGCATTATTAGTATGTTAATTTCAATAGATATCGCTGAAAAAAAATAGATTTCAAGTCTTGAAATCATCTCTGTGACTCCTTAACACACTGTTGCTTGATCACTTTAAACCAAATTTATGGTCAAATCTTCCACAGTCTTATATTGCACCTTTAGGCAGAAATGTAACTTTTATGTAGACAATTATTTTTGCCACTTTTAATTTAATTCTGTTAATTTTATTGAGACTAAATATTTGAGAATAAGTATGAGTGTAATGGATTATAAATCCTCCTCACATACAGACAGCTGTAGGTGATGTGACAATCTTGTATCATACTCAATTTTGCTTTGGTATATGACCTACTTTTCAGATTAATTGTACAGGTTGTGTGATTAAAAGGTGCTATATTCGAATTTAGAAGTTCAACTGCTGTTAAGCAGGCCATATTGACTGTTAAACAGCTATGCCGCTAACTGCAGCTGGTGACCGCAATCCAGCCTTAATGAGCTCGGTGTAGCAGCACATGTACCACTTCCCCTGAGCAGAGCAAGAAATCCTGTGACCAGCTGCAGTCCAGGGAGTGCCACGCTGAATGAGCTCCAGGGATTGTGTGTGGAGCTAGGAAAAATGTCTAGGATATTTTATTTTTTTCCTGATAATAAATTTGCTAAATTTTCAGTTTTGTTTTTTTTTTTCATTATCTATATTTATATATATATTATGTATTTTTTTATTTCATTATAGGGCACATTTTGTGTCTGTTGATGTGGGAATTATTATTTTATTTTTTTTATTTTAATATAAGGCTGCAACATAACAAATTATGAAAAAAGCAAATGGGTCTGAATACTTTCTGAATGTTTATCATATATCTGTATAGCATACAGAGCTGTTCCTTGGTGTTAATATTCTATATAATACACTGTTGCATACATACATATGTTTTAGGGATGTAATGATTCATTAACTACATTGATGTATTGATTTACATATATAAACCTATACAGGTCGATAGGAACATATTTTCAAGGTAATCGATGCTAAGAATTTACACATTGTGTACACCAACTACTCATTAAACCTGAAGACGTGTGTTGCATTTTATTTTTGTTTATTTTTATTGCACTCCATTTATACTGAAAATTAGAACAATAGCAGCAGAACCAGTGTTTATCAACTTAAAGAAATGTTGGTTGTACTTTTTAAGAAAAGGTGAATGTATTTGCCATTAATTGTTGTATTTACTTGTTTATATCTATAATAAATTTATCCCAGATTCACTTACAAGAAAAACCTCTAAGAATCCTCACAATCCTCTTCAGTTTTCAGTTTTCACAGTTAGACTGGTCGATTTTTTTGGCAACAAAAAAGTTACCGTATCAATTTCAAACCATTGTTTACCAGAGATCTCAATATTGAAAGTTTACTACCTCTAAGTAAGACTGATGCATTACATCTGTCTATTTTCCTTCCATCAAAGATGGTGACCAAAGTGAGTAAGTAAAAATTTAAATTCAAATGTAGTTGTCACTACCTAGGAAATATTAACAGGAGGTCACATGAAAGCAACTCTGTAAAACTGAGTTGAAGAAGTGAAAAAATTATGAGCTTTTCCGAGCCACATGCAGGTTACTCTGAGGTCTAGAAGTCCTGATGGCTAAGGCACCTCATCACCTCTCATTTCTAATCCACAGTTTGAAACAATCATGAGAAACGTATCCAAGAATGTCAGGCTATAATTTGTCTCAACTGAGACAAAAGATCTGTAATCTACTGCAAGTAGCTTAAACCCTGACAGCATGAAAACTGATCAGACTCATCAGTTCCAGCGCTTCTTTAATTATGATGTTTCCAAAGTAAAAAATGTATCCAACTGAGATCTCTCTTTTTAAAACTCTCGGCTGAAAATCATATCAGATATTCCAGTGAGATTTTTTTTTTTTTTAGAAGACTCAGACTGAAGAAAAGTCTTGCTGCCCTAACATCATCAGGCACTTCTGTTTTAATCATAAATCTTGAATTTAATACTGTTATACAAAACCGGTTTAGAAAATAGGATACACTTCAGTTTTTTTCTGGTATATTTGAATAAATAAAATTCACATAATTACCTTAAAGCCATTTTATGAATAGAATATCAGTTGCATTTCACTTCTGCATTGTTAATGATGCAACATCTGGGTGTATTCAGTCTTGTAACATTATATAATTCAATGTCTCACTGAAAAAAAAAAACTACTACTGCAACAATGTTTTATTGGATGTAATACATTTTTACTGTAAACATCACAGAAATGTTGGTGGCACAGACAGACTGCCATCGCTCCTATTCTGTCCTCTGAGATGTATCATGGGAAAAGGTAGTACAGCCCCCCTGTTTTAATTTTAGCTTTGATTTCAGTTCGACCTGAGCGCTCCATGTGCATTTCTTGGCCTACAGGGCATCCGAAAGATGAAAGAGAAAGTAGCTTTGTAATGTGTCTGAAGTGGATTACAAGATATACTGGAAAGTAATCTCTTCTGTATGAAGGTCAATATGTAACCGAGCAGATGATATCTTGCTTATCATTCCCCTAATCAAACACCTTTCTGTAGATATGAGAAGGGATTCGAGTGATGTCATTCTCAGTGTCACTTCAAAAAAGGATCACTCATTTACAGAAAGCACTGTTGATAGCACCAACCTCCCAAACAGCAAGTTAAGCTTTCAAGCTGCAACATCTAACTGTCAAGCATTGTATCTTTGACCCTTCTCTTTTATTCTGCTCTAATTGAAGTTCAGAATGTCTGTATTTCAGCAAATAACAGCAGGTTTGTACAAAAAAGGAATGGCATGCCAACATAAGCTCCTCCAAGAATAACTTCTATTATCTAGGTAATTACAATTGCTGTGCTACAACCTTCAGAACTAAGCATATATATTTAACTTAGTTGATGCGTCATTACAGCAGGCAGTGATGAGCTGTACTGAAATAGGGGTGGCACATACAGACAGTAAATACCCCTTGTCACTGCTCGTGAATCTGTCTAATACAGTGGTGACGGAGCATAACATCATTTTAATTTCACTGGCGACTAAGCCCAAAAAGCGTGAGCTACCAGTAATGTATGACAACAAAATAGGACATAGTATAGAAATTAAATGTCTTTATCTTTTTCCCTCTCACTGGTTAATGAATGCATTTAGTTTGCTTGGCTGTACAGAGGCTACACACAGTAGGCCATAATCACAGTTGTATACCGAACTAATAAACGCACCACATTTTATATCACATAGAAAGCTATAATGTTTTACACTTGCTTACACTGCAATCTATACAATACATGCCTACCCAGGAAAACACAATTTCCACTGGCATTTTAAGATAAATCACATTGTCGTATAAGCAATGGTTGTATGTTAGTTGCTTTGGCTAATACATTATTGATAAGAAAGCTGGGCTACCTGCTGTAAAGACCTGCAGAAAGGACAAGACATGTCTCACGCAGGGGTGATAAGGTAAACATCTGCGCCACAATGTTCTTGGGTAAAAGGATGGATGTATGTTGTAATATTTATCTTAATGAAACATTTTTTAAAAAAGTAGTTTGTATGATTTGTGCCTTATTGTCAAGATTGATATTCAACTAGAAAGTTGGATATTTGGGATACATTCTACTGGGTAATGAACATGCATAGCGTCGCTCCCACAGTACAGAAGAAGTATTTTCTTCATATTTTTTCATTAACATTTTCAGTGTAGTGTCACGGTATATTAAATTGTTTGATTAGAAATAAGCAATTCACTTCAAGAAATCAGATGTTAACTCATTTGTAACTTTATATCAACATATATAAATATAAAATGCACAAAAACAGATATAATATAAATAAAAACATAAATTAGATTAGGAATAAATTACCTTTCTAAAAGAACGTTTATCTAAAAGAAACATTTATTTTAATTTGGAATCCTCTATAAGTTTTCAAGCAACAGTTCCTTGGGTTGTGTAACAGGATGTGAGTTACATAGTACATCGACAGCTGAGGGTCACCAAGGATTGTATAAACTCTGACAAGTGTCACAGGAAGGGAGAAGTTAACCTGCAGAGGAAATTAAAAATTAAGTGGGTCCTATATGCAGTGCCAAAACTCCAACATCATAAAGTGGAGCTCTGATATTCACTGTGATTATATCATGGCTAAATAGAGTGGAAATGTGAATGTTAATCACTAAGATCTCTTGACATAAATTGTGTCTCAGAAGCAGTATTAGTGTAATCACACAGGTATTTTCAATTCCTAAATGAATGTTCCCGGTTGACAGCAGATCATCATGTGTGTTTGAAAATTGTAGGAGCTGTCCATAGAACTGAAATCCTGTGTTCAACCTCCTGGCATGGCTGCATTGGTTTTCACAAAAGTACAATAACAACACATACCGCCATAATGGTAATGTCCGAAGTAGAAATGCATAAGTGAAGCCTTTCGAAAAACATTTTGCCATTTGGACACATGCATTTCACACATGCATATGCAGGGTATTTTCATATTTCTGACACCTGTAACATGTCTCATGTCCATGTCCAAACTGACGCTTGTAGAAATAATTTTTCATCCAAAAATGCCAATCACATTTAACACATTTAAGTAGCTATGACTGTTTAACAGTCACAAGTCTTTCATGCTTAGTTTCAAGTTTCAATGATGTCTTCTTAGAGACATTAATTTCTTTATGTACATATATGTTTTCTTCAGTGTTGTTGAACTGTAAGTGGGTATTTTGTTTTTGTATTTGCTCATATTTTATGACATTCGTTGAGAAAAATCAGCAAATTTATTCATGAAAATAGTTGTTAGCTCCACTTTAAAGTCCAAACTAATTAGAAGGTGATTACCAAAACTCGGCTAAACACACAAATAAAAAACTGCCCGGTTATTTACCAGTGATATTTTTTTTTAAATTATTGATTATTAATGATTATTGATTTATTGAAGTGTCAGAAGCCAACAATTTAAAACCCAAAACACATCATGAATAGTTTTGATATTTGACTTTAAATATTTGATTTTGCCAAGGCTATGTTTAACTGTGTCAAGGCTCATTGTTGTCCTTGGTCTTCACCAGCAAATGCGATGTATCCTCTCAGTCACACACTGAAAAAAACATATGTGAACATAAAGAAATGAATGTCTCTAAGAAGACATAATTGAAAATTTAAACTAAACATTAAAGACTTGTGACTGTGTCTATTAAGAGCTGTTACCTTACTGTGCTAGTACCAGAGTCTGAAATTACCACATGCACTTTATTATTCTACACAAGTATAAAACAAAAGCTGCTGTTCTGCACTGATATTGCAGGAGTGTTTGAAAATATTTGATGTGTGAACTGCCGTATGAATTACATTCATGAAACTAAACTGACATCACAGACTTCACATTATAGTCAGTGCTGATCCACAGTTTACTATGCTATATGCTGTCTGTTTTTGGTAGAGAACAAATATGTCCACAGCACCAAAAGGCTCAAACTATCAAGTATAGAAAGTGAAATGCTCATTTTCCTGTCCTCTGTTTTATTCTCTGTCAACCCCAGAGAGAAATATCTGGTCTTTAGCTGCTATATTTGTCCCGGTGTTCAAAAACGTCCTCTGTCTGCGGGGAACTGCAGAGCTTTGTGGGTGCATCACTAAGAGAACCACCTTTCTGATTATACATAGTGATTTCAGTCATTGCTAATTTAAAATGCTGATTTAGATCAAATTGTGAGGTATCAGCATAAAGCTGATGAAAGCTTGTTACCTGACCTGAGCTCAGTTAATTATTTATTTTAACACCCCCCCAGCCGAGCCTCTTGTAAATTCAAGAGTTGGTCACAAAGGGTGACAACTTGTTTGAATTCAGTTAGTTCAAAATGGTAAACTCTGAATTTTATTTCTAATCTTTTGTTACTTAAAATTACTGAAAGCTAAATGTATATTAATTTGCAAGGCTTCAAAGAGGATTCAGATTTGGTAGGATGATATATATTTGCTATCAAAGCACAATCATACTTACAGACACAAATCAATGCATAATATGTCCACTATAATACATTATTGCAGCACTAAATTTTGACAGTACCATCATTCAGCAATGGCTTTACCGTTGCTACAATGTCAGAGTGTTTCCATTCAGTACCTGCTCTCCCTCATTCTATTGATTCCTATGTGAAGACTGTCCACATGAAAGTTTTTGTCTCTCTTTGCCAGAGCCACTATTGTAACTGTTGACAATGGCGTTACTGTCTGCCCAGCTGAATCACTGTGATTAGTAGACTCATTATATTGTCATGCTCTGATGCTCTTTTGCTCCCCATCTGCTCGTGCTCACAAGAACTTTACTGATTAAAAGACATAATTTCACAGGCCTTATTGGCACTTAGACTTGTGATAAAAGCAAACGGGAATCAAAATTAAGAGGAGCCCCTCCCCCACGACCACAAACGTAAAAGTCTTTCACTGTATGCAGCTTGAAAAACTTTTCACAGGCATGATCCTCCGATCACAGCGTACAAACCAACCACGCAAAACAACAAAATTCAAGAAAGTAGAAAATTATAGGCAGCCTGCCCTTATAAGGGCTGTTATGTTTGTGAATTGCTGACTGTGATGAGGCCTGGGCTCTCCATTTCACCCCGTGGATCATTTGCTGTCTCTTCAAATCTCTTACAGTAGCTGTTGTTCACACCCACCTCCACTCCCACTCCGTTCTTTTCCCCTCTCAATGTATCGTTCTCTCTTCGTTTCCGGCTGTGTGAAGCTCATCACATGTTTTCAGGATGCTTTTCTGGCAAGCACAAATCCAATTTCTGGTGACTAATCTGCAATTTTTTTTCAGCCTCCTCTCACTAAGCACTTCTCACCATTTGCTGGACAGAGATGGAAATAGCGCAGGCAGAGGGCACAGCTGCAAATGTTTAACCTTGCTTGCAGGTCCAATTGTTATGCTCAGACTTTTATTAGCTGTATTTGCAAAGGAAGATAAGTCTTGAATATATGCAATATGAGCCAACTGTAGTTGCTTGGTTTGATTTGCATAGCTTTACATTTCGCCTGTGGGGAAAGAAATATATCCATCCTTTATTAATGGATATTTTGAATGAACCTTGAGTTGCATTGTTAATGCGAAAACATTTTATCAGTGCAGTAACACTTAAATGGCTAAAATATAATAATCATGTCTTCACACCATTCATAAGTTCACATTCTTAGTGACTTTTGCATGAACCTATGAAAGAAAAATAGCAAAAAGGCCAAATGTTTATCAATTACGTTGCAGCTCTTTTGTATTGGCACTAACCAGCTCCGTATTGGCAGCTGAATCGCTGTTCTTTATGGTGCTGGTGCCTTGATAACATATGCACAGTGAGAGAAATCCAATTGTTGAGAATCATGTCAGCTGAGCTGGCGGCCACAGCTTTTGCCTGTGATTTATTACTAAAGCGCTGCCACATTTGCCAATAGGAAAACACTTTCAGTGGAGTTATGGGGATATACAGAGATGGATGAGAGTAAAAATTGAATAACATTTCTCCTACCACATTCTCTCCAGCCTTCTATTTGTGACCAGGAAGAGAAAACTAGTTACATTTGATTGAGTCTGAATGCATGTTTGTGGAATGTATTTGCAGAGTGTATTTTTGTAATGTTTTAGTGTTTTTTCAGTCTTTTTTCTTATATTGAAAAATGCCCTGGTGTGTTGTTGGGTATTGCTCTCAGACCAGAGGCGATATCAGAGCTGGAGCTGCAGCAAGCTCTGTGGCCGAGTTACTGGAGTGTCACTTCCTTTGCCACTCTGTTGTCCAGAGTGACTCTTGTTATTCCTTGTGTTTTATCGCCACCCTAAAAGTCTGCTTGTTTCATTTGTCAGGCTCTGTATCATCCAACCCCTTGTGTGGCTGCAGTGTGAGACAATGTGTGATGTTGGGAAATTTGTTGAGCTGAATCTATCCTTGCTAAAGATAAGCAGGGTTTGAATTAGAGCAGGGGTTGGGTGGGTCCTCCCCGCACACAAAAAGAGGTAAAAATAACAGTTCTGGGGCAACGATTGCACAAGACTTTGTTTTTCATGACTTTTTCACATTGGGTTTGTAAAAATACTGTCATAATCTTTTGTTACCACCATTTTATTTTCATTTTTAACAATAATAAGACAGAGCTTATTTAATAACATTTTAATATTCAAAAAACGTATGTCATGCATTTATTAAAGCAGAGAGAAAGGATAAACAAAGACACTGAGTGTGCAATACTTTTCATGTCTACACGACGGCAGGTAAATTATTTTTCTTTTTGCAGTTCCAGCTGATGGCACTAAAACAACGTGGCCATTCTGCCTAAACAGGCAAATATGAATGATGCAGTTTTATAGAAATGGACAAACTATTGACAAGAAATTAAATTAAACTCAGTTGGCCTGTTTTGCATCCCTGCCTCGGACAGATGACTTCTCATGTATATAACCTGAACCCACGCCTGGTGCCACAGTGGAGACTGAAGTACCAGCATCACTTCAGACTTAAAGTTGGAACTTTTCTCACAGGAAAGTGATCAGAAGTTTGCAACATTTTCCCACTCCTACAGGCACTCTGGTCACAGATGTGCTCTAAGGCCTTCTGTCAGTAACATGCACTCAGCCCCCAGATAGTATGACTTGTTACTTGTTAAGGAAATTTAGCTCCACGATATAGCCTGTGTGCAAACTGGAACAGGTTTATGTGTTTATGTGTCTGAATTACCTTGATGCCACAGAACCTGCTTACTAACTTTGCTTTAATTTGTTAAAGTAATGGACTGGTTTCAGATTTTTCCATCATTGTTAAACAAAAACGTGAGAGCACACTAGGCTTTGATTGGTCAACTTGGTCGCAACTACATGTTCCACCCATGTCCTGTGCTGTAAACAAAATATTGTGGGTATAAGTGCTTTGGCCCTGCTGCATTGGTTTGAAGTCAGAGTCCAATCTTGAACAAATCAGGATAGACCTGATCCACCTTTACTAACTGCACTGGAGCAGGAAAACCACCGTGCCCACTCAGAGGCAGCCAGAGGAGAGAAATGGCAAAAAATTAGAGATAAATGATGTGAATAAAGCCTCCCGACTTTCACTCACAGTGAAAGTCAGGCTTGTTCAATACACTTTACTTTCTCACATTTGAGAAATCGAAATTAAATTGTGTTAAGTATCTGTAGAAAAACAACATTAAAGTTTCTAACTTTTGCCCTAAGTTAGAGTTTAGCTGTATAATGTTAGCTTGGTGGTTGCACGTCCTTTCATTTTCAGTGTTGACATTTTGTTGTCATTTCATTGCCAACATTGGTGCTCAGTCATGAGCAGGGAGTCAATGGAGGATTAGTTGTTTTAGAGCTACATTTTGACATGAATATAGCTGAATACTGTATTTTAACAGTCTTTTGTGTAATTATATTGGTTTAGTTAGTGTTTTAACTTTTTTATATCATCTTTTACAGATACCTCCTTTGTTTTCCCTCAGTAGTTTGACCTGGTTGGGAAATTGAACAATGTTGTGTACATTTATCTTAAGTGATGTACTTTTCTGAGGTAATTGTACTTCACTACATACACATTCATTGTAAAAGTAGAACAGCAGTTCCTTTTCATAAATAGAGATTATTTTATGCCAATGACATTGAACATTTATGTTTTTATAACTGATGATCTGATCTCGTCATATATGCCCATAATGTATGAAGAAAAGATCATGAAATACACTGTGGTATGAGGTGGGTGATATCATTAACCCCCTTTTCCAAATGCTAGGTGTAATTACTGCAGTGAGACTTTATCTTTTGTATTCAGCATTTTTCAAAAATGTAACATAATACTGTGTCACCATATCATTGTCAGTTTTATAGTTCTGAAATTATTATTTTGTTAACTAGTTAGTTGAAAGAATACAAACTGACAGCTATTTCAATGATCAGTTAATCATTTGAGCTATTTAGCTAAATTTTCCAGTTTGCTGATTCAGAGTTTGTACAGCTGATTAAAATTGGTTTTTCCTTCCTCTGATTATTAATGTAATATCAATTGCTTTTGGTCGAAGAAAACAAGTTATGAAAAAGTGATCTTTCTGAACTACTAATGAGCATTTTGTCTACATTTTATACGTTAAATGACTAGTCAGTTACTCAAAAATGTTTAAGACAAATCAATAATGAAAACATTCATTAGTTGCAGTCCTATGTGTTTGTCCATTTGTGTAGACAGTCACAGGTCAGTGAGTGAACTAATGATCACTCTTGATCAGCCTGTTTCAAAGTGTGGTCCACGGACCACCAGTGGTCTACAAGCAAACCCAGGTGGTTTGTGACTAAGTCTGTTAAAATGTCATGTTTTATGTTGTTTTCCCAAACTTTTTGAGAGTGACCACAAAGCCTACTAGTAAGCAGTGTATGTGCATGTGTTGTTTTCAATATTCTAGCCTAGACATATCCTATTTACATTATGATTTTAATTGGTTTCGCAGTGTTGTTGGACTTCACTGTAATCGACTGTAACCTGACCCTTTTAGTCACGTAGCTTCACCAGTCTACAGTCTATGTTTTATGATACACGTCATAAATGATCAGCATGACAGGAAGTGGAAATGTGGATGAAGCTCACGGTTATCCTTCTCTGGGACTTTGCTAAATATCACCAGTTCTCAGCAGCCTGGTAACCATCAAGCATTGACAATGGAGGAAAACATTGACTGGAGGCTTAAGACCAGGCAATTAAAATACTTTGATCACATCTGACCAGTGTTAAGTATAGTGCCGCAAGAAGAGCACAACTTATTTTCTTGTAGTCAGTGAGGTTGAAGCTCTGCATCATCTATGAGAATAGACAGCTGAGTTAATAGGTAGTTGATTGACGCCGGTTCAATTCCCAGTTGGCTGGACTTTTTGCTGCTTTGGATTCTAATCCGCAATCTATGTTTGGTCACTGTTTTTCATCCAAACTCCCCCACAATATTGTGGGGATTGGTTTGGGAGTTAGGTGGTCTGGGACCGCAAACTGGTCTTTGGTCTGAAGTTTGAGAAACATTGCTCTGTATTATCACTTGAACAGTTTGAATCTATCCAGCTGTTGAAGTCATTTTGTACAACCCGTGTCTCCAAGAAATTACGTTTCCAAGCATCTTATTTGCAACAGCAAATACATACACTCCTGTCTGTGGTTTGGTTTAGGCAAGAAAAGCTCCTTGGTTCAGGGTTAGGAAAAGATTGTTGTTTTGCTTGTGTCTGAACCCTTTTTGTGTATTAAACCAGACAACAATACTTTCCCAACATTTCCCTGACATCAACCAAGTGCTCTGAGTGTCTAGACATAACCCGAAAAGTATAATAAGGCTTTATTGTACTGCAGGATCAGGCTTTGATGGAGTTAATACCACAATGTATCAATGTGTTTGTGACTTGTCAAATATGGAAATTAACAACATATCCACATTACATTAATACAGAATATAATTTAATTTGTGACTGTGCTTCCTACAGAACTTTTTTTGCTTTGAAGTTTAGTTGAATAGAAATTTTTAGAGTTGTTTTTTTCATAGCTATAGATTGACCTCTTTAATAGGGACAAAAGTCTTTCTCATTTTAACTAATTGATTTTCTGCTGATTTTGTGAAGCCGCTCCAGTATATGGATAAAAACTGGATTCTGTCACTCTCATCAGAAAAGAATATAACAATGACCTGCTCCCCTGCTCATTTTGAATTTGAAGCTGAATGCTCTATGTCATCTGCAGTGTCTCTCAGAAATTCATTTTGTTAACCACAAATTGATTCTTTGTTGCTATGGTAACAATTTTCTTATCTTTGCTATAACAGCGCTTCATTCGTTTGATTTGATATCATAGTTCATAGTTTTCAGTAGAAATAATAATAAAAAAAAAAAAAAAAAGAAGACTGCAACTTCAATCACCTGTTCAGAGTATTTCACCAGAAACAAAAACTATTGTGTGAGTTCTCAGTTTTTTAACAATAGAGCTGTTGGTTGTTGATGTGATGTTGTAGCAAAGTGTACCTTCCAGAACATAAGTTATTAAATTGTCCATATGGATTCTTGTCTCACCTTAAACTGGCCTGCTCACTCTCCACTATCCAAAGCGGCAGCACTCCTATGGAAATGTGACATTTGCTTTGTTTCCCACCATCTAATGAGCCAGTTAACATTCAGTTGTTCACCCTAATTGACTCTTATGCTAACCGGATGGAGGCACAGGACTCCAAATAATTACTCTCTTTATGAGCCAATGTCTAATGAATTTAAGTGGCATATTTACCAGTTGGCTGACTCTGGGTAGAAGTGATGGAATAAAAGTATGCCTGCGACAAAACCAACATAAAATGTCTCAGTAAGGTCTTGGGTCACCACATGCAGCCAGAACAGGAACACAGTGTTTCTTGGCATTAATTCAACAAGTCTCTGAACTTTACTGGAGGGATGAGCACAATTCTTCTAAAAGATATTCCCTCGTTTATGTTGTTTTTTTGGCATTCATCTGACCACTTGTAGAAAACATAGAAATGATGAAGGTGATCTCTCAGGACAGCTTTGTCGATTTGCAGTGACCCTTCCCGCTAAGTGGAGAAGTTGTATCAAACCATGCCAACAAAATGTCTCCTACAGCATAACAAAGCCACCAGATCCACCCAGTGTTGGGGTGAAGCATTCAGGTGAACTTGTCCACCTGTGGAGAAAATGGTCTGACTATCTCACTTATTCCACATCTCTGCAGACGAGTGCTGATGGTTTTTGCGCCACTGAACTTGTAAATGTGCATTCATCTTTGTAATTAGGGGTTTGTGCACTGCAGTCTTACTATAATACTCCTCTCTATGTAACTGTCAAGTCACACAGTCTGATCACGTCCTGACAATTTTCAGTCACTTGAGGAAGAGCTGCCCTTCTGTTTTTTCCTTACATGTCACACTAATGCCAAAGCATCACGGTTGTTAAATGATCCATGACTTTCTCATTGATCTAAATGCAGATGTCACTTTAATTCCTATTCAAACACCAGCCAGTTGAGCATCTTTGGGAGTGAAGCTTCGGCCATCCTGCACATCTAAACCTTCTTGTTATAATATTAATTCACTTAGATCTTTTCCTCTCATCTTGATACAAAATCAGAATCGTCTTGGCCTGTTCAGCATGTTTATGAGTGTGATTAGATGACTGATTACAGGTGCCATGCAGTGCACCTGTATGGAAGCGTCTGCATTTGTTATGTTTCCCTTCTCATTTATTCATGTTTGTTCTTGAATTTATCTCCCATCTGCATCTAACGGTGTATGTGTAGACTTGACATTTTGAAGGCCATGGCAGTTTTTGGGAGTTCCACACTACCATTAATATTCTGGCTTTCCTTGACACTGTAATAAAAATATAATTCTTCAGTCGCCCTGAGTATGAATAATGAAGAGGAAAATCTGATGTCATGCCGTCGCACCTTCATTGCAGAAATGCTCTGCTCTGCAGAAAGGCTGAGTTGATCAGGTAAAAAGAGAAAAAACACCTATACATTATTTGTGAAGAATAAAGTCAAAATGGATTTGGGGTAAAATTTCACCTGAATTATTTCAATAGTTTTGAATTTTCTCTGCTGTATTTGCTATTTTAAATCACACTTCAATGCAGGTTGACAGTTGGCATAAAAAGCTGAGATGAGCACCACTTCTCATCTTTGACATCGTCTGTGCATCAACCTTGCAGTTACTTCACTGTGCCAGAGGGAGAACTGGATGAGTCGAGGAAGAAACAAACTAATATTATTGATATTGGAAATGTGGCTGAAACACAAAGGGATTTTGCTGAGTTCTTATTGATTTTGGATCAAGCTCTACCAGTTCGATTTACAGGAAATCCTCCCCAAAAGAGAGAAAAGAGTCAAATGTACTATTTATATAATTATATAATTTCATTATCTTTTCTCATTGAATATAGTGTGTTTTGTGTAACTGGAGTGTATCAAGCCGTTAGAATCAAATGACTGAGCCTTGGTTTGAAATGGTGAGAAAATCTGTCTGATAATGTGACAGCTTTATCAAAATCTTATCTTGACAGATTTACAGCACCATTCAGTCACTGTGGCCATTACTCAACTCGACCCCTAAGGAAATATGATTCAGTAGAATAGAGACTTTGGGATTGTTTTCCATGGATGTATTTATCAAATCACATATAACAGAAATTGGATGTCACAAACACAAGCTGTTTGTGAAAACCCACTGAAAATGCCATGTCCATTCTCTTTGAAAATCATAATTATGCTCTCTGCAAACAGAATGTAAAAGCAAAGTTTGCAGTATGTCTAGCTGCTGTTAATTAGTATTTACTGTCTTACTAATAGAGTTGCTTTGCACCTTGTGTATAAATAAAATCGTATGTATCTTCTCATTTCATAGTAAGAAGTTAAGATGCTTCTCTTGGTCTACATTTACTGCTTTACCTTGGCTCTCAACACAGCCAATAAGACGCGGTTCCCTGACATAAATAGGGTACCTCCAGGGAAATTCATTTGCATCCAACTACTAAGCCTCAGGTAACTAAAAGGAAGACTAGGCAAGTCAAGATTTGACACACAAGACTGCAAATGCAGCTTGTTAGTAAGTCAGCAATTAATTACTTGGAGCCACAGCATGAGAGAATTTGTCATTTTTATTGAGCATTTAGGTCAGGAATGTCAACATGAATTTAACTTTGTGTCAGTGGTGACACTGTGTGCACAAAGAAGATACGTGGAATGATTTATGCAGCTGATTGTTTTGCTCCTCCCAGGTTTTATTCAGTCAATATAGAAAACACTGATATGTAATTAAATGTATCGAAGGTGTCTCTGGCTTTGCTCACTAATTTAAAAAAAAAAGTTTCAACATTCAAAAGTAGTGTAGTGTATAGTATTTCCTGATACATACTCGAAAGAAGTACTGCTTAATTGTAAGAATGACAAACTGAGTTAAAAGTTTTGATGCTGGTAAAAGATAAATGCGGAACGCTGAACACAATCAGAGCTGAAGGGAGATGTGGGGTTATCATCCCTCAGTCAGAGAGTTAACAGTTTGTCACCTGTGACATAAACCATCTCCTCTGTTGAAGTGTCCTTGAGCATGACAGAGATTGTCTCTTGGGCTCAGGGACTCTGTTATGTTTCTATGGCTATTGAAAAGATGAATTTTCCTTTCAGGGACCCATAAAGTGTCAGGAAAAAAACTGAGAAGTACAAAAGTGTCATCATAATTCTCTTTGTGCAGTAGAACGGCCTGATTATAAATGTAGAAATAATGTATGTTGAGTAATGTCCTTGTGTTTATATTAAGCCAAAATTGAACTTAATCTGCATTATTTTAAACCCTGCGTTCAAGCTAACTTTGCTGAGATGGATGACTCAAAGTACAAAATATGTATGATTTCTCAGAGCTTGTCATCTAATTTCCTTTCTTATTTAAACCACTTTACCAATTATATCTTTTCTCAAAAGTTAAAAACTAACTTCAGCACAGAGACTGATAACTAGTATATTGGCTTTGATGCATGGAACTATAAATCATTTTTAAAGTAAAGTATAAAATTCCCTTAAGTTGATATGATTAAAACATTACAGCATACTGCTTACTTTTCACCCCCTGGCCAGCTCGCACATGTGAGGCCGACATCAGAAGGGGTCAGATGAATTTCACAAATATCTGGGCTGTGGCATCTGAAAACAGCACTGTACACTTGGCATTGCTGAGGTGGTCAAATTTTGGATGAGCTCCTTTAAGCATATCAGAGCATCCTATAAAGGCTCAGCAGAATGTTGAACATCAAGGTGCTGCGTATTCCCTGCCTATAACAGCTTGGTGGAGACAGACAACAGACAGCAGATTATTATC
The DNA here is from genome assembly GCA_038496675.1 of Rachycentron canadum. Taxonomy (NCBI): domain Eukaryota; kingdom Metazoa; phylum Chordata; class Actinopteri; order Carangiformes; family Rachycentridae; genus Rachycentron; species Rachycentron canadum. The sequence continues at coordinate 7,460,402 of CM076657.1, read as the reverse complement.
TGCTCCGAGGCCCGTGCATACAAATGACTCCATCCGTCCTTCATGAAGACAACTTTCCCCCTGAATGTGTAGTATCATCATTTAAAGGTTAATGCTGCCCAGTTTAGGAGTTCACATATGCAATTACCAAGAAAAATAGATTTTTCCATTGAAAACACCAACCCAAGACCCAAAAACATGATCCAACATGAACTAATCTTAATAACGCAGTATTTACTTGTTACCAGACTCAAAACAGTGCTTATATTCCTAAGAGGGTTGCTGCGTTTTCCTGAAAGCAAAGCCAAATCACATAATATCTTGTGTTTAATTCATGCAGGCAGAGTGAATTGTGGCATTGATGGAATTGACTTCCCACACAAGTTTCAGGCTGCCCTCTCTTCTCCTTTAATACAGACTAAAAGCAAAGAGTCTACAACTGCACTACCTGTTCTTTGAGGCTGTACTTTGACACAGTTGTGCTGTGAGCTAAGTCACATCAACAAGCAAGCTAACATGCTGATGTTCAGCAGGTATGTTTTCCATTCTCACAGTAGCACTAAACACAAAGTAGACCAGAGGCTGGTGGGAAAGTCATTAGTTTTGGAGGTAGGTAGTCATAAACTGGAGTGCTGGACAAATTAAGTTTTGTGGGCCTAAATGAAAAGTCTTAGGCTCGCCAACATAATTATAATACATCCTTAGGGGAATGTGAATTTGTAAATCAAATTTCATGGCAATCCATTCAGTAGTAGTAAAGGCATTTCACTCACAAGGGTGAACTGGTAGCGCTAGTCAGGGCATCGCATTGTACATCAAGTGGATGCTATGAATGTCTGTACAAAATCTCACGGCCATAGTAGTTGAAATGCCTTAGAACCAAAGTGTTGGCTGACCAACTGGCATTTCCATCCCTGAATATATACACAATAGGAGTCTAAGTCTAAATTTCTGAATATCCAGTATCAGCACAATAAATACTATAATAATAGTACCAAAGTCATGAGGTTCTGGGTTTGAGTAACTCTGTGATAAATGCCTGCACACCACAAAGGTCACCCATATACAAAGTCATGTGTAAACAAAAAAGCAGCAAGGTTAGCAGCTGGTTTTCATGTTAGAGCTTACACTGCAAATAAGGGGAGTTGCACTGAGTTGCTCTGCAAACTCATCAGCTCCATATGCCCTTAATGGGGCTGTTTCCCATGGTTCCTTATTAATCAACTCAAGTAAACATGGGACATACATCTTACTTGCCTTAACTTTATTTCAGACACATACTGGAGATAGAGTAATACCCTGTGCCACTTAGTGTAGGCTCTGTTATGATTACAATTGAGTCAATTAATCAACACATATAATTATATAATTTCTCAACACAACATGAAAGGTGAGAGCATTAATAGTCCCAAATATATGACTCGCACTTGTCCATCTTGGAAGCTTGAGCAACATTTTAACTGCATCTTCATCATACACCACCTGAAGCTTTTTCATTTTCGCTTTACTATTTTGCACCGCAAATGGGCTGTGAAGAGCGGAGTCTACAGTTGACTCTAAAAAGGGCTGTTTTCACATCATTTGTACACATGTGAAATTTGCGTGCCAGCATGGTGCATACAGTTTGCAATAATGACACCGCCCATTGTCATGATCACACAGATCATTCCTCATGATGTGACCTAAACATCTTTGTTCGCCTCATTTAGCACTTGGTCTGCCATGAAGAATGAAGGAAAAATTTGGGTTTTAACAATTGTCATAAAACTCCTTTTAGAGTTAATGTTATACTGCATTATATAACTTGGGCCAGGTTGACTAACTCTTTAACGTACAACAACAATTGTTAATGAGACTTTACCCCCACCATACACTCTCAGACAGATCGCAAATATACAGGTTAAAGAGAACAGGTGACAGTATTCCACTTTGTTGGACCCCATTGGTCACCAGGAAGGTTGCAGATTAAGGATCCACAGGCCTTATTATCAGGCCTGTAATTCAGTGTTTTACAGATTAATGGTATCGTTTTTATTTTTTGTATTTTTTTTGATGAAGCTGCCTGTCCCTGTCTTTTGTCACCAGTCTGTGGTCTGGAGCGATATCCTGCCTACGGGATCATCTAATTGGTTACATGTCATGAGTAATATTCCATCACCGCTGAGTGCTTCTGTGTACAAAGACTGGAGCAGCTCCAGTTAGCAAGCAGAGCTGGAAATCACAGATGAGACAGCAGACATCTCTGAAGTTGTAAATCCTCTAGACTGTAGTTTTAATAAAGACCTAAGTCTTATGAAAATGTTCATTTGTTAGTCTGAGACACACTGAGCTAGAGAGAGAAAGAGGGTAGCACCAACTGCTGGGCTTGAGCAACTAGCTAAAAAAAAAAGAAGTAATTTTTTAATGTTTAATAATTAATTAATGAGAACATTGCAGAAAGGAGAAGAGAGCTCTGAGTTACTGTGGGATGTTTCCGTGGAATGTTTCTATCATTTAGCCTAGCCTCACTTAAAGGCCTCAGAAGTATTTGTACTACAAATGGATATCATGTTATCTTGCTCCTTGATTACTAATTGGTATTGGTCTTGGTCTGGAAAAAACAATATCAGTTGACCGCTACTGCAGATATACTCTTATCCCATCAAACTTACATGGTTTCATGCAAATATCAAAAGTGTAAGAGCCATATCAAGTATTGTGGGATCCCTTGCTCTTGTAGATTAAGTTGATCAAATGCTTTTTCACATGCCTTCCGCACTTAGTAATGGCTTTCCTCAGTGCTTGCATACACAAATCTGTGCCATTTTATCCATGAAAGGCAAGGAAATTGGTCTGTAATTTTCAATGCTAGATATTTTACCAGTTTTATCTGTGATCACTGGCACTAGTAAGAAAGACATCACAGAGTGAGGTTAGTATACTATAAATTAACAATACGGAAAATCAGATAGCGTGTAGCACAAAAATTATGTGGCTAACCTTCTTCAGATGTTCTGCTGCTATTTGGTTATGGCCACATGCAGATTTCTCTATGTCATAGCATATTTTATCAGGTATATTAACCACACCATCCTTGTTAAAAAACATCCCGATAATCCCTACGATGGTTTACCCAAGGTTTGTCTGCTGTCTCCACAGCAATATTTTCAGACCCAAGATGGCAGGAGCATCTTACTGTTATTAATCGTACCCTCTTTTCAGAAACAATATTCAGCTGAAGATTTTTAGACATAGAATTTTTCTTTCTTCTTTGTGTGTTTCTCATGTTCAGACCTTCTCTCAATAAATCTTCCTTTGGCCTCATACACATATTTATTCCATCCTGGCCTAATATGTTATTTAGCTCTTAATAACTGAATGATTTACTGCCGTTATTTATACAGCTCACAATTTGTCATGCATTTACATAGATCACTATTGTGGTTCTGGCTTGTACTGATATAATTGTTTAATGCTACTGTGTGGCAATATTACTTATATTACTTGAGGTCTTATCAGTCAGAAGGTAATGCCAGGAGGTATTTTCTGTAAGCCTTGACCAATCTAATTTCCCACTATGTTCATGGATATCATTAATTGCCAGTTCAGGTAGATTTACAACATTTGTAATTATAGAAGCCAGTGTGTGGTCTGTTGTGGTCAGTCACACAAGATCTCAATTTTCTTTTGAGCATTGGCTGTACATGATCTAACCAAGATGTTCTATGTTCAGTATATCAGGCATATTGTGGGTATTTACAATATAAAGAGCAGTTGAAAATGTGAGCAGCTGGGTTGGAGATGTGTTTTGTGGGACGCATGAAGGGTCTGGAAGGATTTTGAAATGGCAAGACATTTTCCAGCCAAACAGACTGACTGGTCCAAAGAATGAGATTTTAACAGCAGAAAGGTCAGCACCTTGTGAAGTAATCATGGAGTCATTGGTATTTATCAACAATTCTTTCGAATCCCTGCAGATATATTACGACCATTTTGTGCTATGGAGCAATAAAAATCCCACTTATTGCCCCTGTAAGGCAGACTGATAGCGAAAGTTGAAATCTGGTGGCATTCAGTGGTTCAGAAGGAGCTGAGCTTCCTCCCTCACCTAATTACTCAGTGGACCTGTCTAGGCCTCCGTGTCAGCACTGACCTCACACTGATCCAATTTGACCCTTGGCCCACACAACGCGGTCTCTGGTGTCACTGCCAGTCAAGAGGAGGTCAATGAGTCCCACCTTAATAATCATCAGTACAGACCGTCTCCAAGGAACCGTGAATAATCCCCATCATTCATCTCACAGGCAGGCCATAACAAAAGCACAGGGATCCTAACTGCTTATTTTGCCATAAAGCTCTTTTGTGCACCATACTGACTGTGTGACTACTTTATAGTGATAAACAAAGACATATTTCTTCCTCCTCTCCCTAACATTTATTTCATTTAGGTATTGTCTGGTTGCACTTGTGCTTACACCTAATGAATATTGACAATATTGATCTGAAAGATGTCAGACAATGTTGAGAAATGCCAATCACAATGTGAGACCCAAGTGCTGTCTTCAAATTACTTTTTACAGTCTAACAAACAAACAAACAAAAAACCTCCAAAACCCTACAAAAACATAGATTATTCAGTTTACATTTATTTTACATGGAAGAAAATATTTTTTTCAGAAACTGGACACAGATGTTTGCTTAACAAATAACTAGTTTATTATTTATAGACCATAAGTATTTCAAATTTATTCAAGGACATAGAAACTTTATTTCTCAAGGCAGACTAAATATATGTAAATGCTAAAAGGAATTATGTTGTGTGTATTGTTTACAGTATTTAACAAAACAGTGCCTATTTTTTTCTTTTTGGAAGTTATTGTGTTAGGTTCCTCTAACCTCAGCATACAATGGACTTTGGGAATTGTGCATTGTGACTCATTTAGATGTTAAGCTCTTGAATCCCAGTCTCCTGGAAGTCTCTGGAGTATGCCCATGTACAAATGCAAGAGATCATCCATAAAAATGATCAAAAATATAAAAAGCAATTTAGTTTTTGAGCTAAAAAGCTTTGAAACACCAGTCGCATAAACAGAAGCAAATGCTGAAAGATATTTTAAACAGCAGTTCAGTTAAAAAGCAGACTTTCTGATTAATGGATTAAACTATACACTGCCCTGTGAAGTGGAGCTTTGATTGCCGGCTGGATTTGATGACTACAAAAGAGAATATATTTAAACCTTTACGTGCCCTGCTCTTTCTGTCTGCGAGCCTTTGTCGCTACAGTACCTACCAAGGGCTTTCCGGTGAAATGTGCAATTTCTGCTTTTGCATTCACTTAAGAATGCTTTACATGGGTTTAATGAATAATCAAGGACAGCAAAGTGCTCCTTGGATCCACCTCACATATTTAAAATTCAACATTAGTCTGTATGTATAATCAAGGTTGTATGAGGGTTTGATGGCATCACTGGCCCCAGCATCATTTTTAGGCTTTGATGTTTGACAAACCTAAATTTAGATGTATGTACTTTTCCATTTGGTCCACACAGTGTGACTTTTGTGTGTTTGTTACTGCACTGGAGCGTGCAAGAGATGAATGGTTCTATTTCAGACACTTATGTGTAGGATCTGTCCATAGGTTGAGTCATCACAGATGAGCGTGGACAGGCTGATGGAACATTTGTTCAGACATGCATGCTAATCTAAATGCCACATAAGGTTGGTTTTTAATTACAATCAGAGCTGCTCTATGTGATTTTACTTTGGAAGACTTGATGAATTTAAGTGTGGACTGTCAGCAAGAATCCTAAATCCCCTTTAGATTGACAGTGTGTCAGATCAATGTAAACTGCTAGAAAAACACTGGCACTATTACATTAGCTACTTTGGGTAATAGAAGAAAGAGCGTTAAAGAAGGTATTTGTAAGCTATTTTGCCATTGCTACATAGCTAACGTTAGAACACCATTTTTACCATAATCATAATTCCCTCACTTGCTAAGAGCTGTCTCCTGTGGTGGAAAGCAGCATTTCTATCATTTATGCAAACCAGTTATCCCTGGTCTGGTCTTGTCACTCTTTGATAGTCAGACACTTTGGGGTTCAGGCTTCTCAGAAGTAGCACTGCTCAGAGAGTGTACTATAACCTCTTATACTGACAGAGCAACAAATCCTGACGCTTTTAACAAGACTGATCTGTAAACAGCTCTTAATGCTAGTGTTTGCTTTGTAGCAACAGCAAAACAAACAAATGGCTCCTTGAAAGTTTTCTCAGTGCTCAGTATTGCAGAATAAGCCAGTCATTGTGTTTAGTAGCCATTTAAAATGTTAGAGACCAAAAACAAATGTATTTCTGCGTTAGAGATCAAATGTATTACGTGATTGAGAAATGTATCATTCACTAAAACTTTTATTTCTCAGCGTCTGAGGCAGTTAAAACATTAAATAAAAACCATGAGAACTTAAACCGTTTATTGTAAATGATTTCCTTTGCCTTGAAAAGTGGATATGGCTGGAAAAAAAGCACATTTGTCAGCAATTTAATTTATTTGAAATTTTTTCATGTTGTATATTTTCAAAAGTTGATGCACTTTAGAAGGCAATGATTAAAAAGAAAAGCCAAATGTTTTTATTTCTTGTGTTTGTGTGCTTCAGAGCCTGGGAAATAAAGGTTTTAGTGATGGCGTGGTATCAGACCAGTCTTTACCTCTGGTTTATACTGGCTCTTACCCTCTGAAACCCTCCTCACTCTCCTCCTCCTCCCACACATCTCTCACACTAGCCTCCACCCCAGGTTAGCATCCTAACAGGCATTTTGAAGTCTCTGTCTGTAGCTTTTAAGTCACAACTATAAAAACTTTACAGGCTGAAACTGCAGAAAAAAAACAAACAAAATAAATACATTTTCTATAATGCATCACACCTTCCCAACGAGAACTCAGCCAGGTTCTTTGTATGTATTGTCGTAAGAGTAAGGAATGTTCACGTTCAACTACTATGATGGCAAAGAGAAAAAAGTACAGCAGCAGCAAGATATTTCTGCGTTAATGCAAAGAAAATGAGCAAATAAAGAAAACATTTAACCTCAGCATCTGTCGGCACGCACTGTATCAATGTTCCACTAAAAGCTACGGGCTGTGAGAATGCTCTCTTACCTGTGGTGTTAACTGCGAAAACAAGTGGGTACCTGGTAAATAAAGCAACGCTAAACATCAGTGGGTTGGTATTCACATCCTCCACCATCCTGGTGGATATATTGAACTTCGGTCCTAGACTTGGATTCTTATTAATGTCACATCAGCACTGCCACACAAGTGTAGCTCAAACAGCGCTACAACATAACCTTGGCTGTCATACTGGGAGGTTGTACAAAATACATCCAGGTCCCCGATGTTGTATGAAATCAGCCGTTCAAAGCCAGTCTGCATGAATTGTATGACAACTGGATGGCAGGGGATACAGATAAGGAATACTGCTGGAGGGAATATGAGAGACCCAGCTCACCATTAACTACTATCCTGGGTGCTTCAAGTCTGGGGCATGCTGAATACGGAGCTGGTGGAAAAACTCTTTCAAGGGGTGTGTGTGTGTGAATTTGTAGAATACTGGTATTGCCCTTCTCTGTATTTGGTCTGATAGTCGCGTGATGATGATGATAATGAGGAAGATGGTGATCAAGAGTGAGGAGAGGACTTTTTTACAGTAGTCTGGTAGGCCACATGCTTTCCCTGTTGTTTTGTTGGTGTCAGTCATTCATGCTTTTGTATTTTGTTTTAATTTGATGTGAGTCAACAAGCAACAACCTTTACTGTATTGTATCATAATACAGTATCTGAATATGTTCTTTTTTTCCTCTATTTGTTATATTGGCTATATGATGTACAGTTTTTTAAACAATGACAATGGCATCTAAGGCATCAAGTGATTGATTGTTGCTAAGATGGGTTTCCTGTGGGTGCTCCAGGTTCCTCCCACTAACACTAGTGTTTTCAGCCCCTCTTTGACCCCTAAAGGATAATCAGTATAGCTAATGAATGAATGAATGAATGAGATGACATAAATCTGATTTGTCAAAGTGTTTTTCACACTCTAAATTCAACTTAAGTTTGAAATATTGTTAGATCAAATGCATGATTCGTACGATAGCCTGGTAATTTTTATACAAGTAATAGTCATAATCATTTAAATAATCAATTTGATAGTATTTCCCTTATTTGCTGCACAACAGTGTCGTGCAGAAGGAAATAAAGGCCAGTAATTGAAGCAAATAAAAACCTGGGTTATAAATGACCTTTTACAGCAAATTTAAGAAAATTAGGTATTAAAATAACTTCATTCCCTTATCGAAACATGACACAAAAGTGACCCAGAAGAATCATTGGGAAAAAAAATGGTGGAATATTTTTGTGTACAAACACTATTTGATAGGCAATTAGTTTTAACCAGCCTGCAACAGATTAATCGATTGAAAGACTTCAGTACCTGCTGGTCCTGATGGGCAACTCTCAAAACACAAGATTCACATTTATTATCCCTCCTACAGTCAGCAGCAGCATCTCTTTGTGGTTGTAAAACTAAAAGAAAGTTTTAAAATGGGGTCACTGATGTTTTTGAAGAAACAGCCAAGGGAAAAACTCCTCCTGGGATCAGTTTTATGTTCAGTAACATGTTATAATTACAGTATCGTCTGGGTGTCTTTGGGAGCTGCAGAGCACTGCAAACACAGACAGTCAAACAAAGTATACTACAAATGTACAAATGCCATGTGAGGATAATGTTAATTAATAATTAAGGGTGCCTTTGATTTCCCTGGAGTCCTCACCTGTTAAAAAGGGAGTGTCAGTGGTGCCTGAGAGGATGCACTGTTCTGTAGTTGTTAGTAAATTTTGGTACAAATTATTATTGATATGATTACTACATTAATCAATTTGTGACAATTTTATGACACCCTTCTTTTGGTAAAACAACAATGTGAAGACGTCATGTCAGGCTTTTTTTTTTTTTTTTTTTTACTGTTAAAAAAAAAAAACAAAAAACCTTTGCAACCCTAATATGAAGAAATGACTTGCTGGAGTGACAAGCACATTTCATTTACCTGTAATGATATAGAGTATATTCTAATATTTGACATAGCCACGGGAAGCATGTAAAATGATGTGACACATATTTGTATTTGTGGCTGTGGCGTGTAGCATTTAACTTTGAGCCTAGGACTTTTATGAAGTGCATAATGCACAAATTTACAGTTAAGGCTTCTGCAGTACACCAGAGGGGGTACGTTACAATAAATGCATTTGCATTACCAAAATATTCAACACTTGCCCTACCTTCATCTACAACAGTTGCTTTAATGACCTCTATTGCTGTTGCTATAATTATCTTTCCCCGGACTCGTAAAAGGCACAAGACTGTAAAGAATTGTTCTGTGTTTTATACTATGGATGGATGCCAAGAACAATAAAGGTCCACAGCTATGTGTATTGACAAAATCTCTTGCACTACTAGTCCAATTTCTCTACAAAAAAAAAAAAAAAAAACTGTTCTTAGACATTTAATACATTTTCCATTGTATAATGGAAAATGTTCCATTGTACAATGGAAAATATACCTTTGTCCTCCCCTACACTTGCCACTTGTCTGAAATGTTGTGAGAAAATTTTGTTTTTTAGTGTAATGGATACCTGCATTAACCATTTGTATAGCATAAGTTGTAAACACGTGTTGAATTTGAGCTTTATTGCTTGACTTGTTCCATTCTTCAGCTGGTATTTCCTTTGGTAGATCCTCCTTTTATCCTTTCATCTTATATTCTGAGGATTCTGAGTGATGTAGTGTGTTCATTTTAATGTTGATTCCTCCTTTTTTTTCTTTGTCACAATCTGTATAATGTTTTCTTGATCAAATCTTTTAGGTATTTATCTCTTACTTGTATGGTTGCAAATGCACATTTTAAAGTTGGCACACACAGTATTTGATGATAACTGCAACTGATGATAACTGTTTTTTGCTTTCTCGGGTCTTATATGTATTGGTAAATCCAGATGCCCTTCATTTTAAATCTTATACAGGTTCATGAAAGGAACAAACAACAAAGGGACCTGTTTGATTTTCAATCTTGTTAGTCAAGAAAAAAAAAATGTTTTATCTATCAAACAGTTTTTATTCCAGGGTGACCACTTTAATATCTGAAAGAACAGACAATCAGCTATTTTCTCTAGCCCCAAATCTTGTGTTTGGAGCACAGGGAGAGAAATTTTGTTTTGGCAGTACAACAGATCCATACTGTATGATTTTCTTCAATCAGAGAACAGCACAAAGCTTACCCCTGGTGGGTAAGCACAAAGCCTTCAGCTCCTGTTTCTAAGCCAAGTGTATTTGCTCCCTATGCTGAGTTTTTCCCCTCATTCAACTCACTCCCACCAGTATGTACTGTTCACTGCTGATGCATTTCATTATATTTAGTATATAGGTTTCACTTGCTCTTTTAGTTTCCCAGCAAACATGCTGCTTTATTTTTCCTATATTTTTTTCACTCATTGCTGACCCAGAGGTTGCTTGGTCAAAACTGGACACTAAAATATAGTCCATTCAAAAGTGAGGCTAAAGATTTGGGAAATTCCATTAGCATATGGTTAGGGGTGACTGCATTTCACTCTTGTTTGAACTTCAAATGTCATCTCACTACCAATTACATCCTAAATCGCAATTTACCTCAGTTAATTACCTTAATTAATATTCAATGGAACACCAAAAAGACTCCTACTTGATTTGTTCCAGTTTTAATGTAACATATCACGGCTCATAATCTGGCCATAGGCAGTATACATCTCCTTCACTGGGCTCATCCACTTGAGCCATCTTCACATTTACATATCCTAGACTTTAACAACAAGACAGAAAACTGTAGTGTCAAGCGTGTAGTTTGGTTACACAGTGACTTATCATGATCACACAAAAACAAAAGGGAGCTTTGTGCTAGTAAGCCATTTTAAGAAAATAATAATCTTACAATTCAGTGTATCATAGAGTTAATATTGAGGTTAGCAAAGATCTTGTGGCAGATTTCAAAGCGAAAGAAAATAAAGGTGACTGAGAAAAACAAAATCATAACAATGTGGGAACAATATACTGTAAAACAATCTTAGAAAACAATGTTACAATAGTGATGCCTGTAAAAAAAAAAAAATAAATAAAAATACTGCCAGAACAGTTGAGGGTTTGGTGCAGTGTTTTCACAGGTGATACCGAGAGGCAGTTGAAAGCTCTGGCAATGTCAGAACAGTTGTCCTCTCTGGAAATGTCTTCAAACGGGATGAACTTTCATTTCATGCTCCCCGTTTGCTGCCTTTGTCAGCTCTCCAGACAGCAGTGCATTCTCTCCTACCTCCAAGCTGACGCTCTTCCACCCACTAAAAGACCACAGTCGTTATTTTCATTATCGCAGTGTAAAAAATACACAATATATTAAATTTAAAATATCCATTATTAAACAAAAAATGCAAGTAGACCAATACGATATTCTCCCTATTACTCAATATAATAGTTGGTGGATGATAAAATTCAAAGAAGTGTGTTGCAGCAGCCCAAGGCATGAGCAATGAAATAGGCTTCGACTGACTCAACCCCCATCGCTGTGGTAGCTGTCCTTGAATTTTGTTAAAAGGCCCAGTTTACTCTATAAATGCCAAAAAGATCCTGATTGAAAAATCCCAATTTTTGGGATTTTCTCAGTGGGGTTTGGAATAAAAACAGTTCAATCACTTATAACACTTTTGGTGTTGTAACAGAATTAATAAGTTTAGGACACAATGTCAAAATCTCTATGTCAGGATTTTTATTAGCTAGCCTAGCTCTGTAAGATTTCCTCTCCTCTTTAAGCCACCTAAATGCTTGTAGTATGTGAACTAATTGAGCAAATAAAATTATGGTGAACATTATGGTGGTTCATCGGTCAGCAATATTGCTTTTGAACCTGTTGAACCAGCTGGGGCTTTTCTCTGTGTGATGCTTGCATGTTCACCCTATGCATGTGTTAGGGTTAGGGTCCACCCACACTCCAAAAACATTCTGTTTCGCTTAATTGGCAAGTCTAAATCGGCCATCGGTTTGAATGAGCGCATGGATATATATTTATTCTCTATGTGCCAGCACTGTGATGGAAAGGCCAACTGTCCAGGGTGTACCCCATACTGCGACATTCTGGAAAAGTAGGTATAGCTAATAGATGGATAGATGGAAATTTCAAAGATTTTGCATCGATTGGCTTCCAGTATAGTTGGAGGAATGTTTGAGTGTAGATTTAGTTTAAATTTAGTTTAAAGTTGTACTTAATTGTTTCTGTGCAGATATTTCAAATTCTCCTTTTCATACTAAAAGGATACTTTTTTCAGGTTTTGTATGATTAACTGTGCGTAGTGGCTGGACAAATTTAAAACAAACAACCCGTCACTTGGCTGTGATAGCCACTATTGCACTAAGGTACATAATTGAAACTGGTTCCCTGATAATGTCCAGTGGCTTTTGACTTCTTTATAATCATTATTGATTAAATAAAGGATTGTCTTTTATTTTCAACGTTTATGTGATTAAATGTTTACTGAACTGTTACATGTTTCACTTGCTGCAGCCTGATTGTGGTTGTTTTTAAGCTTGACATGTGGACTGACCAGAAAACACTCATATATTTTTTTCTGCTACAATTTAATTGCACTGGAATTGAGCTGTAAAGCAAGGTTAGCAAAATGTGAATGTTTTGATGACTGTAAGTGCTCTAAAATTCAGTAAGTATGCTTTTAATTTACCAATTCCTACTTTCAATTATCTGTTGGGTTTCATTTCAAGGCCATTTAATTACTGCCCTGATGCAAAGTGTACACTTGATGTGGCAAATGAAAGAAAACAATGTCACAACCCAATCATCCAAAGTGCCAGAGTTTTAAAACATAAATTTAGAGATCATTTTGTAAAATGATTGTTCCTTCAAGAACTTGATTTATTATTATTTTATTTTGCTTACTTTTTGTTTTGTAGAATATTTGAAATCTATTATTTTTGAATATTGACAAAAAGTTGTGACAGATATGAAGCTAAATTGAAATAGAAATTTGACATCTAAATTAAACAATTTATTTATTAGATTCATGTCACATTCATATAATAATGTCACAATAATCCCAACCGTTCACCTGCTTTCTTCATAACCTTCATGACAGAGGGTTTATTGCAGAAGTGTTGTATTAGACTCAGTTGTAGCTAGATGTTCCTAATAAATCTGTTACTTAGAGTATATTAGTAATTATCAGTGCTGCAAAGTGCCTGGCTGGAATGAATTGTTAAGGTGTTGTCCTCATCTGAAAACTGTGCACCTGGTCATGTAACGATATCATCACATATTTTATTTCTATATATATGTACATTTAAACATATAAACACATAGTGTTGGAACATGTGGTGAGCAGTCCAAGTAGAAAGACCCAACTGTGACCCAACTGAGAAAGGTCTTCTGAGTCTAATTTATTGAAGCCAGTTTAATATATATATATATATATATATATATATATATATATAT